>OY813001.1:66624635-67224635 GCA_963681545.1 Germaria angustata
AATACCATATTTTTACATACAAATTTCTGAATTTTCTTGGCTTCTTTAGAAGCTATTTTCACTCTCTGTCAAACGCACAGCTACTCTTTATATATTAACTTAGTGACGTTGCTATTTGAAATGTCGACGTAGCTTAAACGCGTTGACGGTTAAATATGTCATGAAGAAATAATATTTCCAAATCGAGTTTCGAATCCAGTCGACAAAAATAATTGGTGAAAAAATTAAATTGTGTGAATAAACATTTTATGTAAAAAGGATGAGTTTCAAATACGTTACAATGTATGTATAATATGCTGTCTGGCGGATAAAATTTGAAGTACTGCTAAAAAATCTTTTTTTCATAACATCTGTAACATGACTTCAAATCCAATGAAATGGATTCAACAAAAGGAACACCTTGTAATGACATACTTTTGCTAAAATCATTGGAAAAGATCCTAATTTTCACTACTTTCGCGTCACAAGTTGTGGATTTTATTGACTTCTTTCGAAGTCCTTTTTTTGCTGGGCATTAATAAATATGTATATACTAAGTAATAGATTAATAAGAATCAAGCATAATTGTTTTAGGATTCTTGGGTTTCTGATTTCAATACTATTATGATCATCGCAGTCCAGATTGTAACTATTTATAAACTAATTTATTTAATGATTTTTTTATAAAAAAATTCTAATTAATCTGGAGTGATAATATTGCAATCTCATGTTTTCATATCGTTTATTTGTCTCTCCATTTTACAGTTTATAAAGGATTCTGTTTTAGTGACATACGATTTATATTCTTATTTGGTTCGATTTCAATTTCACCCAATTCTACTTAAGCATTTTTCATACACATTTCCAAATAAAAATGTTCGTTTTTCATGCAATCAATGAATTAGTTTATTTTTCAAGTTATGTATACATATTTATAACTATAAGCTTGTGATTATTTATTTATTAGCATATTGATATACATTATGCTTAAAATATCACATCTTTATATTTAACCCTTTTACAAATAGCTCTCGCCTGGTAGAGAATGTTCAGATACCGATATGGAACCGCAGGCATCGCAAAGTCAGGATTGTGAACCAACGCCGCCATTGCAAAGGCATAATTCAACTAATTTCTATTTACCACAATTAGAGAATGGTGCAATAGCCACGGGGCAGGGTAACAATGTAAGTGGGACGCAAGGCATTAGTGGAGGCAGTGGGGGTGATTCTCCACGTCACATGCGAATGTATCATCCGAGGCATAGCCCTTTAGCCAGACAAAGGTACGTGTGATCTAGTTTATTTCATATTACAATTATAATAAAAATCCTTATTTTCAACAATAACATCAGAGGCTTGGAGCCACAACGTGGCTTTAACGAACCAATGTCACCCGACCATCCAAATCATTTGCAGCAACAACAAGCACAAAATCGTAGTGGGACAAATGCAACACCCACTATGCAACAGCGAATTAAGCCTTTAGGCGTAGCTACTCCACTGGTTATGGCCAGCCCCATAAGAAGGTAAAGTTTATTCTACACATTTGCTTTTTTCATGTATTTCACAACATACGCTCCTAAAATACTAGTATTTATGTATCTATATACATACATACATATTTTCTTAATTATTTATATACGTACATACTTATGTATGTACATATTAATTGTTTATACTTCTTATGAATATTTTGCTTTATGGATTCCGTTTAATTTAATATTATTTCCTCATTTTACTGTCTCTGCAACTTCTTAAACCAAATTTATTTGAAAAAATTTTTTTTAAACATTAAACCTTTTTAACCCACATAATTTTACGTATTTCGATCTCGATAAAAAACAAATATTAAAATAAGATGGACATAGCTGGAATTTGCCACATATTCCTTGTGCCAAAATTATCGGTAATTAAATTAAATAATTTTATTTAATGGCATTTTCTTTTGATGTGTGTTATCGAACACATTTGGAACAAGAATGAAACTTTAAGCACCTTAATTAGAGCTATTTGTGGGAACTAATGTACTCGCCTTTAAATATGCTTTGTAGTTTCATGTGTTTTAAGATTTTTAAATGTTCCTAGTTATTAGTTGAAAATTCTAACAAGTTTGTCTTATAAAATTCTTTAATTTGCCCACTTATGCATTTTTTCTTTCTAATTACAAAAGAAGCAAGCACATCAACTGTTGTTGCATATTTGTTAGCACTTTTATTTTTTTATATGGATTTTTAAAGGTTTATAGAAATGGTCATGGCTGGTAGTGTCTTCTATCCTTCTTTCCATAACCCATTTTTCTGGTTCCAGTACACTGCACAGCACGACTAGGGGTTGTCCCTTGAGAGTTAATCCAAAAAATATTTATCTTAGATATGAATTCTTTCATAATAAATCATAATTAAGGATGGTAAGATAGATGAGGCGTTTCCAAAAAATTACGATGGCTTAATTTTTTTATTTTACTGTGTGGCACAAACATACTTTCACAGTTTCAATTTTGCACAACAATTATGGCACAACCATCGTATGCATTGTATTTGTCCCTCCGCCAGCTTTTTCCAGCACATAAAGGGACGGAGTCTTGAAATGGTTGAGGAGATAAAAACTGCATAGCTGATAGAGCTCAAGATTATGCGCAAAAGTGCTTATAAGAACTGTTTCGAACTTTCGATAAAGCAACTGAAAGCATATGAAAGCATAAAGCTTAATATGCACTAGTTAAAGTAAAATGTCCAATTCGTACCTTATAAGGTTAACACATAGATATTTTCAGTTCTTCAAAATAAAATATATATTGCAGTGGCTCTTTATATTTTATTGAATGCATAGAAAACTTATGTCCATAATATACAAAAGTTAAAATCCGTGTATACGATACGAAGACCCGCATCTTTTAATATGGCCTTGAATTTTCACATGGCAGCACTTTTACCAGGTTTACAAATTGTGTTTTCGTTTCAGACAAAAATGCCACACACGAATGTCACAAAAAAGGAACATGTTCTTTTCTAAATATGTTGCATATAAAACATGTAAATATGTTTCTGTTTTGCACTCAACTTTATTTTAGGGTTAGATAGTACCTTTACACAGTGCAACACGAAAAAAATAACCATATACGGATACCACTACGTGATAAAAGACTAAAAAAATGTGTCTCCCAATTTTTCCCAAAGTCATGCACTTTTTTTATGGGCTGCCAAAGATTTGGGGCCTCGGTCTCATTTTCGCAAAAAAGTGATCATTTTCTCGGGCTCATATCTTGCAAACCGTTCCGAATTTCGATTTACTCTCTGAGGCAAACTTGTAGCTCTTGTCATAAAGAACAAAAATTGCGAACATATAAAATCAAAAAAACTTCACCTTCCAGATAAAAATCGCAAAAAACTTAAAAAAATCGATTTTTCTTTACCTTTTTCTCTTGTTCAGGTCCATAGGTAGCAAACCGTTCAAAATTCAAGGAAACAATCAACTACAAAAATTTACCTAAGATCTCAATAAACAAATTTCTACAACATATAAACTTTCTGGGAATAATTATGAATTGATAGCATAGTATCTCAATGTTGAAGTAAATAAAAAACAAATGAAATTAAAAAACGGTGTTCAGAATTATAAACATATTAATTGTCAATTAAATGCTGGCTAGCAATTATGTAAAGTTAGAAAAACAAAATGGGAGTCAAGAATATTTGACTGTTGAAAATTAATTTGAGAATTATTTCATATGCACTTGAGTCTATAACTGTTCCAAAGTATGGTTTAAGTAAATTATGGTAAATTTTCAAAAAATATAAATAAGTTACCAGGAGCATGACCAGTTTGTAACCTAAAACAAATAGCAAGAACGAATTTTAATTATTTTAGTTGTTTTTTTTTCTAGGAAGATATACATATGTATGTATTTTTGTTCTTTTTTGTTCTTTGTATAATTGGATTATTTAAATAATTTTTCAGTATTTAAATCACATCATCCCCAAATGATATTTTAATTTTATTTACAATATTGATATTAAAACCAATTTTATTCCTATTTTATTTTTTAAGCCCTACGTGATCAACCAAATATATAAAATATGTGTATCATTTTATAAGTTGTAATAAAACCATAAATATATCAGAGAGACCAAAAAGAGGGCGTGCACGCACACACACAACTTCTTTATTCACCACAAATTTATTAATCTCTTCACCTTTTTCCCTCAGTTGATCAACACCAACTAGTTGAAATATTAAAAGAATATTCTTTTATAATTTCTCTTTCTTTTGTTAATTATACCGTCCATTAAAAAAATATAAAAAATCCGAAAATCTTGTCATCTGTGTCTTTTATACCACTACTACCTCCACAACTTCGCTTTATATAAAAGTAATTTATTTATCACCCAAGCCATGAGGTGAGTTTCTTTTTAAAATTTTGTTCATTTTATTTCTTTCCATCGTAAAATATTTAGCTTGTAATTCATGTTTGAAAATTGTATTTGTAAACATTTTTCTTACATATCTTTACCACTTCAACTACATAAGCCAAAAGTAAATATGAAATTATAATCTAGACTATGAAATTATAACATTTAACATTTACAGGGTGGAGCAAAGTAATGTAATAATTTGAATTGGTTGCAGAAATTCATGCGTTAAAACAACAGACTGAAAACTTGTCAAACAAGCAGTAACAATAGTTCCACGTTCATGAGGAAATCCATGGCTTGTGGACAACTAATTCTCTATATATCTACATTATAAATGTCAAAGCACAGTGGCACTTGGCGCCATCAGCAAAAATAATATCGAATTCAAATTATAACATTAACTTTGCGCTATCCTTTATGTATGTATACATATAAATTTTTCGCGCTTACTTTTCTGAAGAAATATTCTGCCATATAATTAGTTAACATATTTTATTTGAGTATTAATAAAATGGTATTATTAAATCAGCTTTTAAAATAGTTAATCATACATTTCTTTGGGAAATCCACAGAAGTTTATTCACACTCTCAAATTTTGTTTCGAAAATAATGAAAAAGTGTGCAACATTTTTTGTCAGAAAAGAAAACGCCATTAGTTTACATATTTCATCGAATTAGACATGATTAAATCGGATACAGTAATGATCATAGTTTCATTAAAAAAACATTCACATGCACATTTATTTATGCAAATGACCAAAGTTCCTATTTTTTAGGCACAAAAATTTTAATGATTCGACAATGACAATATGATGCCTAATTTGTTTTGATTATTTTTAGACAATTTTAATTAATGCTTATTGCGAATAAAAATTATTGTATAGAAATGTAGGAAGTTTTTGTTTTCCAATTATTGTTTCTAACAACGAAAACAGGGCTCTAACTACGACATTCGTCATCGAAATAATTTGGCATTGAATTTAATATCGATAGTTCGAATTTTTCTGATAATGGAAGTTTACCACAAGTGTTGGAAAAAATTTTCGTCAAAGGGAAAGCTTCTTGTTTAATTGCTCTTCTTCTAGAGCTGAAATAAAAGAAGTTGATCTCTAGAGAATACATTGTAATTAATATTTAGTTGCATGTGAATAGGGGTTTTCCTTGACAACTCTAAGTACTTCAAAGTGAATACTTTGTTTAAGCTCTTATAATTTTACTAGACTTTTCCCCATGTTTTTTACTTTAAATCTACTCTTATTCATGTGTAAGATATAACTAAAATGTTTATTCATTTGAAAAGCTTATCAATGCCATTATGTATGAAATTTAACATCGTGTAAATTTCCGCTGCGGTTTCGCTGAGTGGCACGCATCCAAAATGTCAAATTTTCCGTGACTCTGGCACGTAAATAGGGCTGAATTAGATGGAATGAGTTAAGCTGGTTTTGAGGGTCGGTGTGGTTTGTGGCTTATTCACATAGACCTGCGACTTAAGAAAACCCCACAAGAAAAAGTCTAACGGGTCCAATCGCAAGATCTCGATGGACAGTTCATATCACCTTTATGTGAAATAACTGTTCCCTTAAATACCTCGTGCATAATGTCCAAGGTGGCATGAGCTACGAGTATGTGTCACGTAGTGCCGTCCTGTTAAAATCACATCGTTGGTACCCACATCATCCAATTTAGGCCACAAGAAGTTGGTAATCATCGACCTGTAGCGCTCGCCGTTTACAGTGATGGCCTGACCAACGACGCTCTTAGATCTCGTGTAGAGTGGTATCGTCCAAATTCGACAATTTTGTTTGTTGACGTATTCAACAATATGGCCGCTATCGAATGTCAAAGTTTGGAAGCTGCCATAGGAAGACCCAATATCATCTTGTTTGCCGAACATTATTATATCGTTGGTTAAATAGATAAAGGGATCATTCGCAATTGATATAAAGGGCGCATGTAGGGATATAATTGGTTCATCGATTGTCGATAATAAGATGAGGGGTCTTACAAAAAGAATTGTAAAAATTATCAGTTTCGTAACTTGGTATGTACTCGTAATAATAGGAATTGCTGCCAATAGCAATGACGTAAAAATAAAAATTTTAAATTATTCTGCCGTTACGACGAAATAGTTGATAAATAACTGTTGAAAAAACGATCAGTAACAGGTTGGTTTGATATAGCAGTAACTATTTTCGTATTGGGAATAATGAACGGTCAAATTCGATAAATTTAGTCTTTAAGCAACCCCCACGAGTTGTTCTATGCCCGAAGTGTGAAGTTGGGTTTACGAAATTCAAGTTAATTTGTAATATTAAGTCATTCTAAGCCTACTATGATTTTTGTTTTTTTCATATATGATGGAGTTCTCATATTGTATTTGAAGATTTATGTATAAACATGCGAGGTTGAATACTTACAAACCGGTTGAAGTTCACTGTATTGTATATAAAGTATGTATTTGTAAAACGTAAACAAAGATATTCCCCCTTATTATGGTTGTCGACGTCGACGTCACACCAAGTCGACATCAATATATTGGCAATTGTGGGATCGTTATCGAGAACTATTAATATTATTGATAGGATATTACTACTCTATGACTTATAAAATTACAATTGGCCATCAATATTAGTTAATTATTGCCTACAAGGAGTTCAGGAACTGCTGTCTTTTTACTGTCGACTTGATGTGACGTCGACGTCGACAATCATAATAAGGGGGATTGATAGTTTGAAGTTGAAATTGGAGTAATTGTATGCGATATCGCTCCTACCTAATAAGAAAATATACAATTGCATACCCTTGTTATGTATGTATGTATGTGTGTTGCCGCACACGCCTTAAGTAAAATAAGTTGAATTTTATGTAATTTTTGACATTTGTATACACACGTTTATTTTTGCCTTGTATTAGTTTCGTTAATCGGTTATTGTTCCATCTAAGTAGATGATTGGTCTGCTGTAGCAGGTCCTAGGATAATGGGGCTGCCATTTGTCATTGCCTAGAAACAACGCCCTCTTTGTATTTTGGTGTAATGGTGAGGAATCTTGCCTCCTACCTTTTTTCGCAGGGGACGGTGGCTGCCTGATCTTTGTCATGATGTTATCCTCTTTTCCAGGCAGAAGGGAGGTAAAGGGCTTCTGGGATGGATTTTTCTGTGGGGGTTGAAGCCACTCGTAAAACCATGGTGAACAATTTTTGTCCTCTGTCAGGGAACGAACCTGGGGTAGTTGGTTTTGTAGGCAAGCACTTCAACCACTATACCTTTGTGGAACATAGTAATAATTTATGTTTTAAATTTCTAATCAGTGTCCCTTAAAAAGATCACGGTGAATTCTCAGAGAATTCAACCTTCAGAATCTTTATAAAAATAGGTCTGTTTCAGATGACTTTGGGCAAATCCGGACTAACGAGAGCAAGAAACAAAACTTACTCTCTCAAACTGTTGGCAACTTATTAATTTTGAAGTGACGGAAAACAATGAAAGCAAGTATATAATAAAATGGAGAAAATATTAACATTTTTAAATAAGATTGAAACATTTTCCATTTTACGGGTTGGAAAAGCATTTTTTAAGTTAAATAGCTTATTTTATGGATATTTAGATTTTTAGTTGTTATTTTTGTAAATGCAAAAAATATTTTCATGTTACTCTAGTCCACATGAAAATATTCACAAAAAAATAGTTTGAGCGGTTTGGACAAGAAGGGATTTGAAATTACTTTCTCGTGAGCTTTCTCAATTACACAAATTTGGTTATCTGGAATGATTTTCGTGCAAATTGTTGGGTAAGTTGGAGTGGTTTCATTGGGAACAGACCGAAAGTTGGCACATGTAAAAATTATATGTATGTAGTTTGACGTTTGGCTTTACCATTAGCTGGGCTTTCGCTTAGAGTTTATCAATGGACATCGTTCCAAATTTCATTTAAGAAAAATCTACTTTCAGCTGCTAAACCGTAATGGATATTTTATAAAATTAAATATAGTAATATTTTGTTTCTACATCAAATAAACTAAATATTTTTTTCAATTAATTTGTCAAAAATATAAATAAGTACATTCACTACAAGACATGGAGTCCACTCTAAATACCACATTTGAAGCAATGAATGAGAGCATAGAGGATGTTAAAATGAAACAAGAAAACCAATTACGTAACTTTGCTTTACGTACTAAACTTAAAAACTTTTCGAGCAATGTCAGATCTGGTGGTGACATTTATCTCAGGTTGAACAACCATAACAAATCTTTGAAAGAAGAAGTTGGCACAAATAAACCATTAAAGGAGTTCCAGATTTCATACAGAACAGAAAAAAATGAAGATAACGCTACACCTACGTATATCCAGCCGAAAATGCGTAAAGTTATAAATGCCTGTTGTGATGAAATTGATACTGAACGATGTGCTATATCTACTCCACGTAGTGGGGTCGAGTCGTCACTAAAATCGAAATATGCATTCAGAGAGGATGCAATTCACCCGAAAGCTAGTTTTTCAGATTTACTTAAGCAAAATTCCTTAGACGATAAATTAACCAGTACCCCAGAAGCATCCTCTAAATTATTGGAAGATTGTAACATGACAGTGGATTCTGTAGCAGCTAATAACCAATTGAATATTAATTTTGTAATGCTCATTGCTCTGTTGGCTGGCGTGCTAATTTCAAAACTTTTGCAGTACGAACAATTATTTCTCAGTTGGCTCCTTGTAAAACTTATGCAATTACGCAACGGTCTAATGGGCACCACTTCTATATTGGAATTTCTTAACTTTGACGATACGCGCCGTATGCAAGTGCGATACAAATTAATTTTATTGCCAATAACATTGATCTGTTACTTAATATATAACTTATTTTATATTTTGTATTTTATTGTACAACTTCTTCTATCTACACCTCCAAGAGGTTTAATCAAACTTTTTATTTTGACTCAACTTTGAATATAATCACCATGTAATCGTGAATAAAATATGAGCATATTTTTCAAATGAATTATTATTTCCCATGTACATGAAAATGGTTCAAACAACTTCAACAAAATTGTACTTCAAACACAACAACATTAAGCATATAATTGCCAATAGAAATTTTTTGTGAAAAGGGGACGGATTTCACTTAAAAATTTTTGTTCACGATAACGAAGGTTATTTTATCAGATCTACGAGAATCCTGAAATCTTGAATAAAAATCTGGGATCGCAAAATCCCTAACATATTTAGAAGAAAGAAACAAGAAAAGTTATTTGATGATGATGGTATGAATGCGTATATTGAATTATGGCATGAGAAACTTAATTATATTGTGTTATCAGTGCAATTGGGTTTGGGTTAGTGTTATTCCACTGCCAGAAAGATGGAAAATTTTGCGTTTTTTTTTTTCAAAATTTACCTCCGATGAACTAGAGATCTTATCAATTATATTTGTGACGTTTCCGAGTTTATTTAGACGGCACTCCTTTTAAAATTATTATTATTATTATTTATGTAACTGTCTGTAATGCCCCGTTATACAGACGAGTGCGTAATGTGATAAACACTTCAGCAGAAAGTTTCTTGAAAAAGAAATAGTTTTATAATTCCTTATAGTATTGTAGATCTTAAAGAAGTATGAACAAATATTAATCCCTAATACATTCTGCAGTTGCTTGGGAAAATAAATCAAGGAAATCATGAACTAAAATTTTGGAAAATTTACCGAAATCGAACAACAAAAGTCGTAATTAAAATCAATTCTGATGTAAGCCCACACGTATTGTGGATTTAATGTCCATCCATTTTTCCTCCAAAGAAATACCCCAAGAGTATTAAGCAAATTCATGCAAGATAAAAGTATTTTATTATTTTATTTATTCAATCAAGGAATTTTTAAAGGCCTGTCACAGAAATCAATTTCGATCGAAAGTGGAATTGATTCCGTATTTTGCTTCTCCAGAAAACAAAAAGCGAAATTGTTTTTCGGAATGAAACCACTTTTAATTTCATGATCGATTTTGCATTTTTTGTATCTGATAGTACAAAAACAAATTTAAAACTTTCTTGATTGAATAAATAAAATAATAAAATACGGAATCAATTCCACTTTCGATCGAAATTGATTTCTGTGACAGGCCTGTTAAATTTGTTTTTGTACTATCAGATATAAAAAATGTAAATTCGATCACGAAATTAAAAGTGGTTTCATTCCGAAAAAAATTTTCGTTTTTTGTTTTCTGGAGAAGCAAAATACGGAATCAATTCCACTTTCAATCGAAATTGATTTCTATGACAGGCCTGATATATATATATATATATATATATATATATATATATATATATATATGTATATATATATATATATATATATATATATATATATATATATATATGTATATATATATCTATATATATATGTATATATATATATATATATATATATATATATATATATGTATATATATATATATATATATATATATATATATATATACTTATATATATATATATATATATATATATATATATATATATATATATATATACTTATATATATATACTTATATATATATATATATATATATATATATATATATATATATATATATATATACTTATATATATATATATATATATATATATATATATATATATACTTATATATATATATATATATATATATATATATATATATATATACTTATATATATATATATATATATATATATATATATATATATATATATATATACTTATATATATATATATATATATATATATATATATATATATATATATATATATATATATATAAGTATATATATATATATATATATATATATATATATATATATATATATATATATATACTTATATATATATATATATATATATATATATATATATATATATATATATATATATATATATATATATATATATATATATAACTATGAAGTCAGAATATCCGAATAACAAATTGAATTTAGGACTTACAAATTACTCGATTCATACTTCATTTTGTAAATAAGGAACTGGTTGTGTTATTAATATTAACGTAAGAGAATCTCTCGAAGATAAAAATTTCATATTCTGATTATAATTAATGTTATATCAATTTAAATATCGTAACACTATATAAATGCCATTTTCTTTGTAACAAAAAAATCATAGTTCTTATTTTTAACTCCCACCGAAAACAGTTGGGTGTTATAAATGGATTATGAATGCGTATCACATTTTTAATAGGTTTCATTATGTTTGAGCTCCATTATAAGTTTTGCTTAACAATCATTTGGATTACCCACTGACATTAAATCAATAGTTTTTAAATCATATTCACATTTGTGAACTGGTCTTGAATTCTCGCTTAGAATTGGCATTCATATTTCTAATTAATAATATCGCTTTTTATATACTATATTTTTATTTATACATTTCTAAATACCATCACTAACCGATTAGCTTCTCTGCAAACGCTTAAATATAAATTTTTATGTGCCTTTTTTGATTTGTTATCTTAAACGAAAGAAAAGTTTTGCATAATGTTAATACAGAATAAGAAAATAATAAATATTATTATATTTGGAATTTAGATCAAATCCTGGCACCCCCACTCAACCTCGGAGGCCCGATTTTATCGGTTTAAATCAGCAGCAGCAGCAACAATTACAAAACCAGCAAAATCCAACCCAATCTTATTATGAGTACACAACAAATGTGGCACCAAACTCAACTACTGGATTACCACCACAACATCCTCAATTGCCTATAATACAGCAACAACAGCATCAGCAAATGCTCCTGCAGCAACAACAACGTGCCATAATGCAACAACAAGGTATTTACATATACATACATACGTAGTCTGTTCAAAAGAGAGAGTGAATTTTAAAACTTTTTCGGGCTACATGCATTCGCCTAACGATTTTTTTTTTATATTAACACACTTGTCTCGAACATAAGTTCTTAGTTGAGTCTGTTTTTGTTCAGTTTAGTTTGTTTGTGAGAGACATGCAAGTTAGACGTGTTTTGCTTTTTCGGCGATTTTCTGGAAAAAATGGATCACAGAATTTGCAACAAATCAATTGCTCAAAAGCACTTGAAATGATAATTGTATTTTGAATAAAAAAAAAAATTAGAAGTGGTACAAGCTTTTCAAAGAAGCTCGAGAAAATGTGAATGACGACGTTCGTCCTGGAAGCTCCATCACATCAAAAACCGATGGAAATTTTGGAGAATAATCGAATCGCAATTAGAAAAGTTGCAGGTGATATCGAAAATTTCGGGCATGAAGCGTGTGGCAGCTTCTAAATAAGAAAGACAATGTTTTCGAATTTTTTCCAGATAAAATTTTCAATATTCGAAGTTGTTTAAAAAATGCAAAAAAGGGTATGAATCTTTGGAAAACAGGTTGGACAACAATATTCGGAATTATTTAGAAAAATCACTGCAGTATCTCCTTGTACCAAAAAAAAAAAAACGTAACGTTGTGTAAAATGACTGATTCTATAAAATCGATTTGTCAAAAATTTTTAGTGTTATTAATTAAAAATTAATTGTAATTGAAGGTGTTCGTTTATGTTAAAACCTGAATAGATTTTTGGTTCGATATAAGTAGTAGATTTAAATTTATTTTAAAACTAAATTTTTTTCGAAAAAACACATACATACACGTACTTATGTATACACATACAATAATATGTACATCATCGCTAAAATAGACAAGCTAGGAAGATAAATAAAATAATGTCCTAAAAAAAATTTTGTATTTTTTTTATTTCGTTTTGTATTCCTTATTTCAGGTGTACTTAATACTCAGCAACATGCGCCAACTTTAGCCCAACAACCCTATGGTGGCAGCCCACAACGTCGTTTTTTATCTGAGGGCGAACTGGTGCGTCAAAGTACTGGGTCATCAGGAACCGCAGGCAGTGACTTATCCTATGCACGTTCAAATAACACTGTAGATAATATACGCGAATTGGCTGGCAGTCCCCAAAGGGGAGTGTATATGTGGAAAGACACATCACCAGGTTTCCAGGGTAGTTCAGGTGGCGGTAGTGCTAGTGGCATGATGCCGCCGCCTTCATCAATTGGAGGCATCGGTAGTAGTGCAGGCACTATGCCGTCAGTTCTGCAGCATCATAATACGGGAGGCCCTCAGTATATAACTGTAAGCGGTGGAGCACAAACGGGTCATCCATTAATAATGACACATTCTAGAATGCATCAACCGCAATCAGGAATAAATGATTACCAACAACAACAACAGCATTTGGTATTTCATCGTTCCAATCCAACTAGTCCCACAACATTACCTTCTGCTTCACAGGGACCACCGGTTTCGTCGTATATAATGCGTTATGGTAATGCCTCATCTTCCGCTTCCTCTGCGCACCCACCACCCGCAAGCTATAGTCAACTAGTGAGTGGTGGAAACGTTAGCGGTAATATAACCCAATCTGGGGTTTCGACATCGCAAGGATATCAACCAAAAGTACATGGCGGTGTACCAGTTTTTCCCCCAAATCCCCAAGGCATGAATTCCTCTAATACCCAACCATCACCACAAATCAAACGCAAACAAACCCCTACACGACCTATGTCATTCGTTAGAGCGCTCGAAATGACAGATTCAATGGAAATGCAAACGCTTGAGCAGCAGCAACAGCAACAACAACACCATCAACATCAGCCGCCGTCTCATCTTCAACAACAGCAACAACAACAGCAAAATCGTAACAATGGTGCCATAACAAGCGGCCAAGGAGCAGCTGCTCACATAATAGGTGCCGCCCGCGCTAATACCACCACCCCCACTCCCGACCGCGCCAGTGTGTATGATATAAACTATGAAATTTCTGTATAACCCGTGCTGGTGCCGGTGGTTGTAGCACCTGCCACCACTTCTGCAACGGCACATCACCATAACGCTTACGGACATAAAAAGTTAATGACGACAAATAACAGCAATAGTAGCGTTGGCAGTGGTAGTAGTCTGAGTATGACTGGTGGCTATACGTTGAACAAAACAAACACACTTTTAAACCCTCGACCACATCATCTTCTGCAGCACTACAATAGCAGCGTTATCGGCAGTAGTAGTACTTGCAGTAGTGGCAGTAATACAGCAAGCAATAGTGGTGGCAGTGGTGGTAGTAGTGTTATTGTTGGTGTTGACGTTGGTGTTGCCGCTGCTGTAGCAGCAGATCACGCCCCTGCAGAGCCGGCTGCCTATGCTTCTGTGGCTGTGGTTAATGCCAACTCTACAAATGGCAATAGTAGCAATAGTGTAAGACAACCGAATAAAAGAAAATTTTCTACGTTCTTTTAGTAGAACAAAATCAAAAAAACAAACAAAATCTTACACTATTTATCCACTTAAATAGTTGAAAAAATTAAACTGCTATTAAAATACTTAAACTATTTCCAAAAAAAAACTTCAACCAAAATGTAAATAAATACGAGTATATAAATTAATTATTTTAATTGTCTTAAATTTATAAATCAAAACTCATTTACAGTGTTACATTATCACTCTATCTCTGTACACGCACCCACACACACACACACACACCGTTTCCCTGCTTCTAAAACATACATACGTTTATATAAATATAAGTGTGTATGTAAGTATATATGTATAGAACTACTTAACAAACTACAAACGATTTATTTTATCCAAATTATTAGAAATAATTTATAAAAACATAATTTATTTTAAATCCTTTCCTTATATTCTCCCCAACATACTTTCTCTTCACTCTTGTAAATTATTTTATTTAACAAAATCATAATTCTAATTAATCTAAAAACATATCTTTCATAAAAGCAATGGCATATATTAAGGTTTGTTGATGTGGCAATTTGTAATAGTTATATTGAAAGGGTTTGACCTTTTAAAGACCGAACAATATTTTTTTTCTTTTCTAATTTGTTTTTATTTTTTTATTTATTATTATAAACTCTTAAGTAAAAATTTTTATACCTATACCAATGATTGTTAAATGTTAAACAAAAGAGCATTGAAATAGTTTAATCTTTTAAGGACCGAACCCAAACGCTGTAATAAAACGAATTTTGCAACTCTTTAAATAAATGTAAAGAATTAATATTTTAATAATTCAGGTTGCTCTTCAATGATTTATTTTTTTCCATATAAATGCACAGTTGCTACAATTTTTGAATGCAATTTGAACTTTGTAAATTGTTCTTAATTTTCTAGTCAGATAAAAGTAATACATTTTGGAGAAGTAACAACATTTGAAAAGTTCATAAATAACGACAACGTGCAACACGAAAAGTATGTAGTTGTCCTCATATGGCAATTCTCTGTATAGAGTGCGAAAATATTTCCTTTACTCGATCACATCGTGATGCTTTTTTTATTAGTAAAATTACGGTAATCATGAAACTTTAACATCAAAATATTATAACTTTTCTGTCGTGAACTTTGATTTCAAAAACATTCTCTGAACGCTACAAGTCTTCCCTCTTAACAAGATAATATTTTTGAAAATCATTTGGCGAATTGCTGAGTTATGATCGATTAAGTTAAAACAATGCAATTTTTTAAACAAATTCTATATTATTTACACTGCAACTTGATTGCTGGTTAAGAGCATATTTTATTTTAATTACTTTTGATTCAAAACGCATCAGTTTAACTCTCCAAAACACTGAAGGACATCGGAAAATCGATTAAGAAATTAAGGATCTATAGTAAATTTTACAATTACAAACAATTTATATATTATTTTTTTATAATGCTTCTATTCGTTGTTGTTTTTCTTAAATATGTATTTCCATACATACATATGTATGTATGTGAATTGAATGTTCAAACAGAGCTTTGTCGACACCATATATAAAATTTTACATAAAAATTAGCCTCAGTGCTATTTTCCTTATGCTCTCACTTTTAGACATTAGTTTCATTAAATTTTATATCCGTTTATTTTTGCCGTTTTACACGCAACAACATGTTTTCGTAAACTGAGTAAGTATAGATTTATAATATGCATTTTTTTTTCGAGAAATTTGTTGCATGCAACTTCTTTTATTCGCTGATAGGGATATTGATGCAAACGGAATAGCAAAACTGGCATCACATGTAATAATCACTTCACAATTACATACTTATATTGGCAAATAGATAAAGTTTCATGCAAAAAATTTCATGAAAAAATGCTGTTGTAAATGCAGTCTAACTACGAAAATTATCTTAAAACACATTTCTAGTTTTGATTTGTTTCTATCGTTCAAATATAACTCATTAATTTTCTAACCAATTACTATCTTTTTAATTTTTTTAGAAAGCTAATCTAATATGTACTTAGGGTTTTCACAAAAGTAATAAAATTTGATATTCTTAACTAGCAGTCAATTTACGGTGCAAATAATATGAAGTACTTTCTTTCAACTTCATCGATCGTAACTTAACCTTTTACCAGTGGATTTTAAAAATTCTTTTTGTTTGTAAAATAAACTTCAAATAAATTGAAATTTAATTTCACCACAACGATGTTTTGTTTTTTTAAGGTGAATTTGTCTGAATGCCGTTATTTCATCTATAAAAATGCACCGCGAAGTGATCAAGATAAACTATAAATATCTTCGTACTCTATTGGCTCTGACAAAACAGCGTTGTTATATAAACGCCCCTGCATATTTTTTCTCTCACTTTTATATCATAGTTAGTGTAATAGTTGTCAAAATTTTCTCTTTTCAAATTATATACAAGTAATTTAAAAAAATGCAAACGTTAACATAACAAAGCTCATAAGAGTAAACAAATTAAACATCAAAATCTACTCGTATATGTATAACCTGGATTACAAACTTCTAATATTCAAAACTATAACAAAACCAGAAATAATTGGATTTGTGGAGGTAACAACATTTTATTAGGAGCAAAAGGAAATGTTTCGAAGGAAGAGTAAACAAAAAGTAAACAAAAAATTCTTAAATGGTTAATGTATGTATGTGTGATTTTAATTTCTTTAAGTGGCTTAAAATAAGTACTAAATTTAAACTATTTTATGAAAACGAACAGTATCTTGAATTAATTTGGATTTCTCACCGAGTAGAAATTGCTATTCTCAAAAATCATAAGTACATACATATGTTGTTGGTTCAAGGAATCATTTGTCCACATGTGCATTTCGAAAATAAATCGGATTCTTTAAGAGGTCACGAAGTTTGTATCTTTCTGACCAATTCATCAGAATTTTAACAGCAGTTACAAATAGTCTGAATGTCATCAGGTCTTATTTGAAACTTCTGCCACGTTTTTCTTCTTTCCATAAATGAAATATGATTTCAAAAGCCTTAACATAGATAGAGATTTTAGATTTAAAATTTTAATACTGACAATAAAATTATAAAAAAAAATCTTATTTTTATAAGTTAACATTTTCCCATAAAACTGATATTTAGCTAAACCAGATGTTTAAAATTTATTATTTGGGATATTCTCGCCAACGATTAAATAAATTCGATTATAATAGTTAGAGTTTCAAAAATGTACTGTTTGTTGTGGTTTTATCTGTTCATAATCCGACATTTCCTTCGTCAGTGAACAGATGGATACCGGTACTACTATCTGAATCTATTGGAGAACAAAATGTCCAGCCACACGTGTTATAAAATGAAATCTGTGCTCTTAATATATTTCTATGAAAAATTTGGAATTTAAAACAATCCAGACGATGACTACCGACACCACTACAAGGGAAAGAATCTAAATATTTTAAAAAGAGAAACTATTGCAGTCTCCATTCAAATCATGTCGGCGTTTTTTTTTTTTTTTTTGCTTATAAAAAAATCACCTGGAACTTTAAATTAAAATCAGATGAGATTCAGATTGTTTTAAAAGATTTTAAACTGCAGACAGGTTCCTGGATTAAGGAAAATAGCTCTACTTGCTCCAATCATTGCTATTACTACTTCAATGATTTTATCATGGGGGAATATTCATATTAAAACTAAAACTATAACGAATTGAAATTGCAACAAAACAAGAGTTTCAAATTCTGTTTATGCTTCTTCTAAGCAAATTAGTTTACATTAGCTGTACACAATGACTTTTTAAATAAAATTAGTTGAATAAAACTTCTTTTATTTACCAAAATGGGCCGCTTGAGTATCCATTCAATAAGCTTCATATAAAAAATTTTTCATGAAAGCCATCGCGCTAATCTAGTCTTAGACAACATATATAAAATACATCATGTATTTTGTTTATTTTACAAATGCAAACCGCCATAACTGACGAAACATTTGTTCTGATCATAAATGACGATTTATTAACTTAAGGAAAATGCTCAATCATTATTTAATAATTAAAATGCCTAACTGACTGACTGACTAGACCTTATACACTTATATGGGTTGTCTACATGCAAAATCTTTTTTAGATTTTTGAGGATAAGTTTCGAAAACCATGGTTGACGGATATTGATTTAGAAAATTAATTTCTTTAAACCGAAAATTAAATATTTCCTTTATATACATATATTTTAAAATTCGTTTTCAATACTATCAAAGTTTGAAATTGTTTTTTTTTCAGAAAATTGGTTATAAACAAAATTTTATTGAAATATGCAATGACATAATTTATTCTCTGATAGAAATTGACAAGAATAATTTGAGGTTAGTTCAAAATCGATTTAAAAACTATTTTAAACGTTTAAAAGTAGAATACAAATTGAACATAATTGGGATGCAAATTGCTCCGTAGTTTGTGTGTGTGTCGTATTTCAAATTCAAAATTTGAATGTATAGATCAAAATGTTTAAAAATCTAATTTTAGCTAGAATTTCTCAATTCTAAGAATATACAAAAATTTATTATGAACAAATTACTTTTATAAAAAAATTTTTTAATTAGAACTACGAACCTTTCATCTTCTAGTCTTGACTCTCTTATACGAGTAAAAAATATATATTTTAAATATACAATATAAAATCATATGAAGTACTATCAGTTTTACCACTAATTGTCATTATATTTTGCAAAATGTTTCGATTCGCATTTTCATGCAGATTTAGTAAATAAAACCTTGAATAGTTTTGTTTTATTTTTTAAGTTACAGAAACGTAAAACAGAATTTTAGTAATAGTAAAAAAAACTATACATAAATATTGAACGACTAGGGCGATATATATATATATATATATATATATATATATATATATATATATATATATATATATATATATATATATATATATATATAATATATAATGTTTATTCTCATAGGCTGAAAATATTTAGTATTTTATTACTCAACACGGATTGCCCTGAAACTACTCAAACATGTCATTGCTGTTGTTTAAATATTTCTCCTTCTTCTCCGCTAATTTGTTTTATTTTAAGTCAATTAATTTTATATTTCATAAAGTTTAAACAAAATTGTAAGTAATGTGTATTTATTTTTTTTTTTTGTTTTTATTAACATCAAAGCATTTATTAATTTTCTTGTGTTTTAGAAATTGAAAAGAAAGTAAAATTTTTTACTAATTGATAAATTAAGCCCTTTCTTCCGTTAAACGTAATTTTATTTTTAATAATTGAATTCTTTTAATTTTAGTATTTTATTATTATTAAAAAATATTTCCTTATAAATACTACAGGTGTTTATTTAATAAAGTTAAATGTTAAATTAAGTAAATACTACCGATTTTCCACAAAAAAAAAATAAATAAATTTAATTAATAAAATTATTTTTTTATTTCATTGTTATATCTATTTTTATAAAAAAAAAACTAAATGCAATTTAAGTCCATCCATTTCAAAAAAAATTCAGTTCTTCGAATTGATCGTGTATACAGTAAAAAAAGAAACATTAAATTATACTCCCAGTGTGTTAAGAAAAAGGATGCTTAAAAATTCCTTAATATTTATTTCCTTTTAATTTTATGTAATAAAAATAAAACAAAACTTTAAGTAAAAAAGAAGCCTTTGATTGTTTTTATTAACTTTTTCCTTTTAATGTTAAAAAGTTGATCGATCGATTTTTCCTTTCATTACGTTTATTGTTGCGTCGATTCAATGTGTGAGTAGTAAGAGTCTTCTTAACTGTGATAGTTTTGTAGTTATAAAAAAAGTAAAATAAAATTATTTTTAATCTAAGTTTTAGAGTAAATTAGAGAAGCAGAAAAACGTCCAAAGCATTCGATATACATAAGTATATGTGTACGCATTTCAGCAGAATTTAAATTTTAATATAGAAATCGTGACGATAATGTTATTCTCTAAGAATATCTATTCAATAACAATAGTGGTAATAAATATAAAGTAAGTGCCTTACGAGCCAGTGTGAAGTCTGCAAATTAAAAAATACAGGTATCTAAACACAATAAATATGAAAATTCTCGTATGTTTATTCTACCAGCATGTCTCTTTACTTAAATGAAATATTTTCTTAATTTTATATTTTCAATATTTCATTAGAACTTCGACTGGCATTGTCAGGAAATTCAACTGATGAAATAAGTTTTTCTTTTATTTAAAGAGACCTGCCGCTAGAGTAAACATACACAAGTAAAAAGTGTCCAAGTATTAAATATATTAAACTATATAGAAAATAGCAAAATATATTTGTAACTAGGGAGACCAAAAGATATGATTGGCCGCGGCTATTTCCTCTTTTTTCATGCAAATCTTTCAGTTCATTCTTTTATTTTGTGTTCTGTCTCCCTAACTCCTCGAATTTTTTTATAATATATCAAATACAACAACAAATTTAATACAATAATTTCTAATTTCAAATTCCTTTAATTTTTTCATTTAACTGAAATTTTAAATTTTCCATCTTGACTTCACAGCTCAGGCGTCAACAATTTTCCTTTTAAGAAAGTTTATTAATTTTCTCTGAAATGGTGCGTTTGTGTATGTGTGTGTGTGTTTGTGTATATGTACATACTTATATAACACTAGAAATATATATAATATACTAAATGCTTTGAATTTTTAAAACTAATTATTACAAACATTTCCATTTAAACTTTCGCATAGTCTTATAAGCAAATTGCCGACAACCAGCTGCAAAATTGCAAAGAAAAAGTAACACAAAAAAGTGCGTAAAAAAATGGTGGACTAATTTTTTAATTGCTAAACGTGTTGAAAATATTCTAAGTCTAGCACAAAAGACATGTACATATGTACATATGCTGAATTGGTAACTGGGCATCTAATCGGTAACATCATAGTTTATAAAATAAATCTTATTTATTTATTATTTTCAGTGTGTATAATATTTTCAGTTCAAAGAAATAATTTTTAAGCCGCTGAACTCTTTCAAATGGTTTTCTTTTATCTGAAGTCCTTTTAAACGAAAATTTCGTTTCAAGGAAACAGAAATTGAAATTTCCCAATTTCCTTACATCAGAATTCGACTGTATTCGCGACTTGGATTGGGAAAAAGCAAATACAGTACATTCTATATACAACATTAAATCGGATTGTGAAAGTGTTCTTAGTATATCGTATATACATACATACATACATACTTATGTATGTACATACTTACATACTTATATTTACAATTGCTTTTATTAAAACTAGTTTTCGAATGAGAAATCCATCAAACAATAATTGTACCTTTGAATCCTGGCAAAAGAAAAAAGTCGTTCAACTAGAGTTGCAGACGTTAAAGGCGTATTAAAGGATATAATTATTATTATTTTTAATAAATCATATTTATGCCAATTCTCGTCCGTCAAACTATAATTTAAATAGCTGAATATATTGTATGTATCATGGTAAATCTTTGGTCAAATTTGATATGGTCTTGCTGAAAAAAGTTGTACCAATTGTATGTGTGTGAATTTAAATCCGTTTTTAGCGAACGTGTTTTAGCTAAAATAATTTTCTTAAGATAAAATCGTATTATATTAATATTTGCATGCCAAAAAATATAGGAAATAATGTGGCTTAAGTTGTTCATATGCCGACATTTCATTGGTTGCTAAACCAAATCGTCAATGACGAAACTCTTAATTGCTTCAACGATCGAAGATATTTTCAAAATCGAAAAATGCGCACATTTGAAAACCATGATATCTTAAACATCACAACTATGTACATACATATATTCAGAATTAGAGTTTCTGAGAAATCAAACATACATTAGACAGTTCGTTTTTTTAGCTAAAAATTTTGACCAAGTCATAAAGGACTTGCCGGATCAAAAACCATGCCATTATAGATTTCAAAAATATATATAGACAAAACTCAGAATCAGAATAATTTTTAAAAAATCTAACTTTGAAAACGTTTTATTACGAATATTTACATATGGACTTTTTTCAATTGAAAAAATTAGTCCTAGTAGTGCCGAAAGCCGTAGCATTGAAGATTTCAGAACTATGATATATGTATACACAATTCGAAAAGCTTTGTCGAAATAGAATTTAGAAAATGGAATTCTACGCATATTTATTAAGCCTTTTCAAATTGAAAAGGTTGACCAAAAAAAAAAGGTGCGAATATATCGCAAACCCAGTACAAAAGTGACACAACTCTTAGAAAATTACAACATATTAAGATGTAACAGTGTATCAAGGCACACAGGCGGTATATGCTTTTATATTAAAAAGAATTGGAAAATAACAGATGTAGAGAGGATTTGTATAGACAAAAAAATTTGGTGGTTGAAGATCAATATTGTAAATAATAAACATAAATTTACTTTAGCTGGAGTGTATAGATCACCAGATAGAAGAACGTCCCCTTCGCAGGATTTTATAGAGTTTTTCAAAGAAGAAATGTATAAAATTTATAATAACGAAAATATTCTTATAACCGGTGATTTTAATATTGATTGGCTTGAAAGTAGTGTGTATAAAACAAAGATTCAAGAAATAATTCAAGATAGTTACTGCTCTCAAATCGTATTACAGCCCACAAGAATATCAAATACGTCAGCTACTCTAATAGATTATGCCGTAACAAATATTCAAAACATCGTTGTAACTACAGATTATGAAATGAAAATAAGTGATCACGAATCCTTAGTAGCTAAAATTAGACTAAAACATGAAACTGAATATTCTACAAATAAAATTATAAAATCGTTATATTTTAATAATAACTCTTTTCGCAATAATTTGCTTGTTGGTGAATTGAACAATATATCATCAGATTTGGATGTTAACAGGTATGCTAACCTGCTAGTGAATAGTATTAATTCAGCAATAAAACCAATGATAACTACAAAAATCATAAGACGCGCATCTATAAACCAGTGGTTTAACAGTAACCTAAAATATATGAAAGACATAAAAATACAATTGTACCGCACAGCTGCATTTAATAACAATGTCCTCCACTGGAACAACTATAAAATATTTAGAAATATGTATAGGAGGGAATTAATAAATGCAAAAAGAACTTTCACTAATAACAAAATAATCAGTTGCCGAGATCAAAAATCTATGTGGAAAACTATAAAATCTCTGGTGTTGAAAAAAGATAATTCCAGAATACAAGAAATAATCGTAAATGGGAAAAAAATATCACAGGAACAAGAAATAGCGACGGAATTAAATTCATTTTTTATATCCAGCGTCCAACAAATAATTCAGGATATACCAGTTATACAATATGAGAATTTGATAATAGAAAATCCCCGAAATACCTTTAACACATTCGCGGACAAGACGGCAAATGCCGTCAAATTTAAAGCAATTTGTAGGGACAGGACGGCATATACCGTCACTAATTTTTTTAATAGGACATGACGGTTAAAGCCGTCAAAACGGGAACTCCCGTCGTGTCCTGTTTCATCAATTTGGAATTAGCGCTGGGACGCGACGGGAATTACCGTAGGATAAAATTGTTTAAAAATTGCACGTTATTTAATTTTATTCATAATGTTTTACATTTCTGTCTTGTTCCGGATCAATTATCTTTAGTAGATCCGAAGATACAGTATGTAACCCACAGAGAAACAAAGCGAAAATTAACTGTCCGCGAATGAGTTAAATTCAATATTCTAAATAAAGCCATGATCAAAAATATAATGAAAAAAATGAACAACAAACAAGATCAAAACTTCATTTCGGTAAAAATGTTGATAGACAATTATGATATTATTGGCACATATCTACATCAAGTGGTGGTATCTTCTCTGGAGACTAGGATTTTTCCAGATTGTCTAAAAGAATCTTGTGCAGATCCTATCCAAAAAGTAAAGAATACAAAAAACCCTCATGAAATTAGACTTGTTAACATGTTAATGGTAATAAGCAAAATATTGGAAAAGATAGTACATACTCAGTTGAGTAAATATTTTGAGGAAAATGATATACTGAGTGAAACCCAATCCGGATTTAGACAAACCCACAGTTGTGAGTCTCTTCTCAATCTGGTAGTAACTCAATGGAAAACCGAAATTGAGGACAAAAAATGCGTTGTGGCGGTTTTCCTGGACCTAAAGAAGGCCTTCGAAACAATAGACAGAAAGATATTATCGGAAAAGTTAGCAAAGTATGGGATAAAAGGCAACGAGTTAAAATGGTTTACAAGTTACCTAGAAAACAGATCACAAAGAACAAAGCGTGGAGAATATTTGTCGGTGAGAGAAAATGTCAGCATAGGAGTACCTCAAGGAGCAGTGTTAGGAACCTTATTATTTTTAATATATATTAATGATCTTCAAAAAAGTTTGAACGAGACAAAATTGTTTATGTTCGCTGATGATGCACTTATTTACATACATAAGTGGAAAAAGCGCAAAAGAGTGTGTACGTGTTCTTAATAAAGAACTGAAAGAAGTAGAAAAATATTTGAAAATGAACAAGTTGAAACTTAATATAAATAAAACAAAGTCAATGATTATAAATGAGTTTACAGATGATATGATATATATAGCGAATGAGCAAATAGAGCAGGTTACAGAGATGAAGTACCTTGGCGTCGTTCTTGATAAAAAATTGAAATTAGATCTGCACTTTAATTATATTTGCAAGAAGATCTCTAAAAAAATTGCTTTCCTGAATAGGATTCGTAAGAAAATATCTATCGAGACGTCTATTCGAATACCATCGTAACCATCGTGAAACCTCATTTTGAATACTGCTCTCAACACTGTTGTTTTTGGGTAACCAACAACTGAAAGATAGATTGCAGAAACTTCAGAATAAGGGCATGAGATGTATACTGCAGTGTCATATATTAACACATATTCGGGATATGCTACAGCATTTACAGTGGCTCTCAATTAACCAAAGATTGGTAATGAATGTAATAATATACATTTACAAAATAAAATTCGGTATGCTTCCAAATTATATGAAAAACCATTTAGTATATGTGGCTGATGTTCAACCGTACAATCTGCGTAATGCTGGGGATTTTAGAATAAACTTTTGTAGAACAAATTTTAATCAAAATTCCTTATTTTACAAAGGGCTTAGTTTGTTTAATCAAATTCCTTCAGAATTAAAAAGTGAAAATAACATTTATGTATTCACAAGAAAATTAATAGAATATTAATATTCTATTGTTTGTTGTTGGCTTAGCTAGGTATATGCCTGCATTTCATTGGCGCTAACCAAATCATCAGTACCCTTTAGCCAAATCATGATTGAAAGCATTCAAACCTTGTATACTTAAGCCACAGACTACAAACACTATATGAGAATTCAAACAGAACTCAATCACATTTTTCTATTTGTAATCAACAAAAACACAAAAGTATAAATAGCTTTAGAAAGCTTTTGTACAATCACAACACAACAAACAATTATAATTGACTTGCGTCTTTTTGTTTTTTCTTTTTACGCCTTTATACAATTAATCGGCTAAAGGGTACTGATGATTTGGTTAGCGCCAATGAAATGCAGGCATATACCTAGCTAAGCCAACAACAAACAATAGAATATTAAAATGGTTATTTTGGAGAATATCTCGAATAACGAATTTGATAAATATTATTAATAGAATATATAAAACGTTCATTTTAATGTATAAAATCCATAGAATTAAACTTAACTAATTGTATTTTAATAGCAAAAATGCTAAATAAAAAAAAATAAACTGAAAATTTTAATTTTCTGACACAACTAATAATAAATCATTTTTATGAATTTCAACTTTATACCAACTCAAACCTAAGGAAAGACAACTGTTCTTTAGCAACAGTTAACAACAATAAAATACACAAATATTTTTCTTATAGATAAACAAGTGTATTGTGCATAGTTTAATAATACAAACCCGAAAAATTAAAATTTTGAGTTGAGTCACTTTTGTACTGGGTGTGCGATATGGACTAGTAGTGTCGAAGACCATGACATTTAAATTTCAGGGCTATATTAGGAATCAGTGCAGCTTTTGGGAAACCGGTCTCAGGAAATGGAATATAACTCATACATATGTACATATGTATGTATATATAAGGATTTTTATGAAATAAAAATATCGAAAAGATAAGCATGTATGTATGATGTATGCGGGTCAAAATACATACATACATATATACATATATTCAGAATCAGTAGGAATTTTTCCCAATTGCAAGTTCTATCAATTGAGAAGATGTTTAATTTCAATTTTTCCCACTTAGTAAAATTTCAAACTAAAAAATTACTTCTGATATAATGCAGCTTGCTGCCCACACGTCGCAAGTATTATTGATGCAATAGTTTCTGAGAAATCAGACATAGAAAATTGGATATTACGATTATTTAGACAATGGGCCTTTTCACACAAGACTAATTGTGCTGGCATAAAATCGCAGTTTGTTGGCATTTTCGAGGAAGAGAGTGGTTTTTGGTTGGCACAATTTTTTCAACCAGCTTCAACCCCGCACAAGCAGAACAAAACTAACACATACACACTTATGAAAACAGGTTCTGCGAAATAAACAAAGAAAACACTAAAGGTGAATTCACCCATTCGTTCTGAACGAAATTTTTGTTGTTGTTCCGCATTAAATTTACTCTCTTTCTCAAAATAGAGACGTCAAACTACATATAAAAAAAATCGTTCGGAACGTTCAGAACGAATGGGTGAATTCACCTTAACACACACAAAGCTTTGTATACGTACACAATTTTATGCCAGCATAATTAGTCTAGTGTGAATACGAAAGAACAAAAGTTGTGCGGATTAAAAAATACTCGTGTGAAAAGGCCCAATGTGTAAAGATCCTGTGTTAGAAAACTTATTCAGTGTAACACCGAAATAAAAACAACCGAACAAACTAAGCAAACCCTCCTGTACTCTGACTTTCAGCTGTTTTTGAATGAGAATAAATTTAAGCACCTTAATTTTATGCGTTTTTAAAAGGAATCGATGCATGGGAAAATATCGAAAAGTTAAAATGCTTTTCTCTTAAACACAATATTTTCTTAAACATAACCATGCAAATTAATTAATTGTGTATTTTTATCACTGATTTTTTCTGTACATTAAAGAAAATACAACACTATGCACTAAAATGTAATAGATTAGTATATTTTTGACAAAAACTGACAGTTGAGACAATCACAGTAAGTATTTTTTTGCATCAGCGACGAAGAAAACAATAAAATTGTGCAGGGAGAACAGAATCTTTCTACAATGTTTGCATGAAGTGGAAATAACAAATTGATATTTAGAGAAAGAAATAAGGTCACCAATATACTAATTGTACTCTTGTAGGAAACGGGAATAACAAAGAAAGCAAAATACTTGTAGAAATGCAATGTTTTTTGTGCTCTTAAATATCAGAAGTGTTTTGTTTTTTTGAAAGTAGTTTAAGAAAATCTATTGATCCGAGTTTGCTTTCGTTCTAAGTCTGAATTGTTCAACAATCTTGTTGGTGTCTTGTTATAAAAGTCTTCTCTTGCTGAAGTAATAAAAAGTATGGGTCGAGTTTTCTTGGAGCATTTAGGGGGCACTCGTCTATTTAACTGTGCACAATGTCAGACAAATCTAACTAATCGAAATCAGCTCATAAGTACTCGTTTTACTGGAGCCACGGGTAAGTGGGAAGTTTGCTCTTAAATCCCTTGTTTCGTATTTCTCATAATTAATTGGTTTTAATTAGTAATTTAATAAAATATGTTAAACATGTTTATGTTGTTCATATTTCCTGCTGATTCTACTAATATTTTCTTTTATGAAATAGGACGCGCTTATCTCTTCAAACGTGTAGTGAATTTAACGTTTAGTGGTATCCAGGAGCGAGTTATGTTGACTGGTCGCCACATGGTTCGAGACGTAATGTGTAAAAACTGTAATGCCAAGCTAGGTTGGATGTACGAGTACGCAACAGATGAGGCTCAAAAGTAAGTACATATTTCAAGTTAATACACTTCTGTTGACAACGCTTGACACTCTTGAGTGTTGAATCGGTGTCACTTTCAACGTTTGGCCATGGGACTTATTTGTTTTGTAAATTCCTACTTTAGGAGTATTCGCCGACTATTAAAAATAAATGACAATCAAAAACAAAAAAAAAACAAAAATCAGTTCACACATAAAAAATCTTCATTATTCAATTCTTAAAAACTGTTGTATGCCAAAATGAATAAAATCACGTCTCTTATGAAGATAATTTCCCTTATTATGATTGTCGCGTCGACGTCACATCAAGTCGACAGTAAAAAAAGACAGCAGTTCTGAACTCGTAAGCAATAATTAACTAATATTGATGGCCAATTGTCAAGCCATAGTAGTAGTAATATCCTATCAATAATATTTAATAATTCTCGATGACGATCCCACAATTGCCAATATATTGATGTCGACTTGGTGTGACGTCGACAATCATAATAAGGACTAATAAATATTTTTTTCACGCTTACACGTTTATTGAGTAGCAAACATCAAATGCTTGAATTATGATGGCAAGTCCATAAGTAGCCGGGTCTAGAAATTTTTATGTGTGGGGGGAAAACAACACTTTATTTCTCATCTCAGATTTCTAAAATTTTTATTTAATTTACTGACAATGATCAAAAATGTAAAACTCGACCTTATATTGAAAATAATTTTTCTTTTTTTTTATAAAAAGTCCGAAGGTTAGTTATATATAATGAAAAGATATAACATCATAACCATCCTTTTTATTATTATTTTCAGATATAAAGAAGGGCGGGTCATTTTGGAATATGCTCTGATCAGTGAAATTGAAGGGTTTCCTGAAAGTATAACTCCTGTTCATTAATCTTGAACTGATGCACCATTCTATACATATATTAATACTTAATTAAATTATTAATAATATTATGTAAGAGATTCAATAATTTGAAATAAATCATAAGTTAATTATATAAATAATAGGCTGAAATTAAAAACTTACATAAGACTTAGAATTTAAGTGAAGTTTCGCAATAAGTATTGACGCCAAATCTAATTGAAATAGTATTTTTTCAAAAAAAATTTGATAGCATTGAACGCTAATATCGGTAAACGAGGCTTTAAGGCTGAAGTTACAATGTAAACTAAAAATAAAAAATGCATTGAAAAAAAATGTTTGTTGTGGCTTTAGCTCTTCATATGCCGACATTTCATTGGTTGCTAAAACCAAATCGTCAGTGAAGTTTAAGCAGTTTGATAACTTCACTGACGATTTGGTTTTAGCAACCAATGAAATGTCGGCATATGAAGAGCTAAAGCCACAACAAACATTTTTTTTCAATGCATTTTGCAAAAAAACTAATTGTTTCTAACGATTGGTCGGGATATTCTCCCGAATAATAAATTTCAATATTAAAAATAAAAAATTTTATTACTTTCAAATTAATTAAAATTAAATATTTTATTTTATTTCAGGCTTGATACAATCTGTCACTAAATAAACATTGTTTTACAAAAGTTCTATATTATAATAAAAATCCTATGTATATATAATGTACACATTTTTCATTGCCTATAAATAGGTACACACCAATTTATAGTTTACCGGTTTTCTGTGCCATAGCTAAAGCATTTTCATTTGCTATCATCTGAAATTCTTGGAATCGTTGTGAAATACGTTGATTCATTTTTAAATATTTCTCCATGCAGTTCAACGAACATTTTTCCTATGGAAGAAACGTGTGCAAAATTTTAGAAAAACATCTAGTTTAGCGAAGCTGCTCCGATCGAAGAAAGAGTAGCCAAGGTAAAAGAAATTAAAAAAAAATGTGAAGTACAAAAATTGGGGCTCATCCGTATTTTCTGAACATCTTATTGGTAACTTCTTGTATTTTTATTGAAGTAAATATGGATAAAATATGGAGTATTTAAGCATTCTAAGGAAATAATCTGAAACAAGATACTGAGGAACTCAGACTAATTTCTTTCAAATATATTGATCCAAAGCATGCGGCCATAGCAATAAAAGAATGACTCTTATATCAAGGGCCAAACAATCAAAAGTTCATCCAAATCACTGGAATAGAGCATTGCTAATGACAAAAACTGCATATCGGCAAAACACCAAACGATTTGAAGAAGGTGCCATTTGGGGGAGCGGAATGAAATCAGCCGTCGTTATAGAAAAATAGTTTTAATCTGTTCAGAAGTTATAAAATCCGAAATGTGCCAGGAATGCTATCCAAAAGTATATTTTTTAACTTGGATTTAGTCGCATTTTGATGTTTTTTTTCAAATTTTAAATTTTGCAGGACATTAGCTTGTGTGTGCAATATGGGCGAGTTAATAACTTTTTTGATGTATTAGAAACAGACAATAGACAATTTAATCCAACATTTTCCTTTCGAATCTGTTGGGATTTTTGCGTTTCGATGTTTTTGTTACAAATAGACCAATTTCACTGCAACTCACTGTATTTTTTAATTAACTAATAACCTGGGATACTGGCGCAGCTCCGCTAGAATTAAGCCAAAATTTAAAATGCTAGGGATTATTTCTTGCCTACCTCATTATCCTTCACTTGCCGGGAAGTAAAATCTCTAACACAATCCGTGAAACACATTTCAGATAATTTATTGTATGACATTAAAAAATCTGAAAACTATTTTTTAATAAAAATTAGATAATTACTATGAAATTTTCTTATATCCAAACCGTTTTCATTTGTTCTTTATCCAAAGATTCCAAACTGGTAGTATTTCCTTGATTGCTAGTCTTGTTCATCTTTCAACACTTTCTTTATTTTAATCGAGTTTTATGCAAAAAGAAAAAATTCTTTCAACCTTTGTGTTGCAATCAGATTGTATGTGGTGTTTAAGATTTGTTGTATTTTTACCGTCTTCATAATCCATCAACTTGGTATGAACATTTAACATGACATACTTATGTCACACATGAATTCGGCACGTGGAGACAACTCATGTTTCGTTCGTTTGCTTCCATCGTTGCCAAACATATGTTCGAACAACCACTTTCACCATGTGTCAAAAATTGTTAATTTTTTTGTTTCGTGTTCAATTAAAAATTACAAGAAAAAAGAAGGAACATGTATTTCAACAAATATATGTACTATAGAACTTTTTTTGTTGCAATGAGATGCAAAGGTGGTGTGAATGACCATCCGACGCCAAGGGACTTAAAAAATAGGCTGAGAAGTACATTCCAAGGCGAATTGAATTTCAATTCGCCTTGGTACATTCTAGGTAAATATTAGACAACGTGCATAAAGTTTGTGTGAAAGGGATAGCTAATCTAGTTTTTTTATATAGATATCTCTTCACACAAACTTTATGATTTACACAAAGTCAGGTGCCAACAGCACAGAATATAGTTTATGGCCAACAGCAGCAGGTCGAAAATGTATGTATGAAAAAAATTTTTTTAATGTTTCTTATTATAAATTACTGTTTTTCAGGAGTCAACAATATTCAATGGGATGTCCAACAGGGGAGAAGCTCCAACGGTTCCCGAATGGTAAGACCAGGTGAGTTTTTTAATTATTTGACTAGTTTTAACATGGAAAATTTGACGTGGAAAATTTTTTTTACATACATATGTACATACTTATGTATACTTATTTCTAATTATAAATTTATTTTTTCAGGAGGCAAAACTGTATAATGGGATGTCCAGCAGGGGAGAAGCTCCACCGGTTCCCGAAAGATCCGACCAGGTGAGTTTTTTAATTATTTTAGTAGGTTTATGTTTAATAGTTAGCGAGGGTAAGGTAGGAATCGCGTATTTTGGGGAGCAAATGCCGTGCACCTAGCAAACGTTCCGGGTAATGAAGAAGAGATTTTTTACTTCGTTTTCTTGGTTTCATTATGGTAACCAAATGGAATGTTTTATAATGTTATCCGTTGTGCAAAGTGAAGTGTTTGAAACAAACTTAAAAAAAAAACAAAAGTATAAGACGTAAATGAAGCTGTTTTATGTTATCTGTTGTGTAGTGAAGTGTTCGAAATAAACTTAAAAAAAAAGAATAAGACGCAAATGAAGGTGTAAAAGATATGTATTTAGTCACCAAAATTATCATCCTAAAAACAAAAGAAAAAAATTACACAAAAGAGGTGAACGTGTGGGATAATAAACATGTACATACATACATTTGTTCAACAGGAATCGCAGTTGAGGCAAAACATTTTTATGTTGTATAAATCATACTTATGTCGTTGTAAATGTTTAAATATCTATGTAAATATATCTACCCTGAAGGAAATGTCACTAGTGATTCACTAGTGATTCACTATTGACAAAGTCACCAGTACTAGTGACAAATTATACCCCAGCCAATGCTTTTTTCTGTTGACATTTAACATGCACTTGTCATTGAAAATCCACTACTGACGTTGGAACTAGTGACGAACTAGTTCCAATGGGACCATATGACGACCGTAGAACTAGTGCTTCCCTGTAGACATTGTCACCAGTATTATTGACATACTCTACACAATACTTCTTTCTATTGAAATTTAAGATGGACTTATCATTGAAAACCCACTACTGAAGAGGTCGTTCTAATGGGTCCATGTAAACAATTTTTGATATACATATATCCCTACAGTTTTAGTTAAAATAAATGATTAAAGGTTCACCATAGAACAAATAAACGCAATTAAAAAACGAAGAGGCATAAGCGTGCTCTCAGAAATTTCTCTGCTCATCAAACAAAAACTTGTTGACAACTCCGTTGACGATGTCTACATATGAGTCACCAAAATAGTCGACAAAACTGGTGACTTGGGTACACTTGTCCCCATGTTTCCTTCAGGGTAGTAAATGGTTAAATAAAAATTTCATAAATATAAAAAAATTCGTTTTTCTAATTTTTCAGTTTAAGAGTGGTGGTGGTCGGTACACGTGCCCAACCCCTCATTTCACTTCAGTTATTTTTTTTTCAGTCAAATTAATAAATGGCCTTAAGACAAGGACTGATTGCAAAAGAAAAGAGCTGCACTAAAAGAAGCTGTTGAACACAAGTTAAGTAATGGAGTAATGTCATTCTACTCTGCCTGGATTTGCCGCGAAAGTGCATTCTTATTTTAAATTTTCTTGGCTGCGACAGCTTGTTTTACGTCACCCCATAGATTTTCTATGAGTTCTTCAAATCGGGACTTTTGAGCTGGCCAAGCAAGATCCCATTTTTGGCCATCGAACCTTGCTTTAACAACCTGTGATTTGTGCTTCGGGTCGTTATCTTCCTGAAGTATTCACGCAGGGGCAAATCGTTATCACAATAGTTACTTAAATTGTTCTTTAAGATTTTTTTGTACATTTACGTACATAGTCATTTTCCTTTAGATTTTCGCTAGTGGACCAACCCCAGATGAAGTAAACTTCCCCAACACCATTACTGACGAGCCTCTATGCTTGGTGGATTTTTAGTGTACTTTAGGTCTAAATATTTTCGGACCGGTCGTAATACATAATATCTATCATCGTTTCCGGAAACAATAAACTTTGATTCATCACTCAAAAAAAAAAAAATAATATCCAAAAATTTTCATCGATATGTTGGTGGATATTGACAAATCGCAAACGCTGCTAAATATTCTTTTTTGAAACGTTAAGTTTTTTTCTCGCTATGCGGCCACAAAGTTTATTTTCAGTCAGACGTCTTCTCACACGCCTTGCAGATATTTTAAGACCGTGTTCCGACTATATGCACGCTCTAATTTGTTTAGATGTGAACAATGGGCCAGCTTTGCTCATCTTGACCACCAGCCCATCTTCAGCAAATGTTGTTTTACGTTGTTTATTTCGTTGCAAATTATTAAAATTCTTATATAATTGGTAATGTTCAATAGCGCTGACAGCCTTTTCACGAGATAATGATAAAACTTTTACCACTTGAGCAAATGAGCCAACATTATGGAGGCAAATCCAAATGATCTCCCTCTCAGCTGCAGAGGAGCTCTTATTTTTACCCCTATCTTGACCACGTCAGATGAAACTACAGGGAAAGGTTATAATATATTTTAATTGACTAATAAACCTTTTTGGCTTCCAAAAAAATTTACTAAACGCAAGTATTAACGTTCTATAAACGTATTTTGCTTCTCCAGAAAACAAAAAACGAAATTTTTTTGGGAATGAAACCACTTTTAATTTCATGATTGAATTTGCATATTTTGTATCTGATAGTACAAAAACAAATTTAAAACTTCCTATTGAAAAAATAAAATAATGAAATACGGAATCAATTGAACTTTCGATCGAAATTGATTTCTGTGACAGGCCTGTATTTGTCCACTGTACTTCGCGTCGCGTAAAGAAATTAGTGATTTCAAACAAAATTACTTATTATATTGCTGAATATTTTTCCATTTTTAAGGAGCTATGATGGTATTGCATATTTGAAAAAAAAAAATTCGAATAAATAAAAAATTGATGTACTGTTAATTTTGTACTGAGAAATATTGGTTTTTATTTTTGTTGGTTTTATTGGTTTTCGTTTTTTTCTTTTTTACTCTTCATTAAAGTCTATAATGTATGTTTTTTATTCTAGGCGCTCCGAATGGCTTAACATATTAGGTGTAAAGTCTTCGGTGAAGCAAATATTTGCATGCAGTCGGCATTTTTCGGCGGAGTTTCTTTTTGGTGGCAAAACTCACAAATTTTCTTTACCAAAAAATGAAAACTCTGAACCGAAAAGTGTTGTAATTGATGTAGAGGCAACTCAAATTCCAATAGTAACAAATGAAAGTGAAGATGAGAAAATGAACTTCGGTGTCGAAAGTTCTGCATCTTCTAACGTGTCGGCCTGTTGTAATGTAAAAATATTAAAAAAAGCTTTAGATCATTATCGGTCAAAATATTTATTAGAAAAAAAAAAGAAGTCTAAATTAAGAACGGCATATATTAGACAAGCAAATGAATTAAATAAATATAAAGAAAGAATAAAAATATTGGAAGAACAATATGGAACCTTAGAAACCTGACCATGTAGAAATAAGTTTATTTTTTCGTTTATTATTATTATTATTATTATTTATTGAATCTGAAATTATAATAAATAAGTTTTCAAATCTTAAATGTAAAATTATCCATTATGTAATGAATAATTTTTTTTCTCTTGTACAAAAATAAGTTTTCAAATCTTAAATGTAAAATTATCCATTATGTAATGTATAAATCTTTTTTCTCTTGTACACAAATATTACAAAAGTTGAAATTTGTAAAACTTTTGTATACGCATATGTAAATTTGTCAATAGTATAATATAATTTTTAATATACTACATTATACATATAAATTTATAGAAATAATAACTCCAAATACACAAACATTTTGTATTATTAATTATTCCAAATAAATATAATGAATATAAATTGCTCTTTAAAATAGATTGTCTTATTTATTACAAGGATAACATTTGAACTTGTTCAGTATCTATTATAACATAGTATAATTAATAAAAATAAATATCAATACAAAATTCATTTAAACAGATAAGTGGATGAGCAGGCAATAAAATTTCAACATAGTCTATCAATCTTTGTTATCACTATATTCACATATTTTAGATGATAGATATTTTAGATGATAGAAGCACTCTTTACCCAAGACACAAATTGAAGATTGTAGAATTTGAAGATTGTAGGTCTAAATTAGGCATGAAATAAAATTGATACTTCAGTTATAAGGTTAAATATTTCCCCTAAAACATTTACTTACCTTTCTTAAATAAATCATCATCCAAAACTAAAAAGTCCAAAAGATGAGCATCTAATCACTATTTGCGTATGATGATCTGGTTTAAATAAATTTAAAAAAAAATTTATATGTACATTAGTGTTGAAAATATTTAAGCTCTTATTATTTGTGGTGTTAAAAGGATATTACTGATACTGTAGAGGGATTAGTTTTTGAGTTACTATTTTTTCTATTTGTCTTACCTTGACTTAAATAATTCATCTTTTAGACAGTCATTGAATATTAGGTGCATACATAAGTATGTATGTCCATCTAGCAGAACTCCACTGCACGTCCACCACTTATGGCCCTATTGTAATAATAATAAATATTTTTGCATTGCTATTAAATTTAAATTAAAATTATATTAAATTAAATTTCATGTACACAAATTTTCACAATGGAATTTGGCAATTTTTCACTATGTATTTTTTATCACAGAATATTACTTTATTAGTTTATGTTTTTTATGCACTTCAAGCACAGATATGTTTGAGATTACTTTCACAATATGTCCATTAGTGGATATACTTATATTTAACACTTTAATTATTTCTTAAGGCAAATATCTTTTTAATTATTTAATTCCATTTTTTAATACAATTTTATAAAATTCCACCACCAATTTACAAAATAAACACAAAATAATTTCCAACATGGTTAGGTTAGGTTAGGTTGACTGGAGGGGTATGTCAGCCCATGTCATTCGACATACACCTAAGCCAGTGAAGGCTTGTTGTGCGCTCCTTTGAATTTAACCATAACATATTGACCCAAAGGCCTAGAGAAACTCCGTGTCACTCACAAAGTTTCTTAATTTCCTCCAGCATATTCCCCGTAATCGGCTTATGTCCGGTAAGATGTCACCCCCAAGATATCGGGATGTTATTTGTGAGAAGGCGGGGCATTGGCACAAATAGTGTTCCAATGTTTCGCTCTCCTCCCCACGTGCTCTACATTCATCACCCCCCCCCCCCCCCTTTCCGACGCGTTTAAGATGTGCCAGTAGTTGAGAGTGCCCTGTGACAACTCCCATTATTCTACTTAGTTCGAGCTTACTAAGTTTTAGCAGCTCCCTCGTTCTTCTCTCGTCTGGATCTCCCCCTAGAATTTTTGTATTGATTCCCATGGTTCCGTTATTCCAGAGATTTGAATGGGCCCTATGTGCCCAAGTCTTTAGCTCGGATTTAACTGCATCGAAAGGTTTCGCGCATTCCAAGCTTATATTACCTAACTCTATTGCCCTAGAAGCAAGTGAGTTTGCCCTCTCATTTCCAGTTATCCCCGCGTACCCTGGCACCCATATGATGCGCACTTCACCATGTGTCGAGTAACTGTTAATAGCGTTTTTGCAATCCCAAACTGTACGTGATTTAGTGCGTTCCTTTGAGATTGCTCTAATGGCCATCTGACTATCTGTGAATATATTCACAAGTCCTGACCTCCCCATTACGTTGAGTTCCCTGATACACTCCGTTATCGCCCGAACTTCCGCCTGCAAAACTGTGCAATAGTCCGGCAGGCGGAAAAACAGTTCCGTGGTGTTTTCTATATAAACACCAAGTCCCGCTTTCCCTCTCGACCTGGATCCATCCGTGTAACAATGAAGCCCCATGGGGATCTGGTTCCAAGGGTGGGTCAACCAGGAATGGATGTCGGGGATCAATGTTCCGCAGTTAGCCTCTAGTCTAGTCTCCGGTATGCGGTCATTTGCGACATTTTCCGGTATGGACTCTCCTATGGCCGTAAGGATTCGTTGATGATGCGCTTCGTGTTCCTGATCGATCCACTCACCCATCACCTTTAATCGGTTTGCTGCAAGAGCCGCTTCGTATTTTATACGAATTTCGATTGGCTGGATAGATAATATTGTTTCCATCGCCCCTGTTGATGTCGTTCGGAAGGCCACACTTATACCAAGACAGCAGGTTCTCTGAACTTTCTGTATAGCTTTGATGTTGCATTTATATTCCATCGACTTCCACCACACTATAGAAGCATAGGTCATAATCGGTCTGATGACGCTACTATAAAGCCAGTGTGTCATCTCTGGATTCAACCCCCATCTTGTGCCTATGGCCCGTTTACAGATTGACCAACATATATGAGCCTTTTTGACTCTTTCGTTTATGTGGTCTTTCCATTTTAATTTCCGATCAAGAATGACTCCTAGATACTTCACCCTGTCGGAAATATTTATTGTCCTTTCAAGAAAGCGCGGCTCATCATATGGAGCTATTTTTGTCTTACTTGTAAATAGGCCAATTTCAGTTTTTTCTGGGTTAACGTTCAACCCTCTTGGTTGAGCCCAGTTGTGTGCCAGGGTTAATGCCTCCTCGGCCTTCCTGCACAAATGATTTGGATCCCTTCCCTTCAGAAGTATCATGACGTCATCTGCATAGCAGACTGTCTCGAATCCCTCATCGGTCAGAGTCCTAATAAGGGTATATATTGTTGTAGTCCATAGAAGGGGTGATAAAATCCCCCCTTGTGGAGTTCCACATTGCACCCTTTTTCTTATACTTATATTGTGCGCCTCACAATTAATCCATCTGTTCCTTAGCATACTGCCAATCCAGTCGCGTATCGCCCGGTTGACATTAAACTGGTCCAGAGAATGGATAAATGTGTCGGTATGCACGTTGTTGAAAGCCCCCTCAATGTCTATGCAAACCGGGAGAGTACATTTTTTCATTAAGAGACCTTTCTATAAAGTACACCACATTATGCAATGCAGTGTCCACTGATCTACCTTTGACGTATGCGTGTTGCTTGAACCTCAGCATATGGCCTGTGATCTTGCCTTTAACCATGTCGTCGATTATCCTCTCCATGGTTTTCAGCAAGAAGGAAGTTAGGTTTATTGGTCTATAAGCCTTTGGTGAAGAATAATTTGGCTTGCCAGGTTTGGGGATAAACACTACCCTCGCTTCCTGCCAGCCTACTGGAATATATGCGTGTGTTAGGCATGCATTATAAATTCCTGCAAGATGTGTCGAAACTAAATTCATCCCTTTCTACAGGAGCGCCGGAAAGATACCATCCGGACCCGCAGCCTTAAACGGAGAAAAGCTTTTTATCGCTTCCATAACCATCCTATCGCTGATAATAGGCACCTCATGTTCACCACTTCTCTCATCGTCCAGCATAGCCGAAAGTTCGGCCGGGCTGCATGGAAAATGTGTATCCATGAGGAGTTTAATGGTTTCCTCCAAATTTTCAATTGTCTTGCCCGTTTCATCCACTAATGATTCAGCCTAGATGTGGGCTTTTGACAAAAATTTTTTAATTTTAGAAACATCGCTTACACTGTCCAGCTGTTCACAGAAAAGCCTCCAGGATGTACGTTTAGCTGTTCTTATTCTCTTGTTGTAATTTCGGAGTTTATCACGATAATCCTCCCAATATACTGGTAATCTTTTACGTTTCGCTCTATTATAGAGTCGGCGGACTTCCCTCCCCATTGCCCGAATCTCCCTGTCATCAAGGGTTTCTCGTATGGGATTTTCTTTCCCGAAGTGGGCAACTCTCTTCAAACGACTCAACTAAAGCGTCCGTAATGATTTTGACCTTACTGTCTATGTCCTCTCTTTCTAGGCGATTGAAAGAAACCTGCCCTAAATGAGAATCAAGTGACCTTTCGAATTTTGCCCAATCAGTTCTAGCTCTGTTTCGAAAGGTTATAGGTTCTGGCGGTTGCCTTGCAATTTTAAACAAAATATAACGATGATCTGAGAATGAGTGCTCGTTCAGAACCCTCCATTCAGCAATTTCATCGATTACGTTTTCAGAACATATGGTTACATCTAATACCTCCGCTCTAATTCTATTAAAAAAGGTAGGCGTATTACCAGTATTAACAGTTTATAGATCGTTAGTATTCAGAAATTCTAAAAGAGCCTGTCCCCTTTTATTAATGTTAGTACTACCCCATGCAATATGATGCGAATTAGTATCGCATCCGATTAGTACTTTCCTACCTTTTGTTCTGAAATCTTCAACCAAGTGTTGTAATTCCGACGTTGGTGGTAGTGTCGGTGCATCATACGGCAAGTATACTGATGCTAGCCATATGTTTCCATTTCCCTGCTTCAGTACTGTTGCGTCTGCTGTTGACAACTCTGTGGATAAAAGAAAGCATAAATTTTTGTGACTAAGAATACAGGTCCTCGGAAGATTCCCTGTTTTAGCATAAAATAATTGGTAGTTTACATCGTTTAATCCATTAACCCTGTTTTTTGAAATATAAACGAGTTATGCTATTTAAAAAATATTTCATGATTTAAAATAATGTTGGCAATATGCGATCCTTCTTATGTTATATAACATTTAAAAATAGAAGGTAGATGGTTTAAAAACATTTTGATGCCTTTCATAGTACATACTATTAATAAATTTAAGAGGAAAGAAGAAAACACCCTTTTTGAAGAACATAATTTGTTTAAATAAATTAAAAGCTTTTATTTTCATTTTTGATTTCCTGTTTTCAATACCTTTTACCTAAACCAATTATTCTTTTGCGTCCCTATGCTCTCCAGAGAAGTAAGAGGAATTTTGCAACTTTATTTTACTCATTGGTCCAAAGCATGCGGACAAAGACGACTTATGTGTGTGTATGTATGTATGTATGTATATTAAAAAAGATTAGAACAGTTTTATTGCAATACATGGAGTGAAAGTTAACAGTTTTGCTTGTTTGTTACTGTAAAAATTGTAGAATCATACTTCAGATTAATATCTGAATATTATTGGGTTGTCAGCAGTAGAACTTCTCTTGAAGAGTAACATCAAGATTTAAAAATTTAAAAACTACAAAGAACACTATCAAAAGTGACTCGATAATCAATCAATAGATTGAAAAAATAAATTGCAAAATGAATGCACATTTTTGAATAAAATTTTCTAATGAGTTTCTTTATATTTATACGTTTATTTAAACAATTTTTATTTTTATGTTAATAGTTATATGTATGTATAATTTTACTTCATATATATACACACGCACACGGCCACATACACACATTTACATCCATTAGATTTTATTTTAATTATGTTTGCAGTTTTTTCAATATGGATACTTAGTTCTGAAAACACGAAATCCAAATATATAGTTACACATATACACAATTTTATTCATTATTTTTTCAAGTTATTTCTTTCATTTTGGTTTCATTAAAAATATATATGTATGTAGTTTGCTCCCGAAAATGTGTGTTTTCTAAGTTTTTTTCTTTTTGCATACCAAAAATATTTTATAAAAAAAACTTATTTTTAAAGATCATTTAATTTTATTATTTGTTCTCGATAATTTAAAATAACTTAAAACTGTAGAGATTAGAAAGTAATATATAATTTTTTTTTATAATTTATATAATTTTTATAAAATATATAGATAGCAAAAACAAACTAAGCTACTCCTTTCATGTTCATGGTTTTACTTACATATACATATATATTCATGGTTTTCTTTATTTTTATATTAGTAATATTTGCATTTATTACAATATATAAAAAAGAAAGTACAGAAAGATGAATTTGTATCTTCTTGAGTTTTGAAAAACTAAATAATTAAAACAAGAGTTTCTAAATAAAATTTATATCTATTTCGCTTACATAAATTTATAGTTAATTATTTACAATGCAGAAGGACAAAACTAGACTAAAATAAAAAAAAGCTATAATGTATAAAAAAAATTAAAATTTTGCTCTAAAGTTCGTCAAAATCAAAACTGCTATGATGTACTTAAATATATTTTGTTTTTTTAGAGTTTTTTTGCAATTAGTTATTGTAAAAATAAAATAATAGTTTAACATTACAAATAAATAGTTTATATAGTTTCTTTTTAATTTGAGAAGCAGTTTTAGTTTTGATCAAATATTTATTTAATGGATGGTAATGATAATGATGTATTTGATTATAATAGTGTGAGTTAATTAATAAATTATAAAACTAATAAAAGCAAATTTAGTTTTGGATTTTAGATCTGTAGATTTCTATACATTAGTATTTAGTTATAGAGCTTATTAACAAATATTACACTTGTTTCATTTCTCATACTTTACATAAAATAATAATAATAATAATAATAATAATAATAATAATAATAATAATAATAATAATAATAAAAATAATAATAATAAACAATATTGATGTCTTGAAAATCTTAATGATCTTGTTCCGTTTTTGAAACAAGTTCATTTTATCTTTGACTATATGTCTTGAAAACCCTTTGGTTTGTTGTTGTCGATGACGATGTTGAGGCGGTGAGGGCTTGCGCTGGTTCCTTTTCATTGGCTTGAGGATGATAGGTAGTTTCTAAGTTCAGGGGTAACGTATTATCATCGGCATTAATTTCATGTATTAAATCGCGTTTCTTGAAGTAATCTAATAAATTTTTGGTTGATTTCTTATGTGCCACAACTGATGCTTCAGCCTAAAAAATAAACAAAAAATTTATTTTAATGCTTTTCATAATTTTTTATGTTTGTAAATTCGATAATTATAAGAATTTACTTTTCATTTTTTAGATTAGGAATTCTAAATATAAATATATAGTCTGGCGAAAGCGGACGAGTGCTCATAGTTTGCACAACCGTATAGTTTCATTAAAAAAGAAAAGAAAGTTTCATTAAGAAAGAAAAGTCCCATTTCTTATTTTCCGCCTATAAAAGCTATTACTGTGTTTTTCATTTATATTAAATCCTTTTTTAAACATGCATCATGCTATAAGATCTCAGTAAAAATAAGCTTTCCAAGAAGACAAGACAATGCAGAAATAGTGATCCGGAAATAGTACATATTCAGATTATTGTCATTGCTTAGTGTTGTTATTTTCGATTTGCGTTCACTACATTGGAAGCTATCTTTAATAAGTTGAATAAAGTATGTTGGTTGTTATTAATTTGTTTTCTTTTTAAGTAAATAATTTCATATCAAATTGCGATGAGCTTGTACCTTAAGTTTTTAATTAAGAATTTGTAAATTTAACTTTTTGGAAAGCCCAAATATTGCTTTAGCGGATACTTTCGATGGAATGAAAATTGCATTTTTGTACGAATAATTAAATTATACTTATTTCATTTGTTATCTTCTTATTTACCTAAAAAAAACTTTTTCCTAATTAAAAATAATTAGAAAAAATTACTTAATATTGAATTGAAAACTTATTCTTTTGCGATATTCTCCTAATTGTTAAAACAATTAAGAGTTTTTGAAAAATGCTTCATTGTGGCTTTAGCTGTTCATATGTCGCTAAACCTCGTATGTTTATGCCAAAAGAATAGAATACAATATGAGAATTCAGTATTGTATATAATCATTACAAAATACATAATCATAATAGGTTTAGAATGTTTTTATACAAACAACACATAATAATATACTCAACATGAATCTATTTTATTTTTCTTGCAACATGTTTTTCTTTGTTGAGTATTAATGTGGTAAAAATAACAGGATTAGTAGAAGCAGAATTTGCGAAGCATACAAAGTTTGATTCTGATGAGGAATAAGAACCTTAGTTTAAATAGTAATGATGTTTGAATAAAACCTGCCCAAGTAGCAGACTTCGGCCGTGGATGAAATGTGTGGCGGCACCGATAATGTGCTCACGTTTCCTCAGCCAGTAATTAAGTTTACTTTTTCACCTTAAAATTAAATAAACACCATTCTCCACTAGAGACTAATGCAATTTGAGTTCGAGACCATAAATAAAATCTCATATTCATTTAGTTAACTATATACAAAGTCCTACAAAAATACACCAAAGAAGACATGTTTTAAAATTTTTCTTTCGTAATTTTTTAAAAGAAAATCGAAGAAATATGTATTACAACGGATTTTATGTAAAATGCGAAAACCATGCATGAGAATGTAAGTCCTAATTGATTTCATTGATTTAATTTTTTCAAAAACGATTTTGCATTTTCTTAACCTGACACGATATAATGACGCAGATTAAACAAGATTGCCTTATATATGATGATTGATAAGATTAATTGATAATAAAAATAAAATGTATATCCTATCTATCCAATAATATTTACTTTCTTCATTTATATTAGATGCTCAAAATTATACTTACACTCGCTGTTAAATTCATGAAATTGTAATATTTCTCTAAGACGCTGATGATTTCTTTAAAACCATTGCCTATTAAATGAGAGCGAACAATGGATTCGTATTGCTCATTGTCTGTGATTAGATGGCCCACTAATATGGCCGCGTAGCTGCCTTTTAAAGAATGTTCCATATGATGGCCAGCTTTTTGTAGTACTAAAGTAAAATAGAATAAATAAACTATAACTTCTGTTTTATTATAGAGTCAAATATTGAGACATACGATTATTTACAGTTTCATCAACTTCTTCCTGTTTCTTTTTGTTTTTCTCTTGATTATCCAAAAAGGCATCAGTGTTTTTTTCCACCAATCTATAAATATAGATTATATAGATGATATATTTTTTATAGAAAATATAAAGTAATAATAATACCTCGCTAATTCCTCACACTTGTAGAAATATGCCATAACAGCTGAAATAGCCGATTTTCGTGGTTGTGAATCATCGTGAGGGTTAAATTTGTATTCGGTAGGAGCAAAGGCTTTCATGATACGTTCTCGATTTTGTGTTGTATACATTGTTAGATTGATTAGTAACAAAAGTGACTGAAAAATATAAAATTGGTTTTTATCCGGAAATTATATTACATCTTTAATTGACTCACCAGTATGCTCAACTCGAAAACACATCGATCCGGAATGTAATTTGGTGCTTTTAATAACAAATGGAAGCTTGTGTCTATGACATCAGTTTTTTCACCCACTAATTCGGCACCTAGAGATTGGGAGGCACTAAAAGGATGTGTCAAGCTTATTAGAACTTTCATTAAAGGTATTAAGAGTTCACGTATGACAATTCCAGGATTGTCACGTGAAGTTAACTCCGATGTGGGATACAGTATTAATTCACGATCACAGAGGGAGTACAACGAACAAAGTGTAGATACAACAGAGCTATTATTATAGATTAAAATATAATGCTGATTCTCCTCATTTAGTTGTGTAACATTTTCCAAGACGCGTAAACATCTTTCTACAGTCTGCATATTATCCAGCAATGGACGAGTCCAATTAATACCAGTAGTACTGTACACATTATCGATTACAGGTCGACAAGAATCATTTATAGTTTTAATAATGTGCTCAAGGCCTCCAAGCTCTCGTAACTCTTCTTTGAACCAGTCACCAGCCCGCTTAGACGTGAGAGATAGAAGAGTTTCCATTGCTAAGGTACCTACGGTGATGCTGTCCACGTTAAGATGAGTTGCTTTGCCCTGAACTTTGATTTCTTCACAGAGTTCTCTCACTCTCTGCTTGTTTCTTTCGTAGTTGACATGATCCGCGGGTGCAGCCACTGTCTGCTCAGATTCTAATAGATTTATCATCAATTCCAAAGAATCCCGATCTAAATCCATATTAAGGCCTTCTTGGGATAGAATATACATGATAGCTGTGGTGCAAAGACCCAAAGACAAGTCACGATTGGCATCTGAGAGGGCCTTAAAGAATTTCGTTACTATGCCATGCGCTCGAACATGCATCCGGAATGCCGGCACCATGCACTTAGTAGCCAATTGAAGTGCTGAGAGACAACGTGTATACATAGGATTATGAGGTTGCAGGGCGTCCAGAATATACTCAACGTCATCATCCATTTCTTGATATTCCCCTATTTCTTGTATTTGGTGGGCGGTCTTTACATTTCGCACCACGGTGTAATATTCCTTGGCTTTGCGATCAATTCGTATGGATGTTATGGTATCTGCTGCTTCGTCATTGTCGTCCATATCAAAAGCGGATGTTGCGGTATATGCCTGAGGATTAGCCTTAATTACTCTGGTCATTTTGTGGGTAGGTACAGGACTGCTGCGTGTTTCATCACTATTAAAATCATTAAAAATAGCTTCAACAGTGGCATTTGAAGACTTGATTTCTGGCGTCATATTTTGAGTGTTGCTGGGTGGTGTATTGCCCTCACTGGTAGCATCTCCGTTTATCGTCGCATCCCATCTGTGTTTGTATAAATGTCTCTTGGTAGCCTGGTCTGTTTGCTCCGAAGGAACCCGGCTTTTGAATATGCTACCTTTCTTTTTGGAAATTACAAGTTTAACTGGCTCAGCTGCTACGTTAGAGGGATTATTGCTTGTCGAGGAGTCAGTCATTGATTGTTTTATTACAACAGCATTATTAACCTGAGTATCCAGGGTAAGTGTTCTTTTAAATTTATCTTTGATTTTATAGTCTTTTCTAGGAGGCGGAGAGGAAGATAAGAGATTATCCAAGCTACTTTCCGGTCTTTGTAATGAGGAAGAATCTGCAGAGTTATTTTCTTGTAGATCGATTGAAGGTGTTAAGCGATTATCATTGTACGGTTGCAGGGGAGTTATTTGAGTATCAGTAATATCATTTGAAGGCAAATCCAAATTGGGTACTTTAGCGGGTGTAGGTTGTTGGACTTCCACCAATTCTTCGATTTGAGTGGATGGCTGCAAGACTTGTGTAACCTGTTTGCGTTTACGACTATAACTACGTTGTGTGGAAGTCGTTGAAGTGCCATCTGAAGAAGAATGTTTTTGTATTTCTTGCTGATTGATCTTTGCTGTAAGATTAGCGGCAATTTTATTGATATCATTGCTATTGAGACTTGTAGCATTATTGTTGTTCATATTATTGCGGGTCGGTCTACCTCTTCTACCCGTGAATGCAATAGTCGTCGGCGCGGGATTGTTTTCTTCTTCAGACTTATTGGGGGAAGATTCTTCTAATATATTAGGCGCAAGTTCTGCAGTCTCCACATTTACAGAGTTCACTTTATCGTCCACTTTACCTCGACCTCTTCTCGTTGCGCGTTTTTGTGGTAATATATTTGCTTCCTCAATGGGAGTATGCTGTAAAGGAGCAGCTAGTTTTCTTCCTCTCGTTCGAGGCGCTTGAAGAGGGATAACGGCAGTTCCTTCGAGTTCTTTAGTTTCTGCATAATTAGTTTTAGCCCTTCCTCGTGTTACACGTTTATCAATTGCAGTGGACGCATTAGTAATTGTGGAAAATTGTTTTGTTTCTATAGGGGATGCTTCTAGCGGTGTGATTGCTTCGGTAGTAATGATTCCGTTTTCAACAATTTTTTCCAGTTTTTCTGTTTCTTCCATGGCTGTGGTTTCTTCTCCTCTTAGTACAGCCAATATGTCTTCCTGCAGTGGTTCCGCTTCTACAAATGTGGTAGAAGCTCTTTGTTGTAGACTATTTTCACCATCCATCATCATTGATTCTAATCGCAGTTCTATGTCCGAGGGTGGGGCGACCAAGGAAGAATGTTGGCTTGTCTCCAAATCACTAGTTATAACGCTAGATCCTCTGCTGTGTATTACACAACTTTCTTCCGCAGGAGGTTGTATACCTGCAAGTGGCGTACTATTGCCTTTTGAAGATATACTTCCTAAAACAGAGGACTGCGAATCGAAATCCTTTTCCGACAGCGTTGGGGGAGATACTACGGTTCTAGCTGCTTCGGAAACTGTCGCGACTGCTGCCTGAATTTGAGACACTAATATAGGATGATCGTTCGTGTTGGGCTGACTTAAGGACAAATGAGGAGAAGGTGTTTTGAACTCAGCAGCCAAACTTTGTGGAGGTGCAGTTAATTGTTCGATAGATACGTGTCTCAAATGTTTATGTTTCTTACTCTTCTTTTTCTCCTTCTCCGGGCGCTCTGCGCCACCTGACACAGTTTGCTTCGCCCTTTTTGCTTTGGCGGCAGCTGCAGCAGCGGCCGCAGCTAAAGCATTGCGAATAACATCTGTTTTTATAATCAGCTTCAAGCGTTCTTTTGGCGGTTTATCAGGTGATATCTTTACCGTGCAATAATTTATTTCTGGTGGCTCAACCTCTTCTTCTTCGCTTTCTTCTTCATCCTCTTCTTCTTCCTCTTCTTGCAATTCGATGGCAGGTAATTGAACTTTAGGCGATGGAGGTTTCGGAGGTTTTACAATAATCTTGGGTGTTGTCATAACAGCCGGACATGTGGTATCACCTTCTGAAGCGTGTCTTGATTTACTAACAGAAGGCATTGTAGACTGGGTATCGTTTAGTGTTGTTGCTTCAGAGTGTTGTGATGGCGGTGTGAATGAGGCGTTTGGTTGTTGTTCTTCACTATCGGTACTAACCAAGCGCGATGTACCCTTAAAAACGAATATATTTAATAAAGTATTAATATTTTCATAATTATTAATATTAAATAGCAAGTACTTTTAATTTTTGATTTTTAGAATTTCAAATTTTAAAAGAATGTTTATTAGACACTAATAAAAAAAACGAGAATGTAAATAATATTGGAACCGGCGTAGCCAGATTAATGAACTCGTTTTAAGCTTTTTGTGGCAATGCTACATAATAATGTAGATGAGAAAAAAAAGGCGGGTAATGTTATAGGCTAAAAGAGAACGTTTTGTTCTTATGATCATAAACTACCTAGACCCGACAACTTTGACAACGTGCATAAAGTTTGTGTAAAAGAGATAACAAAACTACAGTGGAGGCTCATAAAAGTTAAGACGCGCAAAAGTTAAGAATACGGAAAAGTTAAGTAGCTTTCTGTCACCATACAGAACTCTAAAAAGTTAAGTGCTTCTTAACTTTTTTGAGTAATTTTTGTTTTTATTTAATTTTTCTATTTTTAACATCATTTTGAATTCTTATATGTCGATTGTCACATTAAGATATGTAGTACTATATAAGTACATGGGTAGCATAAAAAAATTCAACACATATCCAATCGTCATTTACCATTATAAAATTCTTTACATTCGTACGTAATGTTTCATACTATTTTTGCATCAGTTTTCTTTTGATCGTAACAATGTCAGCAGCACGTAAGCAAAAAAGGTTATCAGTTGCCGAAAAATGCAAGATTAAAAAAAAATTAGATGAAGGCGTTTTGGCTAATCGATTGGCCATGGATTTTCATGATTCTGAATCTTCAATTTCTAAAATTAGAAGAAACAAAGCAAACATTTATGCTGCAGCGTCAGGTACATGTGACGAAATTAAGAGAAAGACTTTGCATAAGGCAGAATTCGTGGATTTGGAGAAGCAGCTGTACAAATGGTTCTTATATCAACCTAAAAGAAACTGTCCACTAAGTGGTCCTATTTTAAAAGCTAAAAATTAATACATTTGCATACATACATATACACATGTGTATTAAATACATATTAATAATATATACACCATGTATAAATACACGTATAAACACATGCATTTTCATATCACGGAAAAGTTAAGAATTCAGAAAAGTTAAGCACCCGCACAACAAACTACTTAACTTTTTCGAGCCTCTACTGTATTAGTTTTTATATAGATCATAAACTATATATAGATATCTCTTCACACAAACTTTATGCACGTTATACAAAGCTAATGCAAAATATGATTCGGACCCTTTTTATACGTCAAAGTTGGGTATTCTGTGTATATTCTGTGCTTATGATCGCTAACATTCTCTTTTTTAGACACATTCTTTGGATTTTGTTAATGAAACACCATTTAATCTACATACATACAAATGTAAGTATGTACATATATTTGAACTTGTTAAAATATCTTTTGTATTGTTCGGTGGCATGAAACAACACTACCTAAAAAAAATTACAAATTTAGAGGGCTTATTGAATTTTTGGGGGTCTTATATCACTTTTACTTTTAGGACTTTATTTGGGGTGATATAGAACTTCCTAAATAGCGTAACACCCTAAAGAAAGATTGCGGTTTATTTCAAGTTTATATGTAAGTAATATTTCTATCATTATCTGGCAAATTGAAATTCATATTTATGTTTCAAAAATTTATTGCTTGTGGCTTTAGGTGTTCATATGCTTACATTTCATTGGTCGCTACACCAAAACTTCAGTGAACTTTAAGCAATTTGAAAACATTCAACCTTATATGTTTATTTATTAAATAATAAAGTTTTTGAATTTTATACGTAGTAGGGGCATAGGTTTATTTCACATCTAAAATTGGGCTTTATGTTATATATAATAAATCTCTAATACGGGACGTTATTTCATTTCATTGGAGACTTATCAGATATTGAAAATTGGGGTGTTATTGCGTATAATATATTGCCTCAATTTTTGAAGACTTATTTTATATTTCGTTTGAATGTTATTTTCTGGGGATTACTTCATGACGCCGTATTATTCATTGAATAAAAATAAAATTGGGAATATGGCTGTTGTAAGTTTGGTTTAATTATATCAGTTACCTTTGATATCCTTAGTACTATAGGAGGATGCTCCGGTGTTTTGGATGCTGCATTATTTGTAATAGGGTGCTGGTTAGAAGCTATTGGTAGTGGCATTTGTTGTGGTGCTGCCGGCGGCGGTAATTGTGGTTGGTGAGGTTCTGGTGTATCACAAGCTGCATAAACATCATCTGTTTTGTGGGCTGGGGTAGGTGGAGGTGTTTCTTGACCTTGCGGCAGTTTTTCCACCTTCTTGTCTTTTGGTAAAATAATATCTCTGATTGGTGTCGGCATTCGGTCTTCATCATCCACTTCACAATAGTTAACTGCTTTACGGGCTCGTCCCAGCACACGGGAAGGCGGTGCTTCAGGTTTAAGCTCTTTTTCGGGCTTCTTCTTTTTCGTTGCTTTTAATTCTGATGCGGGTTTAGGTTCACTTGTTAAGCTCGCCTGATCGTCATCGCAGGAATCTAATGATTTCTTAGAGATTTTCTTCTTGATTGGTTTCTTTTTCCGCTCAGCGGAGTTACTTTTGGAAATTTTCATTTTTATAGGTTCTTTTATAGGAGTTGATAAAGCGGACGATGCTGTTGCGGAAGCATCACGCAGAGGTGATGTCGATTGACGTGGAATTTGTTGCATTATTTGTGCTATAACTTCCGGAGGCGTAGTATTGCGAGATTTAAAGAATTTTCTTGGTTTTGGTGGTTCCGAAGTAGATAATGATTGATCATCTTCTTTGTGTGATGCTGGACTTTCTTGAGGACTATTAGCAGCCACGGCAGCAGCAGCTGCTGCCACAGCAGCAGGTATGACCGACATGGTATATGTACGAGTAGAGGTAAATCCCATTTTACCCCATTTGCCCATTGTACCCAATGAACGTGCCACCGTTGGTCGATTGTCACTCTCCTTGGTGGTTTCCAAGGGTACCACAATATTTTTACTCCAACGAGACATATTGATATATATGTTGCTTAGCTTTATCTTATTTATATTTTTTTAATATTGCTTTATCAATGTTCTTTATAGTCTTTTGTTTATATTTTTCCATTACACTGGAAGAATTAAAAATTTTAAATAAGAATTATTAACATATAAACGCTTTACTAATATCTTTTTTGGTGTTATTGGAAATTCCTAAAATTTGTGTAAAGAAAACAATATCAAGCAAAACAATGTATTTAAACGTCAATTTAAGAGACATTTTTTGTTTATGTCATCAACAAATGCTACAAAAATTTCGTAAAAAGAGAAACAAGTTAATATTTGTTAAACCTTTTATTTGTAAATTTAATATTTTAATATTTAAAAATCTTGTAATATTTGTTTTTTTTTTTCTGTATAGGTATAATTTTTAAATTTCTTGTTTTTTTATTTCTTATTTTTTCATGACACAATTTTTGCTCTCTTACTCTTTCATTCTTATTGAGCTTTTTTGTTTCTTGGTATTTGCTTCTTTTATGAACCATATAAAATACAGCTCTGATTAAATTGTATATTTTCTCGTACACCTTTTATTTGTTGGCGCAATTTTTATTGTATATTCACATCATAGTAATATTTTATTGGTAATTGTAATAATCCTTTCTTAAAATAATGCCTGGCGTCTAAAAAATATTTTATTAGTTCCCATTGAACAATACGTAGTAAGTACAAATTCTTCTTCTTCCAATATGTGTTCTATTTCCACTTTTTGTGGTACTTTTATATTTTGACAATTTTCTCTTACTGTATTGTACTTTAATCCAATAGTCAATCAATACTTGTTTGGTACTGAGTTTTTTATATTTACATAAACTGAAAACATTTATTAAATCTTGGTCAAAAATATAATTAAAACTTTTTCTAAAATTTACACTGCACGTATAATTGAAGCCATTTTTATTTTTCTCGCTTTCTCACGATGGCAAGAAGTGAGATGGCTATATAAAGCAAAACAGAATGCAATGGACACAACAGAATGCTTAAAAACATAACATCGTTGTATTTAAGAGGCAGTAACCTCATGTAAGTTGCATTCGTTGTATAGTACACAAAAGTACCGTTGTAGAATTTTTACACTACCCAACATCTAATATATTACATAAATATTTCATGATGTTAACATTTTCCTATAACAATTATATGGGCCTAAAAATCAATGTTCCCATCTCATTTTGTTCTCTTCAACATCTTTCGATGATGACATAACTATATAAATAACATTCAATAGAAAATTTCGGTTATATATTTTTATTATAAATTTTTCAAGCAGGACACAGCAAAATAAAAATATAGACATAAAACATCTTCGCGAAAGACACCATTATCATCTAATTGATTTAGATTAAACACTATCCTTTTTTGTAAATGTCTTAATATTATATACAGATAATAATTATGAGAAGATATATGTATGTTAGAAATGGTATAATTTACTGATAACCTTCAAATCAGGTACTTATAATGTTGCTCAAAATTACGGGCACTTAATTTTAGAGAACTTTGATAATAATAGAAGAATTAAAATTTATTAAAATTTTTTTATAGTTATAGTTAAAAGTTATTATATGCTATATTTTTTTTTCAAATTATTTTTTGTAGCAGAAACAGCTTGTTAAATAGAGCTCAATTTACGTTTGCACAAGCGATTTGCGTATTGTAGGGTAGTTTGCTTGTTTGACGAAAATTAAACATTTTTGATATATCGTCTGCCATATTGAATGTTTGTCAAAACATTATCAGAGTACGGACGTCGCGGAAAATCAAAATGGAAGAAAAACAATTGTTTAATAGACTTATCGAAAGTAATGTAATTATAAAAATAGGGATTGTGCTGTTTTAGATAAAACGAATATAGTGAAAAACACAGCGAGCAAAATGGAACATTCTTCAAACAAAATCAGCTTCCGAAATGTCTAAAAACAATTGTGTAATACTACATGTGCTCATAACCGCTCTCTCAAAGCCTGTTTAAGAGGTCTATGCAAAGCGAACTGATAACAAGAAAGTCAAGAATCCAATTATCAAACTCTACATAAAAATGTTGATAAATATAGGGTTACCAATCATCTTACCCATCACCTGGGCTGCTGCATCGATCGTTTTAATGGACCTTGCCTCTCTCAATTACGTTCGCAATCAGGGCTGCCAGGTTTGGGGTTTTGACCCCAAATTAGGGGTTTTTTTGTTTCTGAAAGGGACAAAACTTTTCATTTGGGGTTTGGGGATATAAAACAAAATAGGATATTTTGGGGAATTTTAGAACAACATGCTCATATAATATTCGTTAAATTAATAAATTTTTTTCTTATCTATTTATTATTGTTTGTTTCATCAGTAATATCTTAAAACCACATACTTGTTTCCGTACCCTGAATTTTCAGCAACAGCTGAAAATTATCACATTGCAAGGATGATTTACATTGAAATGAAAGACGATAGCAATCGAATGTTCCTTATTTTCATTAATCCAATTATTAACGACATAAATCGTTTAAATCTAGGTTTTCAGTGCGACACAATTGATGCTGGAAGTTTGTATGACAAAATGTACATGACTGTTCTAGTATTATGTTCCAAAATATTTAAGCCATCGGTTTTTAACCAAATAAACGTTTTGAAAAATATTTACAATATATTGGATATATTGAACGACCCAGATCTCTGCTTCCCTTAAATGCAGTAGATTTCGGAACAGAGTTTGAAGCTGATTTGTCAAATTGTTGCCTAGGAAGTGAAGAGATTTTAGTATTAAAAAAAATTGTTTGCAGTATTTAAAAAAACATTGAAAAAATGTTTGTTGTGGCATTTTGTGCATTTTGCAAGAAAACTAATTGTTTCTAACAATTAGTCGGGATATTCTCCCGAATAATAAATTTCAATATTAAGTATTTAAAAAAACTTTTGTTTGAAATAGTATATCGTTTACCTGAAAATCGTTGCATTTTTAAAAATATACTTCAGCAGCCAAAAATGTATTAATACAACATCGTAGCCAAAATTTTCTACAATCAAATTCGTTTTGCTTAAATTCATGGACGCAACTATTTCCTTAGATGTTTACGAGACTCATTGGAATAAGATCCCTTTTACCGAATGGAATTATTATTTTAAAAATAATATTCCCCTTAATTTAGTGGAATTTTGATCAAAAGTTTACAACTTCCAAGATGCTGCTGGTAAAAGACACTACAAAGAATTGGCTCAGGCTGTGCTTTATATGCTTTTGATACCAACAAGCAATGCATGTGTGGAGCGCGTATTTTCAATAAGGAAGTTCACAAAAATAAAACTTCTAAATAGTATGCAGTATGAGCTTTTGGAGGCATTACTGAGAGTACAAGTTCATTTAAATATCAACCAAATCTGTTGTAAACAGTTCAAACCAACAAAGGATATGCTAAGCAATTTTAATGCAGAGAATATGTATAATAGAAACATTCACAAGATGGCGATTCAGACGTTTTTGATGTAAAATGTGTACATAAATGTTGAACATGTCTATATACATATGTGCATACATATGAATATACATACATATGCACTTTCTTATGATCTCTTCTAGTACAAACCTAATTAAAATAATTTTTTACAATAGTGTATATATTACAGGGGTTTCTTTTGGGGATTTTTCAATTTTATCAGGGGTTTTCCGGGGAAATATTTTTTCAAATTTGGGGATAATGGAAAAAGTACCTGGCAGCCCTGTTCGCAATCATGCTGTACACAACGGATTCGTGCTCAGTTTTGAAAATTCTTTTGGATGTACGTTGTATTCTGTGATGTACGTACATATGTAAGTACATAAGCAAATAATTTGTGGGACTTTTGTAGTATGTTTACTTTTATTTACAATTTTATTTAAAGTATTACATATTTAAGCTCAAGGTCTTCTTTAATGTTTAAACAATTTTATTTGTAAATGTCAATATTTCGATACTCATTGAATATCATCTCCAGGATATTGTGTTTGCTTAATGAAAAGGTCAAGAAATGCAGAGGTAGAAAAATATGAATATACATACATACATACATATTTTAATTTAGTTTTTACATAAATTTTGATGGTTTTTTATATACGCAAACACAAATCTATGATTTTGGTGGTGTATGTACATACCTATATTTTGTTTTAATATCTAGTTCAGATGAGCAAGTGATAAACGAAGAAAAAATATCAGAAGAAAGTAATTTCTTTTGGTTTTCTCGCAAAATTTTGTATGGCAAAGCACGGCCGCCTTTTAAACATGATTAAGGTGTGAAGCATGAATGATTGAGCGAATCGGTAATTTAAGTACGTGCGCGCGTGAAAATAGTAAAAACGGTATGGATTTTGATAATAGTACGAATGAAACTGACCGAAGTCTAATAGATTTGTATTAAAATCTTTATTAAAATGTACACATCTAAAAACACTTCATTGATGTACATACATAAGTACATACATATGTTCATATGTATTTATTTTGATATCAACCTAGGTACATATTACAATTATGCACTTCAATGTAAAGCAACTAAAGGGCACTCCTTATAGGCAAGTGAAGAAACAAATTGGCTAGTACTGAAAACTTTTTCAGTTTGCTTATATTTGGTTCATACACTTCAAGTTTTGTTGTTTATCTACATATGAGAAAGGAGAGCATACTTTCTGTATCTCTCCCAGCTGAATTGAAACTTGAGTAAGAGCAAGGAGTTTTTTAAAAGAGTCCTGAAAGAACTTCACTAAGGCCATCATGACATCGATCGAGTGAAGAGCCTCCCTGGATCGCACGTTTATTGGACTAGCAATGATGCAGTTATATTTGACTACGTTATAAAGTACTAGAGTATTTAAGTCTTTGCTTAGTTCATAGCTGACTCCAGAAACAGTGCTTGAGTGTATATGTACATACTGAAATTGCCGGCCTACTACGTGTTAAATATTATTTTGTTTTGATGGATACTTTTTCTAAGTGGCTAGAGGTTATATAGTACTCTTCAATCTCAATGGAAATTATAAAACTCGTTCATTAGTTATTGTCAGCCAAAAGTTATTGCGTCAGATAACGGGACACAGTATACAAGTAAAGATCTTTAAGGAGTTTTGCAAAGAGAAGGGAATACATCACATAAACTCACCATCTTATTACCTTGCGAACGATTCGTAAAAATTCGGAATACCACTATTGAACAGGCTTAAAATACAAAACATCAATCAAAATAAAATGTGGTGTATCTTTGGCAAAATCGTTTAAAAAATTAGTGACATTATAATTTACACCTATCAACACTTCTACGAAATACAATTATTAGAACTAACATTGCGAAAGCGATTTACTGATGACGCTCCAAAGTTAATACGTGAATACATGTTCGGAACAACGTTTTGGAAACCAAATTGAGTTATCAACAACAAATCAATAAATAAATAAAAAGAAAGTCCATCCGGAATCGTTGTATTCCTAGACACTATTTGCCATTTCAAAAAGAGGGAGATGTCAACAGCCAAGAAAATATTATGAAGAATGTGTCCAGACTTAAATTAAACGTATGTACAAGTACTTTTCTTTTTCCTTTTTATTGTTCAGTTCTCATTGTTAATGTTGAAAAATAAAGGCATACATACATATAAGTATGTATGTAATTCACACATATATGTACATATACCATCGTTTAATATATAATTACACCAAAATACAATCTCAACAATTAGTTAAACTTTTGCATTGTATTATATATTCTGCAATATACATATGTACATATTTTTTCCATCAAAACACTGTGGCTACCACCAATAAAAGTAATTTTCGTGAAAAATTTAACAAATAAAAAAATAGTGACGAGCAACAGCAAGATTTTTTGTTAAACCATTCAAAAAAATCTTAATTAAAGAAACCAAAACAACGATTTTCTCTAGAAATTAGAGATATTAAGCATGTGCCCAGAATTCTAAAGGATTAGCTTCCAAATAAAAATTTTCAAGAACTACGAAGTCAAGCACAAAGCGTAGGCTTCAGATGAATTGAAACTTGAACGTCTTTGATAATAGAAAAAATTTTCTGCCACAGGATAGAGATAAAGATTTTGTTTTTCGTAATAAATACATTCATTGGCACCCCAAAGGCATCTAATTTTATACATATTGCAAGAAAAATAAAATAGACTCATGTCGAGCATAAAGTATTCGTTGTGCTGTTTGTATAAAAGCATTCTAAGCCTGATATGATTATATATTTTGTACTATTCATATGCCACAGAGAATTCTCATATTGTATTTGAATCTTTTGGCATAAACATATAAGATAGCATGTTTTCAAACTGCTTACTGACGACTTGGTTTAGCGACGAATCAAATATAGGCATATGAATAGCTAAAGCTACAACAAATAAATTTGAAAAGTTTGAATATTTTGTGGATACAATACCGATAAATTTAAATGCTATAGTAGCTTAAAAATATTATATAGGATCCAAACCACTTTTATATATCCACACATATTATTTTATAATCCTGCCAGCTTAGAAAAAAATCACACCTCAATATCGATGAAAGATTACTATGAACCATTATTATTATTATTATTATTATTATTTTTTTTGATAAATAAACCACCCCTTTTTCAAATAATATTTAATATTTGTGTTTAACAGCATACAAGTCCACAATTAAAAATATTTTGACACAAAACAAAGTACATATATTTTGACAAAAGTACCAAAAGAAATTTTATTGCCACGTTAACAAAACTCATTTTAAATTACATATATGTTGAAATAACGAAATTATTTAAATATTACTTTACAGTTCAATTTAACTAAAGTTACCTTTAACTATTGGGAACTTTAAAGGTTGTTTTAATAATAGCCAATAGGGTGGAAAATAAAAGTAAAGAGTGCACTATAAAAATATCTTGTCTGTGTGGTTTGGTTTGCTTTTGAGCAATTGAAAAGAACTCCTGGAGCTATACCAGCGTTAAAAAAGTTGAACGCAACAATAATTTATTGGCTAAAGCCCATTTCACTGAGTAATAAGACTTGCCAAAAACTCAAATAATGTGAAAGTGTGACAGTGTGCAATTCGTTATAAAAAAGTCAAATAATACTGAAAGAAATTCGATATTCCATAACACAAAATCATTTTTAGAAACCCTTTCAAACATTACAATTTTTAATTTTCATTTTTACAAAAGCAAGAGAAAAAACAAAAGCTTAACTTAAAACCAGCCAACAAGTTTTTATTTTCTGCTCATATTATTATTTTATTTCAAGTGTAATAATGTAAAAACATAAAGTAAAGCTACGTTAGACTTTTTTTTTGACAATCCTAGCAATTCTCATTTGATTTCTGTCTTGCTAAATCCAGTGAAAATCTAAAGTCTAAAACGGCCTTGGTTTGGAGAAAAGAGCGAAATTGTGATTTGAAAAAGCTTCACGAAATAGGTGACAGATACTAATTAAAACTTAAATTTTATTAACTAAATAGATACATATATCGGATACAAATTACAAAAAATAAAACATACGCAATTAAAAGAGCTAACAATAAATTCTGTCTCTTCAAAGTTATTTTAACAATGAAAACCCTTAAAAAGTACTGGGTTTATCACAACAGTCCGATTACAACCAGCTTATGATTCAGTTGTAAAATTGCTATAAATATAACTCGTATGAGTACTATAAATTATATGTCCTATAAACTCTTACCTCTATTATTTTTATTGATTCTTTTAACTTTGATAAAAAATATTAGTAAACAATATTACATTTAGCTCCTTTAATGCAATACAGACATATCTAAAAAATTAAAATTGTTGGGTTATTTGTCAAGAAGTATTCTTCAATATCCTCTTTATATGTAGGAAAAATATCATTATCTGAAACTAAGCTGAAGTTATATCAAAAAGTGTCAATATGATCTTTAAATTGAATGCAACATAATCTACCTCAAAAATATCAAAATTATATTTGAAGCTAAACCGAAATTATATCCAAAAGCCTCGATTTGGGAGGTACATTTTTAAAAACATTTTGCAAAGCTCATTGTTTTTTTTAGATACATATGTATGTCTATGATGCATTGAAGGATAATTATGTACATGTGTATATAAAAGTAGGATGTTATAAACAAACTCTCCAACTCATCTTTTTCATTAATTTTTAATTATAATTTTAAGCATTTGCTTAGCATTTTTTCTTCCGTTCACAATATAAGTCAGGGGATCGTCTTGGGATGACTCCATTAAATTATCACATGATGTTTGATTGATAGAAAACATAAATGATAGATCTATATCATAGCGTGGTAATTTTTCTCTATTGAAAAATATATACATATAAGTTTTTGATACTGGGAAAGTAATTTAAACAATTTTACCTTAAAAAATTTATCACATTATCACCTAGTGTTGGTTCACGCGAAAGCAATAAGGCCGACAGGTACCGAGGATGCTTCTTCTTCTCTGCACAGTGCATTATTAGACCCCAAGAGTTGTAATCGGTGTCCAAGACGTATGTATTGTAAATTCCTTCATCTACAAAATAAAAATATTTTACCATGCACGTATTTAGCAAAATGTTAAAATCGACTTTTCATGAAAAATAAATTTTTATAATTGATAATGATTGTGTAGGCCTCCGATTTTCTCATATATAGTTTATCCAAAAAATTTGGGTATGACTTAATTAACGAAGATCGAGAACTCGAACGCTGAAATCAGAAAACATGATTTCACAATGCTGTACAATCTGACAAGGAACATATCAATATCCAAGACTTTCAAATCCAAACTAATAAGTGATTAGCATTATCGATGGGCGACCTTTTGAAGTAATTAGCAATCACTAAAAAATAAAAAATATAACTTTACGACGAGGCTATTGGGCTAGTGTAGTATCCTATCAGTGCGGAGGCTGTGAGTTCGACTCCCAACTAAGACTATGTTCGTCAAGCCCCAATTGTAATTTCCTACTCTTTTTGTTTTATCATTTCCCCATAATTTGAAATAAAAGAAATTTACAAATAGAGTCAATAAATTTATTTTCAATTAAAAAATATTTTTATTTTAATAAGAGAAAAATCTGCTTTGAAATAGATTCATCAAGCTTCCTACTATTCTTATGTTTGGCAAAGGTCGTTAAGTCTATGCAATCTAGAGAAGACCGACTTCCCAAAGATATCTTTGGTACGCTGATAGCATTTTGCAAAATGTAATATTTTCAAACGAACGAACAACTTAAGACTAAACAAAATTGATTTTCATAGAGAACAAGCAAAGATTATACATCATATACAGGGTCCGCCATCTCACGATTTTTTTTTCAACTAGTGCTTATTTCGTGAATGGTAACACTTAGCTCATGTCTGATTTGACAGATAATTAGTTTTATCTTTCCGCTGAACGAATATGGTTGTGTATACGCTTGAACAACGCTGGGAAGTATTGCGACATTACTTTGAAAATCATGGTAATGTCAAGATGCCGATTTTGCCAAAAAAAAAAAATTATCTTTTCAGATGAAGCTCATTTTGATCTTGGCGGGTATGTAAACAAGCAAAATTGTCGCATTTTGGGCACAGAAAACCCGCACGCATTCATTGAAAAGCCGGTGTACCCAAAACGAGTCACTGTTTGGTGCGGATTTTGGTCCAGAGGCATAATTGGGCTATTTTTCTTCGAAAATGAGCAAGGAGTGGCCGTTACAGTCAATGGCGATCGTTATCGGGCCATGTTGAACGAATTTTTGTTCACAAAAATTCAAGAGGAGAATATTGGCAACATTTGGTTTCAACAGGACGGCGCTACGTGCTACACAGCCGAAGCTACACTCGATGTTTTGCGCCCTGTTTTTGAAGATCGCATTATCAGCCGCAGAGCTGATGTCGTTTGGCCACCTCGGAGCTGCGATTTGACAACGTTGGGCTATTATTTGTGGGGTGCCGTCAAAGATAAGTGTTACGGAGACAAGCCAGAGACAATTGACGCTTTAAAGGACAATATTCGCGACGCCATTGGTGAAATACAGCTGCACACAATCGATAATGTGCTTTTAACCATGGTTAAATAACTCTATAAGGTGGCAGCACTACAAGTTCAACAATACAACAAGAACAGGAATTTTTATTTGTGTGAAATGCGTGATACAAGAATGTAGCAACAAAACTTCCATGTACATAAGCCAGATCGCACGCATACACCAATTTTTGACAGCTAAATAAACTGAAATAAACTAGAGCAAAAAAATATTTACCTAGTGTAGTGATGCCACCTTCTAAAGTTATTTCATCATGGTTTTACACTAACATCGTGATAAACTACGAAATTACAACAAGAGAATAAGAACAGCTAAACGTACATCCTGGAAGTTTTTCTGTAAACAGGTGGACAGTGTAAGCGACGTTTATAAAATTAAAAAATTTTTGTCAAAAGCCCACATCCAGGCTGAATCATTAGTGGATGAAACGGGCAAGACAATTGAAAATGTGGAGGAAACCAATAAACTCCTCATGGATACACATTTTCCACGCAGCCTGGCCGAACTTTCAGCTATGCTGGACGATGGAAGAAGTGGTGACCATGAGGTGCCTATTATCAGCGATAGGATGGTTATGGAAGCGATAAAAAGCTTTTCTCCGTTTAAGGCTGCGGCTCCGGATGGTATCTTTCCGGCGCTCCTACAGAAAGGGATGAATTTAGTTTCGACGCATCTTGCAGGAATTTATAATGCATGCCTAACACACGCATATATTCCAGTAGGCTGGCAGGAAGCGAGGGTAGTGTTTATCCCCAAACCTGGCAAGCCAAATTACTCTTCACCAAAGGCTTATAGACCAATAAGCCTAACTTCCTTCTTGCTGAAAACCATGGAAAGGATAATCGACGACATGGTTAAAGGCAGGATCGCAGGCCATATGCTGAGGTTCAAGCAACACGCATACGTCAAAGGTAGATCAGTGGACACTGCATTGCATAATGTGGTGTAGTTTATAGAAAAGGCAGAGATGACACACTGGCTTTATAGTAGCGTTATCAGGCCGATTATGTCCTATGCTTCTATAGTGTGGTGGACATCGATGGAATATAAATGCAACATCAAAACAATACAGAAAGTTCAGAGAACCTGCTGTCTTGGTATAAGTGGGCCCTTCCGAACGACATCAATAGAGGCGATGGAAACAATATTATCTATCCAGCCAATCGAAATTCGTATAAAATACGAAGCGGCTCTTGCAGCAAAACGACTAAAGGTGATTGGTGAGTGGATCGATCAGGAACACGAAGCGCATCATCAACGAATCTTTACGGCCATAGGAGAGTCCATACCGGAAAATGTCGCAAATGACCGCATACCGGAGACTAGACTAGAGGCTAACTGCGGAACATTGAACCCCGACATCCATTCCTGGTTGACCGACCCTTGGAACCAGATCCCCATGGGGCTTCATTGTTACACGGATGAATCAAGGTCGAGAGGGAAAACGGGACTTGGTGTTTATATAGAAAACACCACGGAACTGTTTTTCGGTCTGCCGGACTATTGCACAGTTTTGCAGGCGGAAGTTCGGGCGATAACGGAGTGTATCAGGGAACTCCATGTAATGGGGAGGTCAGGACTTGTGAATATATTCACGGATAGTCAGATGGCCATTAGAGCAATCTCAGCGGAACGCACTAAATCACGTACAGTTTGGGATTGCAACAAAGCTATTAACAGTTACTCGACAATTTAAGTACGTGCGCGCGTGAAAATAGTAAAAGCGGTATAGATTTTGATAATAGTACGAATGAAACTGACCGAAGTCTAATAGATTTGTATTAAAATCTTTATTAAAATGTACACATCTAAAAACACTTCATTGATGTACATACATAAGTACATACATATGTTCATATGTATTTATTTTGATATCAACCTACGTACATATTACAATTATGCACTTCAATGTAAAGCAACTAAAGGGCACTCCTTATAGGCAAGTGAAGAAACAAATTGGCTAGTACTGAAAACTTTTTCAGTTTGCTTATATTTGGTTCATACACTTCAAGTTTTTTTGTTTATCTACATATGAGAAAGGAGAGCATACTTTCTGTATCTCTCCCAGCTGAATTGAAACTTGAGTAAGAGCAAGGAGTTTTTTAAAAGAGTCCTGAAAGAACTTCACTAAGGCCATCATGACATCGATCGAGTGAAGAGCCTCCCTGGATCGCACGTTTATTGGACTAGCAATGATGCAGTTATATTTGACTACGTTATAAAGTACTAGAGTATTTAAGTCTTTGCTTAGTTCATAGCTGACTCCAGAAACAGTGCTTGAGTGTATATGTACATACTGAAATTGCCGGCCTACTACGTGTTAAATATTATTTTGTTTTGATGGATACTTTTTCTAAGTGGCTAGAGGTTATATAGTACTCTTCAATCTCAATGGAAATTATAAAACTCGTTCATTAGTTATTGTCAGCCAAAAGTTATTGCGTCAGATAACGGGACACAGTATACAAGTAAAGATCTTTAAGGAGTTTTGCAAAGAGAAGGGAATACATCACATAAACTCACCATCTTATTACCTTGCGAACGATTCGTAAAAATTCGGAATACCACTATTGAACAGGCTTAAAATACAAAACATCAATCAAAATAAAATGTGGTGTATCTTTGGCAAAATCGTTTAAAAAATTAGTGACATTATAATTTACACCTATCAACACTTCTACGAAATACAATTATTAGAACTAACATTGCGAAAGCGATTTACTGATGACGCTCCAAAGTTAATACGTGAATACATGTTCGGAACAACGTTTTGGAAACCAAATTGAGTTATCAACAACAAATCAATAAATAAATAAAAAGAAAGTCCATCCGGAATCGTTGTATTCCTAGACACTATTCGCCATTTCAAAAAGAGGGAGATGTCAACAGCCAAGAAAATATTATGAAGAATGTGTCCAGACTTAAATTAAACGTATGTACAAGTACTTTTCTTTTTCCTTTTTATTGTTCAGTTCTCATTGTTAATGTTGAAAAATAAAGGCATACATACATATAAGTATGTATGTAATTCACACATATACATATACCATCGTTTAATATATAATTACACCAAAATACAATCTCAACAATTAGTTAAACTTTTGCATTGTATTATATATTCTGCAATATACATATGTACATATTTTTTCCATCAAAACACTGTGGCTACCACCAATAAAAGTAATTTTCGTGAAAAATTTAACAAATAAAAAAATAGTGACGAGCAACAGCAAGATTTTTTGTTAAACCATTCAAAAAAATCTTAATTAAAGAAACCAAAACAACGATTTTCTCTAGAAATTAGAGATATTAAGCATGTGCCCAGAATTCTAAAGGATTAGCTTCCAAATAAAAATTTTCAAGAACTACGAAGTCAAGCACAAAGCGTAGGCTTCAGATGAATTGAAACTTGAACGTCTTTGATAATAGAAAAAATTTTCTGCCACAGGATAGAGATAAAGATTTTGTTTTTCGTAATAAATACATTCATTGGCACCCCAAAGGCATCTAATTTTATACATATTGCAAGAAAAATAAAATAGACTCATGTCGAGCATAAAGTATTCGTTGTGCTGTTTGTATAAAAGCATTCTAAGCCTGATATGATTATATATTTTGTACTATTCATATGCCACAGAGAATTCTCATATTGTATTTGAATCTTTTGGCATAAACATATAAGATAGCATGTTTTCAAACTGCTTACTGACGACTTGGTTTAGCGACGAATCAAATATAGGCATATGAATAGCTAAAGCTACAACAAATAAATTTGAAAAGTTTGAATATTTTGTGGATACAATACCGATAAATTTAAATGCTATAGTAGCTTAAAAATATTATATAGGATCCAAACCACTTTTATATATCCACACATATTATTTTATAATCCTGCCAGCTTAGAAAAAAATCACACCTCAATATCGATGAAAGATTACTATGAACCATTATTATTATTATTATTATTATTTTTTTTTTTGATAAATAAACCACCCCTTTTTCAAATAATATTTAATATTTGTGTTTAACAGCATACAAGTCCACAATTAAAAATATTTTGACACAAAACAAAGTACATATATTTTGACAAAAGTACCAAAAGAAATTTTATTGCCACGTTAACAAAACTCATTTTAAATTACATATATGTTGAAATAACGAAATTATTTAAATATTACTTTACAGTTCAATTTAACTAAAGTTACCTTTAACTATTGGGAACTTTAAAGGTTGTTTTAATAATAGCCAATAGGGTGGAAAATAAAAGTAAAGAGTGCACTATAAAAATATCTTGTCTGTGTGGTTTGGTTTGCTTTTGAGCAATTGAAAAGAACTCCTGGAGCTATACCAGCGTTAAAAAAGTTGAACGCAACAATAATTTATTGGCTAAAGCCCATTTCACTGAGTAATAAGACTTGCCAAAAACTCAAATAATGTGAAAGTGTGACAGTGTGCAATTCGTTATAAAAAAGTCAAATAATACTGAAAGAAATTCGATATTCCATAACACAAAATCATTTTTAGAAACCCTTTCAAACATTACAATTTTTAATTTTCATTTTTACAAAAGCAAGAGAAAAAACAAAAGCTTAACTTAAAACCAGCCAACAAGTTTTTATTTTCTGCTCATATTATTATTTTATTTCAAGTGTAATAATGTAAAAACATAAAGTAAAGCTACGTTAGACTTTTTTTTTGACAATCCTAGCAATTCTCATTTGATTTCTGTCTTGCTAAATCCAGTGAAAATCTAAAGTCTAAAACGGCCTTGGTTTGGAGAAAAGAGCGAAATTGTGATTTGAAAAAGCTTCACGAAATAGGTGACAGATACTAATTAAAACTTAAATTTTATTAACTAAATAGATACATATATCGGATACAAATTACAAAAAATAAAACATACGCAATTAAAAGAGCTAACAATAAATTCTGTCTCTTCAAAGTTATTTTAACAATGAAAACCCTTAAAAAGTACTGGGTTTATCACAACAGTCCGATTACAACCAGCTTATGATTCAGTTGTAAAATTGCTATAAATATAACTCGTATGAGTACTATAAATTATATGTCCTATAAACTCTTACCTCTATTATTTTTATTGATTCTTTTAACTTTGATAAAAAATATTAGTAAACAATATTACATTTAGCTCCTTTAATGCAATACAGACATATCTAAAAAATTAAAATTGTTGGGTTATTTGTCAAGAAGTATTCTTCAATATCCTCTTTATATGTAGGAAAAATATCATTATCTGAAACTAAGCTGAAGTTATATCAAAAAGTGTCAATATGATCTTTAAATTGAATGCAACATAATCTACCTCAAAAATATCAAAATTATATTTGAAGCTAAACCGAAATTATATCCAAAAGCCTCGATTTGGGAGGTACATTTTTAAAAACATTTTGCAAAGCTCATTGTTTTTTTTAGATACATATGTATGTCTATGATGCATTGAAGGATAATTATGTACATGTGTACAGGTAAACCTCCTTTTGCGCGGTTTACTGGGCCCAAAAAACTTGCGTGTAAATCAAATTCGCGTAAAACGAGACTCTTAACTAGAACGAAGTGCTCTTTTGGGACTAGTAATATTTTATTTCGTGTAAAACAATACATCAGTCACATGACAAAAAAGAAACTGGGACCCTAAAATCGCGTTAAGTAGAAAACACAGATGCACACAAATACATACTTATACATATATTTTTTCATAAACTTATTTTATTTGTACTTTTCAAAACTTAAAATAAAATTCAATTAAAAACAAGAAAACTCACTAAAAAATAATTTCTAATCGCAAATTTAGACAAAAAAAAATGTCATTTAAAAAACAAACAAAATTTTACTCCAATACATGCGTGCATAAGTACATACATAATCATTTAAAAAAAAAAACTTAAAAAAAATTCATAAAACAAAAATTATTATTAATGTCAAATGTAATAAAAAAAGTGCTTTTCAAAAAATAATTTATTATTCGTTTTCGCTTTTTTCCATTTCTTGTTGTTTCAAAAGCTCTTCATACTGTGCAATTGATTTTTTAACAGCGCATTCAAATAAGTTTGACCGATTGTGCAAAGGATCGTTTTCAGCAGATAATTTAATCAAATCTTGATATTCGCTTATGGCATGTGTGCTTTCGTCATCAGTAGAGTGATCCGATTCGTTGGCTATTTCGATCTTGTTCTGTTAGATCTTGAGTATCATTAATCATTTCAATAATATCAGTCTCGTCGACATTTTCATATTAAAAATCTAAATTTTTTGATTTTAGATACGTTTTTGCTTCGTCAGAAAAAACATTATGGAACCAGTCTTCAACCCATGCCTTAGCGTTAGCTCTCCAGTGCACGGTAAGGTTTGATTTGTTTACATGCTTCATGCTTCTTGGGTTCATGAACTTATATAAGAACAAGGGTTTCATCACAAAATCTCCACAAGCGTTTGAACACATTAATAGTGTAATTCTTTCCTTTGATCTTCTGTGTCCAATGACGGTAGTATTTTTTTCAGCACATAAGACCTTTTTGGTATAGATTTCCATACTAAGCAGGTCTCATCAGCGTTAAAGACTTGATCAGGATGGTATCCGCTATCTTTAATTATCTGTATAAACTCGACTGGAAATGTCGATGATACATTTAAGACTCCCGATGCTGATTCTCCTAGAATAACTAAATTTTGAAAGCCTGCTCGCTTCTTTAATTTTAAAACCAGCCATTTCTGGCCAAATATTTCGATCTATGCAATTCGTTTTCAGGTTGTTTCAAGCAGTATCAGTAGCAACCGAACAAATGCTTTTATGAATTCTACTTTAATTTTTTTGGATCGTTCTGATGGTAGACTCATTAAAGTTAAGAGATTTTGCTAAGAATGTGGCAGTTTCTCCACTTTTCAAACGGTCTAAAATCTTAATTTTTTTCTAACAGCGATATCGTTTATTATTTCCGTGAAATTTTTTTCCTTTCGCCATTTTTACAACGTTTTAAACATATTTTCTTTAAGTTTCAGTGCGATTTTTTAATAAGTACAAATGCACTTGTTCCAATTTAACAGCTGAAAATGATCAAAAATAATGTTGTTTTTCGCGTAAAAAAAAGAGCTGCCACTATTTTGTTGCCGCGTTATACAAAATTCGCGTAAAAAAAGACGCGTATTTAAAAAAATGGTTGCTAATTTGAGTTCGTGTTATACCGAATTCGCGTAAACAAAGTACCGCACAAAACGAGGTTTACCTGTATATAAAAGTAGGATGTTATAAACAAATTCTCCAACTCATCTTTTTCATTAATTTTTAATTATAATTTTAAGCATTTGCTTAGCATTTTTTCTTCCGTTCACAATATAAGCCAGGGGATCGTCTTGGGATGACTCCATTAAATTATCACATGATGTTTGATTGATAGAAAACATAAATGATAGATCTATATCATAGCGTGGTAATTTTTCTCTATTGAAAAATATATACATATAAGTTTTTGATACTGGGAAAGTAATTTAAACAATTTTACCTTAAAAAATTTATCACATTATCACCTAGTGTTGGTTCACGCGAAAGCAATAAGGCCGACAGGTACCGAGGATGCTTCTTCTTCTCTGCACAGTGCATTATTAGACCCCAAGAGTTGTAATCGGTGTCCAAGACGTATGTATTGTAAATTCCTTCATCTACAAAATAAAAATATTTTACCATGCACGTATTTAGCAAAATGTTAAAATCGACTTTTCATGAAAAATAAATTTTTATAATTGATAATGATTGTGTAGGCCTCCGATTTTCTCATATATAGTTTATCCAAAAAATTTGGGTATGACTTAATTAACGAAGATCGAGAACTCGAACGCTGAAATCAGAAAACATGATTTCACAATGCTGTACAATCTGACAAGGAACATATCAATATCCAAGACTTTCAAATCCAAACTAATAAGTGATTAGCATTATCGATGGGCGACCTTTTGAAGTAATTAGCAATCACTAAAAAATAAAAAATATAACTTTACGACGAGGCTATTGGGCTAGTGTAGTATCCTATCAGTGCGGAGGCTGTGAGTTCGACTCCCAACTAAGACTATGTTCGTCAAGCCCCAATTGTAATTTCCTACTCTTTTTGTTTTATCATTTCCCCATAATTTGAAATAAAAGAAATTTACAAATAGAGTCAATAAATTTATTTTCAATTAAAAAATATTTTTATTTTAATAAGAGAAAAATCTGCTTTGAAATAGATTCATCAAGCTTCCTACTATTCTTATGTTTGGCAAAGGTCGTTAAGTCTATGCAATCTAGAGAAGACCGACTTCCCAAAGATATCTTTGGTACGCTGATAGCATTTTGCAAAATGTAATATTTTCAAACGAACGAACAACTTAAGACTAAACAAAATTGATTTTCATAGAGAACAAGCAAAGATTATACATCATATACAGGGTCCGCCATCTCACGATTTTTTTTTCAACTAGTGCTTATTTCGTGAATGGTAACACTTAGCTCATGTCTGATTTGACAGATAATTAGTTTTATCTTTCCGCTGAACGAATATGGTTGTGTATACGCTTGAACAACGCTGGGAAGTATTGCGACATTACTTTGAAAATCATGGTAATGTCAAGATGCCGATTTTGCCAAAAAAAAAAATTATCTTTTCAGATGAAGCTCATTTTGATCTTGGCGGGTATGTAAACAAGCAAAATTGTCGCATTTTGGGCACAGAAAACCCGCACGCATTCATTGAAAAGCCGGTGTACCCAAAACGAGTCACTGTTTGGTGCGGATTTTGGTCCAGAGGCATAATTGGGCTATTTTTCTTCGAAAATGAGCAAGGAGTGGCCGTTACAGTCAATGGCGATCGTTATCGGGCCATGTTGAACGAATTTTTGTTCACAAAAATTCAAGAGGAGAATATTGGCAACATTTGGTTTCAACAGGACGGCGCTACGTGCTACACAGCCGAAGCTACACTCGATGTTTTGCGCCCTGTTTTTGAAGATCGCATTATCAGCCGCAGAGCTGATGTCGTTTGGCCACCTCGGAGCTGCGATTTGACAACGTTGGGCTATTATTTGTGGGGTGCCGTCAAAGATAAGTGTTACGGAGACAAGCCAGAGACAATTGACGCTTTAAAGGACAATATTCGCGACGCCATTGGTGAAATACAGCTGCACACAATCGATAATGTGCTTTAAAATTGGACCTATCGTGTAGGCTACTCCATGGCCAGCCGAGGCAGCCATTTGAATGAAATTATTTTCCATTATTAACCGGAAGGATTGTACTTTCAAATAAAAAAAGAAATTTGAGAAAAAAATTTCAAAAAAAAAGTTATTTGGCGGACCCTTTAGAATGCGCATCTCATACGAACAAAAATGTTATATGAGGGTTTTAACCATGGTTAAATAACTCTATAAGGTGGCAGCACTACAAGTTCAACAATACAACAAGAACAGGAATTTTTATTTGTGTGAAATGCGTGATACAAGAATGTAGCAACAAAACTTCCATGTACATAAGCCAGATCGCACGCATACACCAATTTTTGACAGCTAAATAAACTGAAATAAACTAGAGCAAAAAATATTTACCTAGTGTAGTGATGCCACCTTCTAAAGTTATTTCATCATGGTTTTACACTAACATCGTGATAAACTACGAAATTACAACAAGAGAATAAGAACAGCTAAACGTACATCCTGGAAGTTTTTCTGTAAACAGGTGGACAGTGTAAGCGACGTTTATAAAATTAAAAAATTTTTGTCAAAAGCCCACATCCAGGCTGAATCATTAGTGGATGAAACGGGCAAGACAATTGAAAATGTGGAGGAAACCAATAAACTCCTCATGGATACACATTTTCCACGCAGCCTGGCCGAACTTTCAGCTATGCTGGACGATGGAAGAAGTGGTGACCATGAGGTGCCTATTATCAGCGATAGGATGGTTATGGAAGCGATAAAAAGCTTTTCTCCGTTTAAGGCTGCGGCTCCGGATGGTATCTTTCCGGCGCTCCTACAGAAAGGGATGAATTTAGTTTCGACGCATCTTGCAGGAATTTATAATGCATGCCTAACACACGCATATATTCCAGTAGGCTGGCAGGAAGCGAGGGTAGTGTTTATCCCCAAACCTGGCAAGCCAAATTACTCTTCACCAAAGGCTTATAGACCAATAAGCCTAACTTCCTTCTTGCTGAAAACCATGGAAAGGATAATCGACGACATGGTTAAAGGCAGGATCGCAGGCCATATGCTGAGGTTCAAGCAACACGCATACGTCAAAGGTAGATCAGTGGACACTGCATTGCATAATGTGGTGTAGTTTATAGAAAAGGCAGAGATGACACACTGGCTTTATAGTAGCGTTATCAGGCCGATTATGTCCTATGCTTCTATAGTGTGGTGGACATCGATGGAATATAAATGCAACATCAAAACAATACAGAAAGTTCAGAGAACCTGCTGTCTTGGTATAAGTGGGCCCTTCCGAACGACATCAATAGAGGCGATGGAAACAATATTATCTATCCAGCCAATCGAAATTCGTATAAAATACGAAGCGGCTCTTGCAGCAAAACGACTAAAGGTGATTGGTGAGTGGATCGATCAGGAACACGAAGCGCATCATCAACGAATCTTTACGGCCATAGGAGAGTCCATACCGGAAAATGTCGCAAATGACCGCATACCGGAGACTAGACTAGAGGCCAACTGCGGAACATTGAACCCCGACATCCATTCCTGGTTGACCGACCCTTGGAACCAGATCCCCATGGGGCTTCATTGTTACACGGATGAATCAAGGTCGAGAGGGAAAACGGGACTTGGTGTTTATATAGAAAACACCACGGAACTGTTTTTCGGTCTGCCGGACTATTGCACAGTTTTGCAGGCGGAAGTTCGGGCGATAACGGAGTGTATCAGGGAACTCCATGTAATGGGGAGGTCAGGACTTGTGAATATATTCACGGATAGTCAGATGGCCATTAGAGCAATCTCAGCGGAACGCACTAAATCACGTACAGTTTGGGATTGCAACAAAGCTATTAACAGTTACTCGACAATTTAAGTACGTGCGCGCGTGAAAATAGTAAAAGCGGTATAGATTTTGATAATAGTACGAATGAAACTGACCGAAGTCTAATAGATTTGTATTAAAATCTTTATTAAAATGTACACATCTAAAAACACTTCATTGATGTACATACATAAGTACATACATATGTTCATATGTATTTATTTTGATATCAACCTACGTACATATTACAATTATGCACTTCAATGTAAAGCAACTAAAGGGCACTCCTTATAGGCAAGTGAAGAAACAAATTGGCTAGTACTGAAAACTTTTTCAGTTTGCTTATATTTGGTTCATACACTTCAAGTTTTGTTGTTTATCTACATATGAGAAAGGAGAGCATACTTTCTGTATCTCTCCCAGCTGAATTGAAACTTGAGTAAGAGCAAGGAGTTTTTTAAAAGAGTCCTGAAAGAACTTCACTAAGGCCATCATGACATCGATCGAGTGAAGAGCCTCCCTGGATCGCACGTTTATTGGACTAGCAATGATGCAGTTATATTTGACTACGTTATAAAGTACTAGAGTATTTAAGTCTTTGCTTAGTTCATAGCTGACTCCAGAAACAGTGCTTGAGTGTATATGTACATACTGAAATTGCCGGCCTACTACGTGTTAAATATTATTTTGTTTTGATGGATACTTTTTCTAAGTGGCTAGAGGTTATATAGTACTCTTCAATCTCAATGGAAATTATAAAACTCGTTCATTAGTTATTGTCAGCCAAAAGTTATTGCGTCAGATAACGGGACACAGTATACAAGTAAAGATCTTTAAGGAGTTTTGCAAAGAGAAGGGAATACATCACATAAACTCACCATCTTATTACCTTGCGAACGATTCGTAAAAATTCGGAATACCACTATTGAACAGGCTTAAAATACAAAACATCAATCAAAATAAAATGTGGTGTATCTTTGGCAAAATCGTTTAAAAAATTAGTGACATTACAATTTACACCTATCAACACTTCTACGAAATACAATTATTAGAACTAACATTGCGAAAGCGATTTACTGATGACGCTCCAAAGTTAATACGTGAATACATGTTCGGAACAACGTTTTGGAAACCAAATTGAGTTATCAACAACAAATCAATAAATAAATAAAAAGAAAGTCCATCCGGAATCGTTGTATTCCTAGACACTATTCGCCATTTCAAAAAGAGGGAGATGTCAACAGCCAAGAAAATATTATGAAGAATGTGTCCAGACTTAAATTAAACGTATGTACAAGTACTTTTCTTTTTCCCTTTTATTGTTCAGTTCTCATTGTTAATGTTGAAAAATAAAGGCATACATACATATAAGTATGTATGTAATTCACACATATATACCATCGTTTAATATATAATTACACCAAAATACAATCTCAACAATTAGTTAAACTTTTGCATTGTATTATATATTCTGCAATATACATATGTACATATTTTTTCCATCAAAACACTGTGGCTACCACCAATAAAAGTAATTTTCGTGAAAAATTTAACAAATAAAAAAATAGTGACGAGCAACAGCAAGATTTTTTGTTAAACCATTCAAAAAAATCTTAATTAAAGAAACCAAAACAACGATTTTCTCTAGAAATTAGAGATATTAAGCATGTGCCCAGAATTCTAAAGGATTAGCTTCCAAATAAAAATTTTCAAGAACTACGAAGTCAAGCACAAAGCGTAGGCTTCAGATGAATTGAAACTTGAACGTCTTTGATAATAGAAAAAAATTTCTGCCACAGGATAGAGATAAAGATTTTGTTTTTCGTAATAAATACATTCATTGGCACCCCAAAGGCATCTAATTTTATACATATTGCAAGAAAAATAAAATAGACTCATGTCGAGCATAAAGTATTCGTTGTGCTGTTTGTATAAAAGCATTCTAAGCCTGATATGATTATATATTTTGTACTATTCATATGCCACAGAGAATTCTCATATTGTATTTGAATCTTTTGGCATAAACATATAAGATAGCATGTTTTCAAACTGCTTACTGACGACTTGGTTTAGCGACGAATCAAATATAGGCATATGAATAGCTAAAGCTACAACAAATAAATTTGAAAAGTTTGAATATTTTGTGGATACAATACCGATAAATTTAAATGCTATAGTAGCTTAAAAATATTATATAGGATCCAAACCACTTTTATATATCCACACATATTATTTTATAATCCTGCCAGCTTAGAAAAAAATCACACCTCAATATCGATGAAAGATTACTATGAACCATTATTATTATTATTATTATTATTATTTTTTTTGATAAATAAACCACCCCTTTTTCAAATAATATTTAATATTTGTGTTTAACAGCATACAAGTCCACAATTAAAAATATTTTGACACAAAACAAAGTACATATATTTTGACAAAAGTACCAAAAGAAATTTTATTGCCACGTTAACAAAACTCATTTTAAATTACATATATGTTGAAATAACGAAATTATTTAAATATTACTTTACAGTTCAATTTAACTAAAGTTACCTTTAACTATTGGGAACTTTAAAGGTTGTTTTAATAATAGCCAATAGGGTGGAAAATAAAAGTAAAGAGTGCACTATAAAAATATCTTGTCTGTGTGGTTTGGTTTGCTTTTGAGCAATTGAAAAGAACTCCTGGAGCTATACCAGCGTTAAAAAAGTTGAACGCAACAATAATTTATTGGCTAAAGCCCATTTCACTGAGTAATAAGACTTGCCAAAAACTCAAATAATGTGAAAGTGTGACAGTGTGCAATTCGTTATAAAAAAGTCAAATAATACTGAAAGAAATTCGATATTCCATAACACAAAATCATTTTTAGAAACCCTTTCAAACATTACAATTTTTAATTTTCATTTTTACAAAAGCAAGAGAAAAAACAAAAGCTTAACTTAAAACCAGCCAACAAGTTTTTATTTTCTGCTCATATTATTATTTTATTTCAAGTGTAATAATGTAAAAACATAAAGTAAAGCTACGTTAGACTTTTTTTTTGACAATCCTAGCAATTCTCATTTGATTTCTGTCTTGCTAAATCCAGTGAAAATCTAAAGTCTAAAACGGCCTTGGTTTGGAGAAAAGAGCGAAATTGTGATTTGAAAAAGCTTCACGAAATAGGTGACAGATACTAATTAAAACTTAAATTTTATTAACTAAATAGATACATATATCGGATACAAATTACAAAAAATAAAACATACGCAATTAAAAGAGCTAACAATAAATTCTGTCTCTTCAAAGTTATTTTAACAATGAAAACCCTTAAAAAGTACTGGGTTTATCACAACAGTCCGATTACAACCAGCTTATGATTCAGTTGTAAAATTGCTATAAATATAACTCGTATGAGTACTATAAATTATATGTCCTATAAACTCTTACCTCTATTATTTTTATTGATTCTTTTAACTTTGATAAAAAATATTAGTAAACAATATTACATTTAGCTCCTTTAATGCAATACAGACATATCTAAAAAATTAAAATTGTTGGGTTATTTGTCAAGAAGTATTCTTCAATATCCTCTTTATATGTAGGAAAAATATCATTATCTGAAACTAAGCTGAAGTTATATCAAAAAGTGTCAATATGATCTTTAAATTGAATGCAACATAATCTACCTCAAAAATATCAAAATTATATTTGAAGCTAAACCGAAATTATATCCAAAAGCCTCGATTTGGGAGGTACATTTTTAAAAACATTTTGCAAAGCTCATTGTTTTTTTTAGATACATATGTATGTCTATGATGCATTGAAGGATAATTATGTACATGTGTATATAAAAGTAGGATGTTATAAACAAATTCTCCAACTCATCTTTTTCATTAATTTTTAATTATAATTTTAAGCATTTGCTTAGCATTTTTTCTTCCGTTCACAATATAAGCCAGGGGATCGTCTTGGGATGACTCCATTAAATTATCACATGATGTTTGATTGATAGAAAACATAAATGATAGATCTATATCATAGCGTGGTAATTTTTCTCTATTGAAAAATATATACATATAAGTTTTTGATACTGGGAAAGTAATTTAAACAATTTTACCTTAAAAAATTTATCACATTATCACCTAGTGTTGGTTCACGCGAAAGCAATAAGGCCGACAGGTACCGAGGATGCTTCTTCTTCTCTGCACAGTGCATTATTAGACCCCAAGAGTTGTAATCGGTGTCCAAGACGTATGTATTGTAAATTCCTTCATCTACAAAATAAAAATATTTTACCATGCACGTATTTAGCAAAATGTTAAAATCGACTTTTCATGAAAAATAAATTTTTATAATTGATAATGATTATGTAGGCCTCCGATTTTCTCATATATAGTTTATCCAAAAAATTTGGGTATGACTTAATTAACGAAGATCGAGAACTCGAACGCTGAAATCAGAAAACATGATTTCACAATGCTGTACAATCTGACAAGGAACATATCAATATCCAAGACTTTCAAATCCAAACTAATAAGTGATTAGCATTATCGATGGGCGACCTTTTGAAGTAATTAGCAATCACTAAAAAATAAAAAATATAACTTTACGACGAGGCTATTGGGCTAGTGTAGTATCCTATCAGTGCGGAGGCTGTGAGTTCGACTCCCAACTAAGACTATGTTCGTCAAGCCCCAATTGTAATTTCCTACTCTTTTTGTTTTATCATTTTCCCATAATTTGAAATAAAAGAAATTTACAAATAGAGTCAATAAATTTATTTTCAATTAAAAAATATTTTTATTTTAATAAGAGAAAAATCTGCTTTGAAATAGATTCATCAAGCTTCCTACTATTCTTATGTTTGGCAAAGGTCGTTAAGTCCATGCAATCTAGAGAAGACCGACTTCCCAAAGATATCTTTGGTACGCTGATAGCATTTTGCAAAATGTAATATTTTCAAACGAACGAACAACTTAAGACTAAACAAAATTGATTTTCATAGAGAACAAGCAAAGATTATACATCATATACAGGGTCCGCCATCTCACGATTTTTTTTCAACTAGTGCTTATTTCGTGAATGGTAACACTTAGCTCATGTCTGATTTGACAGATAATTAGTTTTATCTTTCCGCTGAACGAATATGGTTGTGTATACGCTTGAACAACGCTGGGAAGTATTGCGACATTACTTTGAAAATCATGGTAATGTCAAGATGCCGATTTTGCCAAAAAAAAAAATTATCTTTTCAGATGAAGCTCATTTTGATCTTGGCGGGTATGTAAACAAGCAAAATTGTCGCATTTTGGGCACAGAAAACCCGCACGCATTCATTGAAAAGCCGGTGTACCCAAAACGAGTCACTGTTTGGTGCGGATTTTGGTCCAGAGGCATAATTGGGCTATTTTTCTTCGAAAATGAGCAAGGAGTGGCCGTTACAGTCAATGGCGATCGTTATCGGGCCATGTTGAACGAATTTTTGTTCACAAAAATTCAAGAGGAGAATATTGGCAACATTTGGTTTCAACAGGACGGCGCTACGTGCTACACAGCCGAAGCTACACTCGATGTTTTGCGCCCTGTTTTTGAAGATCGCATTATCAGCCGCAGAGCTGATGTCGTTTGGCCACCTCGGAGCTGCGATTTGACAACGTTGGGCTATTATTTGTGGGGTGCCGTCAAAGATAAGTGTTACGGAGACAAGCCAGAGACAATTGACGCTTTAAAGGACAATATTCGCGACGCCATTGGTGAAATACAGCTGCACACAATCGATAATGTGCTTTTAACCATGGTTAAATAACTCTATAAGGTGGCAGCACTACAAGTTCAACAATACAACAAGAACAGGAATTTTTATTTGTGTGAAATGCGTGATACAAGAATGTAGCAACAAAACTTCCATGTACATAAGCCAGATCGCACGCATACACCAATTTTTGACAGCTAAATAAACTGAAATAAACTAGAGCAAAAAAATATTTACCTAGTGTAGTGATGCCACCTTCTAAAGTTATTTCATCATGGTTTTACACTAACATCGTGATAAACTACGAAATTACAACAAGAGAATAAGAACAGCTAAACGTACATCCTGGAAGTTTTTCTGTAAACAGGTGGACAGTGTAAGCGACGTTTATAAAATTAAAAAATTTTTGTCAAAAGCCCACATCCAGGCTGAATCATTAGTGGATGAAACGGGCAAGACAATTGAAAATGTGGAGGAAACCAATAAACTCCTCATGGATACACATTTTCCACGCAGCCTGGCCGAACTTTCAGCTATGCTGGACGATGGAAGAAGTGGTGACCATGAGGTGCCTATTATCAGCGATAGGATGGTTATGGAAGCGATAAAAAGCTTTTCTCCGTTTAAGGCTGCGGCTCCGGATGGTATCTTTCCGGCGCTCCTACAGAAAGGGATGAATTTAGTTTCGACGCATCTTGCAGGAATTTATAATGCATGCCTAACACACGCATATATTCCAGTAGGCTGGCAGGAAGCGAGGGTAGTGTTTATCCCCAAACCTGGCAAGCCAAATTACTCTTCACCAAAGGCTTATAGACCAATAAGCCTAACTTCCTTCTTGCTGAAAACCATGGAAAGGATAATCGACGACATGGTTAAAGGCAGGATCGCAGGCCATATGCTGAGGTTCAAGCAACACGCATACGTCAAAGGTAGATCAGTGGACACTGCATTGCATAATGTGGTGTAGTTTATAGAAAAGGCAGAGATGACACACTGGCTTTATAGTAGCGTTATCAGGCCGATTATGTCCTATGCTTCTATAGTGTGGTGGACATCGATGGAATATAAATGCAACATCAAAACAATACAGAAAGTTCAGAGAACCTGCTGTCTTGGTATAAGTGGGCCCTTCCGAACGACATCAATAGAGGCGATGGAAACAATATTATCTATCCAGCCAATCGAAATTCGTATAAAATACGAAGCGGCTCTTGCAGCAAAACGACTAAAGGTGATTGGTGAGTGGATCGATCAGGAACACGAAGCGCATCATCAACGAATCTTTACGGCCATAGGAGAGTCCATACCGGAAAATGTCGCAAATGACCGCATACCGGAGACTAGACTAGAGGCCAACTGCGGAACATTGAACCCCGACATCCATTCCTGGTTGACCGACCCTTGGAACCAGATCCCCATGGGGCTTCATTGTTACACGGATGAATCAAGGTCGAGAGGGAAAACGGGACTTGGTGTTTATATAGAAAACACCACGGAACTGTTTTTCGGTCTGCCGGACTATTGCACAGTTTTGCAGGCGGAAGTTCGGGCGATAACGGAGTGTATCAGGGAACTCCATGTAATGGGGAGGTCAGGACTTGTGAATATATTCACGGATAGTCAGATGGCCATTAGAGCAATCTCAGCGGAACGCACTAAATCACGTACAGTTTGGGATTGCAACAAAGCTATTAACAGTTACTCGACAATTTAAGTACGTGCGCGCGTGAAAATAGTAAAAGCGGTATAGATTTTGATAATAGTACGAATGAAACTGACCGAAGTCTAATAGATTTGTATTAAAATCTTTATTAAAATGTACACATCTAAAAACACTTCATTGATGTACATACATAAGTACATACATATGTTCATATGTATTTATTTTGATATCAACCTACGTACATATTACAATTATGCACTTCAATGTAAAGCAACTAAAGGGCACTCCTTATAGGCAAGTGAAGAAACAAATTGGCTAGTACTGAAAACTTTTTCAGTTTGCTTATATTTGGTTCATACACTTCAAGTTTTGTTGTTTATCTACATATGAGAAAGGAGAGCATACTTTCTGTATCTCTCCCAGCTGAATTGAAACTTGAGTAAGAGCAAGGAGTTTTTTAAAAGAGTCCTGAAAGAACTTCACTAAGGCCATCATGACATCGATCGAGTGAAGAGCCTCCCTGGATCGCACGTTTATTGGACTAGCAATGATGCAGTTATATTTGACTACGTTATAAAGTACTAGAGTATTTAAGTCTTTGCTTAGTTCATAGCTGACTCCAGAAACAGTGCTTGAGTGTATATGTACATACTGAAATTGCCGGCCTACTACGTGTTAAATATTATTTTGTTTTGATGGATACTTTTTCTAAGTGGCTAGAGGTTATATAGTACTCTTCAATCTCAATGGAAATTATAAAACTCGTTCATTAGTTATTGTCAGCCAAAAGTTATTGCGTCAGATAACGGGACACAGTATACAAGTAAAGATCTTTAAGGAGTTTTGCAAAGAGAAGGGAATACATCACATAAACTCACCATCTTATTACCTTGCGAACGATTCGTAAAAATTCGGAATACCACTATTGAACAGGCTTAAAATACAAAACATCAATCAAAATAAAATGTGGTGTATCTTTGGCAAAATCGTTTAAAAAATTAGTGACATTATAATTTACACCTATCAACACTTCTACGAAATACAATTATTAGAACTAACATTGCGAAAGCGATTTACTGATGACGCTCCAAAGTTAATACGTGAATACATGTTCGGAACAACGTTTTGGAAACCAAATTGAGTTATCAACAACAAATCAATAAATAAATAAAAAGAAAGTCCATCCGGAATCGTTGTATTCCTAGACACTATTCGCCATTTCAAAAAGAGGGAGATGTCAACAGCCAAGAAAATATTATGAAGAATGTGTCCAGACTTAAATTAAACGTATGTACAAGTACTTTTCTTTTTCCTTTTTATTGTTCAGTTCTCATTGTTAATGTTGAAAAATAAAGGCATACATACATATAAGTATGTATGTAATTCACACATATATACCATCGTTTAATATATAATTACACCAAAATACAATCTCAACAATTAGTTAAACTTTTGCATTGTATTATATATTCTGCAATATACATATGTACATATTTTTTCCATCAAAACACTGTGGCTACCACCAATAAAAGTAATTTTCGTGAAAAATTTAACAAATAAAAAAATAGTGACGAGCAACAGCAAGATTTTTTGTTAAACCATTCAAAAAAATCTTAATTAAAGAAACCAAAACAACGATTTTCTCTAGAAATTAGAGATATTAAGCATGTGCCCAGAATTCTAAAGGATTAGCTTCCAAATAAAAATTTTCAAGAACTACGAAGTCAAGCACAAAGCGTAGGCTTCAGATGAATTGAAACTTGAACGTCTTTGATAATAGAAAAAATTTTCTGCCACAGGATAGAGATAAAGATTTTGTTTTTCGTAATAAATACATTCATTGGCACCCCAAAGGCATCTAATTTTATACATATTGCAAGAAAAATAAAATAGACTCATGTCGAGCATAAAGTATTCGTTGTGCTGTTTGTATAAAAGCATTCTAAGCCTGATATGATTATATATTTTGTACTATTCATATGCCACAGAGAATTCTCATATTGTATTTGAATCTTTTGGCATAAACATATAAGATAGCATGTTTTCAAACTGCTTACTGACGACTTGGTTTAGCGACGAATCAAATATAGGCATATGAATAGCTAAAGCTACAACAAATAAATTTGAAAAGTTTGAATATTTTGTGGATACAATACCGATAAATTTAAATGCTATAGTAGCTTAAAAATATTATATAGGATCCAAACCACTTTTATATATCCACACATATTATTTTATAATCCTGCCAGCTTAGAAAAAAATCACACCTCAATATCGATGAAAGATTACTATGAACCATTATTATTATTATTATTATTATTTTTTTTTTGATAAATAAACCACCCCTTTTTCAAATAATATTTAATATTTGTGTTTAACAGCATACAAGTCCACAATTAAAAATATTTTGACACAAAACAAAGTACATATATTTTGACAAAAGTACCAAAAGAAATTTTATTGCCACGTTAACAAAACTCATTTTAAATTACATATATGTTGAAATAACGAAATTATTTAAATATTACTTTACAGTTCAATTTAACTAAAGTTACCTTTAACTATTGGGAACTTTAAAGGTTGTTTTAATAATAGCCAATAGGGTGGAAAATAAAAGTAAAGAGTGCACTATAAAAATATCTTGTCTGTGTGGTTTGGTTTGCTTTTGAGCAATTGAAAAGAACTCCTGGAGCTATACCAGCGTTAAAAAAGTTGAACGCAACAATAATTTATTGGCTAAAGCCCATTTCACTGAGTAATAAGACTTGCCAAAAACTCAAATAATGTGAAAGTGTGACAGTGTGCAATTCGTTATAAAAAAGTCAAATAATACTGAAAGAAATTCGATATTCCATAACACAAAATCATTTTTAGAAACCCTTTCAAACATTACAATTTTTAATTTTCATTTTTACAAAAGCAAGAGAAAAAACAAAAGCTTAACTTAAAACCAGCCAACAAGTTTTTATTTTCTGCTCATATTATTATTTTATTTCAAGTGTAATAATGTAAAAACATAAAGTAAAGCTACGTTAGACTTTTTTTTTGACAATCCTAGCAATTCTCATTTGATTTCTGTCTTGCTAAATCCAGTGAAAATCTAAAGTCTAAAACGGCCTTGGTTTGGAGAAAAGAGCGAAATTGTGATTTGAAAAAGCTTCACGAAATAGGTGACAGATACTAATTAAAACTTAAATTTTATTAACTAAATAGATACATATATCGGATACAAATTACAAAAAATAAAACATACGCAATTAAAAGAGCTAACAATAAATTCTGTCTCTTCAAAGTTATTTTAACAATGAAAACCCTTAAAAAGTACTGGGTTTATCACAACAGTCCGATTACAACCAGCTTATGATTCAGTTGTAAAATTGCTATAAATATAACTCGTATGAGTACTATAAATTATATGTCCTATAAACTCTTACCTCTATTATTTTTATTGATTCTTTTAACTTTGATAAAAAATATTAGTAAACAATATTACATTTAGCTCCTTTAATGCAATACAGACATATCTAAAAAATTAAAATTGTTGGGTTATTTGTCAAGAAGTATTCTTCAATATCCTCTTTATATGTAGGAAAAATATCATTATCTGAAACTAAGCTGAAGTTATATCAAAAAGTGTCAATATGATCTTTAAATTGAATGCAACATAATCTACCTCAAAAATATCAAAATTATATTTGAAGCTAAACCGAAATTATATCCAAAAGCCTCGATTTGGGAGGTACATTTTTAAAAACATTTTGCAAAGCTCATTGTTTTTTTTAGATACATATGTATGTCTATGATGCATTGAAGGATAATTATGTACATGTGTATATAAAAGTAGGATGTTATAAACAAATTCTCCAACTCATCTTTTTCATTAATTTTTAATTATAATTTTAAGCATTTGCTTAGCATTTTTTCTTCCGTTCACAATATAAGCCAGGGGATCGTCTTGGGATGACTCCATTAAATTATCACATGATGTTTGATTGATAGAAAACATAAATGATAGATCTATATCATAGCGTGGTAATTTTTCTCTATTGAAAAATATATACATATAAGTTTTTGATACTGGGAAAGTAATTTAAACAATTTTACCTTAAAAAATTTATCACATTATCACCTAGTGTTGGTTCACGCGAAAGCAATAAGGCCGACAGGTACCGAGGATGCTTCTTCTTCTCTGCACAGTGCATTATTAGACCCCAAGAGTTGTAATCGGTGTCCAAGACGTATGTATTGTAAATTCCTTCATCTACAAAATAAAAATATTTTACCATGCACGTATTTAGCAAAATGTTAAAATCGACTTTTCATGAAAAATAAATTTTTATAATTGATAATGATTATGTAGGCCTCCGATTTTCTCATATATAGTTTATCCAAAAAATTTGGGTATGACTTAATTAACGAAGATCGAGAACTCGAACGCTGAAATCAGAAAACATGATTTCACAATGCTGTACAATCTGACAAGGAACATATCAATATCCAAGACTTTCAAATCCAAACTAATAAGTGATTAGCATTATCGATGGGCGACCTTTTGAAGTAATTAGCAATCACTAAAAAATAAAAAATATAACTTTACGACGAGGCTATTGGGCTAGTGTAGTATCCTATCAGTGCGGAGGCTGTGAGTTCGACTCCCAACTAAGACTATGTTCGTCAAGCCCCAATTGTAATTTCCTACTCTTTTTGTTTTATCATTTCCCCATAATTTGAAATAAAAGAAATTTACAAATAGAGTCAATAAATTTATTTTCAATTAAAAAATATTTTTATTTTAATAAGAGAAAAATCTGCTTTGAAATAGATTCATCAAGCTTCCTACTATTCTTATGTTTGGCAAAGGTCGTTAAGTCTATGCAATCTAGAGAAGACCGACTTCCCAAAGATATCTTTGGTACGCTGATAGCATTTTGCAAAATGTAATATTTTCAAACGAACGAACAACTTAAGACTAAACAAAATTGATTTTCATAGAGAACAAGCAAAGATTATACATCATATACAGGGTCCGCCATCTCACGATTTTTTTTTCAACTAGTGCTTATTTCGTGAATGGTAACACTTAGCTCATGTCTGATTTGACAGATAATTAGTTTTATCTTTCCGCTGAACGAATATGGTTGTGTATACGCTTGAACAACGCTGGGAAGTATTGCGACATTACTTTGAAAATCATGGTAATGTCAAGATGCCGATTTTGCCAAAAAAAAAATTATTTTTTCAGATGAAGCTCATTTTGATCTTGGCGGGTATGTAAACAAGCAAAATTGTCGCATTTTGGGCACAGAAAACCCGCACGCATTCATTGAAAAGCCGGTGTACCCAAAACGAGTCACTGTTTGGTGCGGATTTTGGTCCAGAGGCATAATTGGGCTATTTTTCTTCGAAAATGAGCAAGGAGTGGCCGTTACAGTCAATGGCGATCGTTATCGGGCCATGTTGAACGAATTTTTGTTCACAAAAATTCAAGAGGAGAATATTGGCAACATTTGGTTTCAACAGGACGGCGCTACGTGCTACACAGCCGAAGCTACACTCGATGTTTTGCGCCCTGTTTTTGAAGATCGCATTATCAGCCGCAGAGCTGATGTCGTTTGGCCACCTCGGAGCTGCGATTTGACAACGTTGGGCTATTATTTGTGGGGTGCCGTCAAAGATAAGTGTTACGGAGACAAGCCAGAGACAATTGACGCTTTAAAGGACAATATTCGCGACGCCATTGGTGAAATACAGCTGCACACAATCGATAATGTGCTTTAAAATTGGACCTATCGTGTAGGCTACTCCATGGCCAGCCGAGGCAGCCATTTGAATGAAATTATTTTCCATTATTAACCGGAAGGATTGTACTTTCAAATAAAAAAAGAAATTTGAGAAAAAAATTTCAAAAAAAAAGTTATTTGGCGGACCCTTTAGAATGCGCATCTCATACGAACAAAAATGTTATATGAGGGTTTTAACCATGGTTAAATAACTCTATAAGGTGGCAGCACTACAAGTTCAACAATACAACAAGAACAGGAATTTTTATTTGTGTGAAATGCGTGATACAAGAATGTAGCAACAAAACTTCCATGTACATAAGCCAGATCGCACGCATACACCAATTTTTGACAGCTAAATAAACTGAAATAAACTAGAGCAAAAAATATTTACCTAGTGTAGTGATGCCACCTTCTAAAGTTATTTCATCATGGTTTTACACTAACATCGTGATAAACTACGAAATTACAACAAGAGAATAAGAACAGCTAAACGTACATCCTGGAAGTTTTTCTGTAAACAGGTGGACAGTGTAAGCGACGTTTATAAAATTAAAAAATTTTTGTCAAAAGCCCACATCCAGGCTGAATCATTAGTGGATGAAACGGGCAAGACAATTGAAAATGTGGAGGAAACCAATAAACTCCTCATGGATACACATTTTCCACGCAGCCTGGCCGAACTTTCAGCTATGCTGGACGATGGAAGAAGTGGTGACCATGAGGTGCCTATTATCAGCGATAGGATGGTTATGGAAGCGATAAAAAGCTTTTCTCCGTTTAAGGCTGCGGCTCCGGATGGTATCTTTCCGGCGCTCCTACAGAAAGGGATGAATTCAGTTTCGACGCATCTTGCAGGAATTTATAATGCATGCCTAACACACGCATATATTCCAGTAGGCTGGCAGGAAGCGAGGGTAGTGTTTATCCCCAAACCTGGCAAGCCAAATTACTCTTCACCAAAGGCTTATAGACCAATAAGCCTAACTTCCTTCTTGCTGAAAACCATGGAAAGGATAATCGACGACATGGTTAAAGGCAGGATCGCAGGCCATATGCTGAGGTTCAAGCAACACGCATACGTCAAAGGTAGATCAGTGGACACTGCATTGCATAATGTGGTGTAGTTTATAGAAAAGGCAGAGATGACACACTGGCTTTATAGTAGCGTTATCAGGCCGATTATGTCCTATGCTTCTATAGTGTGGTGGACATCGATGGAATATAAATGCAACATCAAAACAATACAGAAAGTTCAGAGAACCTGCTGTCTTGGTATAAGTGGGCCCTTCCGAACGACATCAATAGAGGCGATGGAAACAATATTATCTATCCAGCCAATCGAAATTCGTATAAAATACGAAGCGGCTCTTGCAGCAAAACGACTAAAGGTGATTGGTGAGTGGATCGATCAGGAACACGAAGCGCATCATCAACGAATCTTTACGGCCATAGGAGAGTCCATACCGGAAAATGTCGCAAATGACCGCATACCGGAGACTAGACTAGAGGCCAACTGCGGAACATTGAACCCCGACATCCATTCCTGGTTGACCGACCCTTGGAACCAGATCCCCATGGGGCTTCATTGTTACACGGATGAATCAAGGTCGAGAGGGAAAACGGGACTTGGTGTTTATATAGAAAACACCACGGAACTGTTTTTCGGTCTGCCGGACTATTGCACAGTTTTGCAGGCGGAAGTTCGGGCGATAACGGAGTGTATCAGGGAACTCCATGTAATGGGGAGGTCAGGACTTGTGAATATATTCACGGATAGTCAGATGGCCATTAGAGCAATCTCAGCGGAACGCACTAAATCACGTACAGTTTGGGATTGCAACAAAGCTATTAACAGTTACTTGACACATGGTGAAGAGCGCATCATATGGGTGCCAGGGCACGCGGGGATAACTGGAAATGAGAGGGCAAACTCACTATCTTCTAGGGCAATAGAGTTAGGTAATATAAGCTTGGAATGCGCGAAACCTTTCGATGCAGTTAAATCCGAGCTAAAGACTTGCGCACATAGGGCCCATTCAACTCTCTGGAATAACGGAACCATGGGAATCAATACAAAAATTCTATGGGGAGATCCAGACGAGAAAAGAACGAGGGAGCTGCTAAAACTTAGCAAGCTTGAACTAAGTAGAATAATGGGAGTTGTCACAGGGCACTCTCAACTACTGGCACATCTTAAACGCATGGGAATAGCGGGAGGAGATGAATGTAGACCATGTGGGGAGAAGAGCGAAACATTGGAACACTATTTATGCCAATGCCCGCCCTCTCACAAATAAGGTCCCGATATCTTGGGGGTGACATCTTACCGGACATAAGCCGATTACGGGAAATATGCTGGAGGAAAATAAGGAACTTTGTGAGTGACACGGAGTTTCTCTAGACCTTTAGGTCAATATATTATGGTTAAGCTCAAGGGAGCGCACAACAAGCCTTCACTGGGTTAGGTGTATGTCGTATGACAAGGGCTATCATAACCATCCAATCAACCCAACCTAACCTAACCTACTCTGAACTTTACTCTTGCGTACAACCAGTGTTGCCAGAAGTGCAGATTTATCCGCATTTTTCAGATATTATCCCTCGAAGATTGTGAAATAGCAGATTTGAAAATATTTGGCGGAAAAAAGCTGATTTCTTAAAATAGTTAACATTTAGAAACTTTTTTGCTTGAGTGTTATTTTGGCACTATTATAATTGATGGAGTTGGTTTGTGGCTTAAGCTTTTATGTTAAACTCGAATTATTTCCAAGTGTTTAGGTTGGTAGACATATGTAAGCCGATTCAATTTTTTAATACATCTTTCTCATAGTCTGATTTCACTGTGTGTAATTTTTTAAGTCGTGGCAAAATAACCATATGCGGACACCACTACGTGATAAAAGACTAAAAAAAAAGACCCGTGTGTCCCAATTTTTCCCAAAGTCATGCACTTTTTTTTATGGGCCGCCAAAGATTTGGGGCCTCGGTATCATTTTCGCAAAAAGGTGATCATTTTCTCGGGCTCATATCTTGCAAACCGTTCCGAATTTCGATTTAATGTCTGAGGCAAACTTGTAGCTCTTGTCATAAAGAACAAAAATTGCGAACATATAAAATCAAAAAACTTCACCTTCCAGATAAAAATCACAAAAAACTTAAAAAAATTCGATTTTTTTTACCTTTTTCTCTTGTTCAGGTCCATAGGTAGCAAACCGTTCAAAATTCAAGGAAACAATCAACTACAAAAAAATTTCCTAAGATCTCAATAAACAAATTTCTACAACATATAAACTTCCTGGGAATTATGTTGTAGCACTTTATATAACTTTCACAGCGTCACTTTTTTCACTTTTGCGGCTACCTAAGCGCTACCTAAACGGTGTTCAGAATTATTATATTAGGCGTTTATCGCTCCATAGGTTTTTGACAACTAATTCTTTATATGTATATCAATATCATAAATGTAAAAACACAATGACATTTGGTGGAATCAACAGGACGAAAAGAACATTGTTTTATACTATTTTTTCGTCATTACTAATGTCAAACAAGTATTGGTTGTCAGTAGCATAGTTTTTGTTTGTCTATTTGCGGCTGAAGTGGGAAGTTGGAAGATGTAAAATAAAATTAAATTGTGGAAAACGAAATTATCTTTCCAACAACCCAATATATATTTTTTTAAATTTGATTTACACATTTACTGGCATGGAATTGGTATCTGCATAATGTAAAAAAAAATGTTACTCTACCAATATAATATTAATCATATGTGTTTTTGGTATGTACTTATATGTATATGTACTTATGTAAGAGTTGAAAAAAACTTATTTTTTCGACATATTGCTTTATATTCACATATGTATGTATATTATTTTTTTGAATGATAAGTGAATGAATATTGCTGACATATTCAAAGAGTGCCAAGGACTATTTTATTGTATATATTTTTTAACATAATTTAACTTACAAATATCTTCTGTATGCATCCAATGTGCCGGTGTTTCATATTCGGGAATCAGCCATGTTATATTCCCCTGCAGTTTTTCTCTCAATGGATCTTCGGCAAATATGTAGGTGAAGTTCATGGTAATCTGAAATAAAGTAAAAATAAATATATATTTTCTTGTTTTAATTAAACCTTTAGTTATTGCTTTTAAGAAAATGTTTTTAATATATATGTATACTCGTATATATGAACAGATAAATAATTATATGAGCACACATACATATATGTATAATGAATGAATGGATTGTACATAAATTTAATAATTTCTTGCAAATTTTAAGTTATTACATGCGTCTAACGTTTTGATTTATGTTCTTATAAAAACATAAATTTTGTTATGGATACTATGCAGTGGCTCATAATGAAATTGGTCCATTGCGTCCAAACGAAACAGGATGAGATTGTTTATCTTATGTAAATAGTGCTCCAAATACAAGAATATTAAAATAAAATTAAATGACTTGTGATGACATGGCGATGAGCTTTGTGACTTGATAAGCCATTCTGTCGAAATCGAAGGTTTACAAAGTCAAGTTCACATCTTGCATTTCATGCTTTAAAAAGTCCATAATTATGACTCCCTAGCGCTTGTTGTTGATTGAAATGGCGTTCCCAGCATTTTCGAAAAGAAAAAATCCATAAGAACCAAATTGTAACTCTTTATAAATATATGCCTTGACTTCTTGATAACGATGTCTGAGTTGCCCGATCCCCATATGCGGCGATTTTGATCGTTGATATAACCGCCGAGACAAAAATGCGTCTCGTCAAAAAAAATATTTTTCTGCCAAATTCGGTGTTCGATTGTCTTGCATTATTTCCCAACGTTATTCAACCGTAAAGCGACTCATTTGGGTCTGCGGATGTCTTAAAATGACTAATAGTCAATATTTTGGACAGAAAAATTTGTTCGGTGTCCAAATAACATGAATTCAAACCATCCGGTATATGATGATAAAGATATTAAAAAGTTTTTAACTCAGTCATATTGTACACAAAATTCAATGTTTTGCAGGATAATTTTGGTTAAATTCGAATCATCAAAGTTGGCATGTCTCGCATTTTGTCCAATATGGGAAAGTAATATGGTGAAGGGTATCTCCCATGCGGACTTCAAACACAATTTCCAAAAGTTTAAAGTGCAAACTTTTTAAAAATTTAAAATTAATGTAACATTAATACTTATATGCGTTACCTACTGAGATCTTTGAAGCTGGTGCCAAGAGGACTGAAATTGAATCTTGCGTTTGACAAATTTTTCGAACCAGCGTTGTCATATTGCAAGATTTATGTTTTTTTGCAAGTTTTTTGAAGTGCTAAAATTGTTTAAATTATTTTTCCTAAGTAAAGTTTCTTATGAAAATATACATAGTTTGAATTGGCTGCCATTTTTCCAGATGGCTCCAAATGTCACTCTACTTTGACATTTATGATATAGATATATAAAGAATTAGTTGTCAAAAATCCATGGAGCGATACACAACTCAAAAACGTTGACTTATTGTTACGGGTTATTTAAAAAAATTTTAATCTTCTGTTTTAACGCAGCGTGAGTTTCGTCGTCGTTTTGCTCGTCATCGTGTTGGAACAGTTAAGCGTTTGGCTGAACGCCTCGAAATGCGTGAAGAGTCATTGCATCCGCTCAAATTGACTGTTTTTTTTTGCCGCAAGTTGCTGTATTGGGTCTTGATCATTGTTGCCTTCGACAGGACGAAGCAACCACTCACACAGCTCGGGTATCGATGGAAATTTCGAGACACCAATTTCCAGTGATCTTCAGATTTGAAATCGAGAGATATTTTGTATTAACTCGGGAGGTGACCATTTGACCGATATCGTTAATGTCATCAATTTTACACTTTCAAATAAATCTATTATGAAAACAGAGCTCTTTTATTCGTTTATAACAAAATGGCAAGATATGCCACTTTAAATATGTACTTATGTGGTGATGCAAAATTTTCTTAAAAAATACTAAAGAAACTCTTCAGCGTTTTGTTTCATTTTAAGTATTAATTTCCAAAAATGAATATACTTTGCAATAGATTTACGAAAGCCTCTGGTGTTCGGATATTCGAAATGTCAGATTTATCTATCCATTGACAAATTAACCATATCAATATGGTACTTGTATGTATGTATGTATATATTTCACAACAACTGTATTTTGTGTGCAAAATAATTCATAGATGGTCACGTTATTCTTCATAACCATTCAAAAGTTTAACTTACACAAATACGCACATACACTACCATTCAGTGCTTGATGTTGCATACACGAGTTACGAATGATAATCAGAATATTATGTGGCAGGTATTGTTGCATAGCGCACATTTTCGCTTTTGATTGTAATGCAAATTGTGAAAAAAAACCCAAAAAATATATGGAAGAAAGGAAAATGATGAAGTAAAAGATTGAAGATGACCCTTTTCTTTCCTGGAAAAGAAATGCCAATGGCCACTTACATTTTAATTTCCCACGAAACCTCCCTCCGTTGTAAAAAAATGCATTCTTTAACCATTTTTGGTTGTTTATCGGAATGGATGGGATGGCCGGCTGGTTGTTTGCTTGTGTGTGTTTTGTGCCTAAGCCATCATCAAGTTAAACATTTATTTCGCCAAGTTGTTTTCCTCTTTTCTTCACTATAATATTTATTTTGGTTTTTGTCAAGTGAAAGTTGTGTGTTGTGTCTGGGATAATGAACGACAGCACAGAAATTTCACTTGTGCTTCTTATCAACATCAGCAACAGCATCATCGTACATATGCGAGCGGCGGAAACCTGTTCCTTTTTGTTCTTAAATAAATATTGTACATTTCAGTTTTTTCAACTTACCTTCCGCCAAAAATTGTAATTGCATTGTATTGGTATGCAGGCTGACCGGCTGGTTAACAAATTTTTTTCATTTTGATTATTAAAAAAAATTTTTTTTTACTGGCAGGCAAGTAAAATGGTCAGATGGATATGTGTATATTTATGTAGTGTATAGATCTTTATTTTGGAGAGCAGGAGTATTTGAACATAGATATGTAGTTAAACATTTTCGTATCCACTTACACTTATTCACTCACAGACACATACATACATACTCGTAGGCATATGTTAACTTTATTTAAACTTACATGCTGATCGTAACTGGTGAATGTAAAATAGCTACGCATACAGGCATATTCTGGCAGTTCTTCCGTTGAAGCATAATACTGCACCACATACCAACAACCCATCATGGCTTCCAAATCGAAATTGCGTAGAGCACGTACCTGAAATGACAAAAGGCATTTATAAATAAATTACATATGAATTGTACATGTATGTATGTATATGTCCGTATTTAGTTCCTTCTCATAGTGGAAATCTGTTAACAATTCAATAAACTGTTACAAGTGATTGTTTAACAAATAGACGTTTTTAGATATAAATTCATACATACTCCCCCTTATTATGATTGTCAACGTCGACATCACATCAAGTCGACAGTAAAAAAATACAGCATTTCTGAACTCCTTGTAGGCAATAATTAACTAATATTGATGGCCAATTGTAATTTTATAAGCCATAGTAGTCGTAATATCCTATCAATAATATTTAATAGTTCTCGATATCGATCGCACAATCGCCAATATATTGATGTCGACTTGGTGTGACGTCGACAATCATAATAAGGGGGACTATCTATCATTGATGTGGTAGGAAACATCAACTGAGAAGTGACTGGCGAAATTGAATTGTCAATCTTTTAATAAACTTTTTGACTATTTTACTCCATTAGTCAGTTACAGGTAGACCTTGGTTAACGCGAGATTCTTTTAGCACGAAAGAGCCTCTTATTCTTATATGATTTCAGCAATTAATAGTTCTTTTCATTTTATACAAGGAAATAAAAGAAATTCCACATTTGATTAATTATGTTGTAATGAGTAATAAATATTGTAACTAAAAGCATTTGTACATACTAGAGTATAAAATTATGAAATTTTGTTCGTCAAGTCATGACATACACATGCACATGTGTAACCGTCTAATTCATAAAGGAATTATTGTATTTCTTAATGCTGAAATCAGCTATTGAACACCCATTAAGGTTCATTATAACAATTTGCCTTTAGTTAAAGGTGACTTTAGTTAAAGTCAGCTATAAAGTGACATTTAATAAAATTTTAATATTATATTTTTCTTAAAATGGGTTAATAAATATACTTTTGGTTCATGTCTTAAGTACCTTTGGCTCATGTTCTTGTAAAAAATGAAGAAATATTTATTGAAAATTTTTAAATTGTCGACGCCTGGGCCCCTTTTACAAAGTATATGCAAAAAAGTTGACGGAAAAATTATTGTATATGTTGTCAATGCTTAGTGATGACATTATAAATGTGGCAACTTCCAATGATTTAATCTCGCGATTAAAGTTATAGGTAGAATGAACTTAGCGCTGACTTTTAGCTTAAAGTGAATTTGTAATAATGAAAACATGTTTATCCGTCCTATAAAATTCTAGCTTTAACTAACGCCAAGTTACAATAAAGGCTGTGAGGCTAACAACCCTTTGAAATGAAATTCTATTCATAAACACTACATATTTTATTTGCAACGCAATCACTCGTATATACAAACCACTTTATAGTTTAAGATGTACAAAAAGGACTAAAATTTCAAATCAATTACTTAGTATTGAAATTTAAGAAATTTTAAAATTTGAATAATTCTTTATTTGTTGAAAGTTTGATGTATATCTTAACTTTAATTCATGCGTATTATGAAGAAGAGCTGTTTGTTTAAAAACATAAAACTTATATAAAAGAGGTTTGTTTACTGCCAAGATAAAAACTAAAGTTCAACTTTTCCAAACAAGGGGCAAAAGGGTTACAAAAAATAAAACAGGTCAAAAAATAAAAAAGGGGCAAATCGCCTCTGTTGACAAATAAACATCATACCAAGTCAAATTACCACAAGGTAACCTCATCAAGGCAACAATACTAAGTTACATACGTATTATTGTTATGGAATGCCGAAAATATATCAAAATTGTTTTGTAAAGAAAGTGAAGCAAATATACACCTGATACTTCTTTTACACGATACACATTCCAAAAGAAATCATCTAAAAAATTCATTTAGTATTTAGAGTTTTTGCAAAATGCATAAACATCCGAGGTTGAATTTTTTTTAAACTGCTTCAAACTGTTTTCACACTGACGATTTGGTTTAGCGACCAATGAACAGCTAAAGCCACAACAAATAATGCATTTTGCAAAAACTCTAATTGCTCAACGCTTAACAAATTTCGATAATAACTATTAAGTATTTAATTGAAAAAACCAAAAATTTATACAGTTGTCGAAAAAGGAAGTCATAAAGAATTTGACATCATACAAAAAAATATTTTGTAGACACATTCATGTTTATACAGACACACACTCGCAAGTGCTTCTATGCTTTGAGTTTATTTTTATTTAGTGTATATTGCTTTATTTTCAAATATAATATTTATGTGAACACAGTTGTGGCCACAACTGTCAAACCAGGGATGGAAATTATGGTACAATTGTACTTTATTGGGTACATTTTGGATCTTATTGATACCGTGGTACTACCATGACTCATTTGGTACCATTTAAAAAACGTTTCATTTCAATTTGAAAATAATAGACAACTTATTATTTAAAAATATTTTTCTATACAGTCGAATTCGCCGTTTAAAATAGGGAATCGCTTAATCAAAAGCAACAATTATTTACTTTTGCTCTGTAATTTCAAGGCACTTCACTTTCCTTAAATAAAAAAACAGTTTAAGCGAAACACATTTGGTTCGTACAAGTTCAAGATTATTTATTTACCGATGCTGAAACACCAGTTCGTGCCAGCTCGAAGTTGACCACCGCGCATGTTTAATTTTTTAAAACAATTTCAAAAAATACATTTGATAAAATTTTTAGACTCACACAGTCATTAAAATACCTACAGAAGACGTGAATACATGTTTGAAATATTGGATCAAAATTCAGATAATTTTTTTAAGTTATTAAAAATAATAATGATAAGCTTATGCAATTATTTTGTTCTTTTTTCTTCATAAAGTTACATGGCTTAAATATGGATTAGGTAAGAAATCAAAAACTGTCACAATTTTTGTGAAAAAAGTATTACTTTTTTGATTATAATTAAATTTCCTCCCAAGCCTACATGCTTTGAAGGTTTTACAAGGGCAATTTATTGAAAATACGCTCTGAGGAAATGTTTACCGTTTCCTTTCCAGTCCCACCGAAGCTTGGCCAATTGATTGATAATATGGTCTGGGGAAATGGTTACCGTTTTCATTCCAGTCCTATCGAAACTTCGGCAATTTTAAAAGAAAGGTTTTAATTTCTTGAAAAAATTGATAAGAATGCCAATCACCGCCTATACCGACTATACTGAATTTTTATTTAAAGCGATACATATATATTATATGGCAAATCGAAAATTTTTCCCAAACAAAGTTATTTTTGGAAAATATTTTCCGTTTTTTGAGAGTTTCAACAGCATTATTTGAAATCGTATCACGTTAAAATTTTATATAAATTATAATAATATATATTTTTTTAATTCTCATTATCATTATCTGATTTTCCCGTAAATTCTATTTATACAAAGAAACTAGAAAAGATATTTTTACAGACTATTATTATTCTATAATTTTCTCTGTTTTTATAAATACCATATACATTAGCGAAAATTTCATATTCATATAACCTGGAGGACCCTTACGAAACGCATCTATTGCTGATGTCTTTGATGACATTAAGAATTTTCTATTCGTGCCATAAACAAATTTCATGTACTATCTTTATGGGCGTGAATAGGCTGAATGTTGTTAGCTTTCTCTGGATTAAATTTAGCTTCCACAAAAATTTTTTCTTGTGAAATTTCTAATAAATTCTCATTTTCATTAAGGGACTAAAAGAAACCCGTCAAACGAACTCTGGGCTTAAAAAAATTTAAGAAGCATAGAAAATATGATACATAAATGGTCAAGGATGAACAAACTGAGTTTTATCTCAGATGTGGGAGTGTTACTTGATGCCAAATTGAATTTCGAAATATGGCTAGATATTTTGGGAGTCAACCTACAAACGTTCATATTAAGACAGTTGAATCTGTACAAAAACACTTCTTGTTGTTTTTGTCTTCGTGATCTTGAGTGGAACATGTTAAGTCTGTCGCCTTATACTAGATTAGAATTAGATTGACACTAATTAAATTGTTGCAGAGTACTCGTAATGTTGAATGTGACCCCTGTGTTTTGATTTAAAAAAAGAAAATGCATGTGCTGACTTCTTCTTAAACAATATACCTCTTTATAATCTATCACGTCCTACACGTCTGGGGAAAATATGATAAACAAATTATTTTATATATAAAAATGCCTTGCCGTTAGTTTCTCACTGAATTTTTACCTTAAATGCATTTTTCGTAAAACTTTCAAAACATACAATATATAGGCTTAGAAGGAATTTTGTCTAAACGAAAAAAAGGACGAAATAGTACCTCATTCATAAGGAACACGAAAGTTTTCGATATTTAAAGGTGCCCATATTTCAGGTCATATAACCTTTTAAAACATCAAAAACTCTGTATAAAATTTGGCATCATTTTAATTTAATTTTTGTTAGTTCTGATATTTAAAAAAATATTTGACCTTTAGTTCGCACGCGACATCAAAAATATTTATTTCTAATCGTGTGAAATGAAACAAAAAATCGATCGCCAATATCTCCAAAACTGAAAAAGACACACACATGTAAGCACCTTTTCTGTAGATATTTTTATGGACTATTTAAATATGGAAAGATTCATTCGGACCATAAAAGCAATTTAGGTAATTAAACACAAACAATTAAATATGCGAGGAGTGCCACTTTGTGGAATGTGGCCTGCATGTCGATTACAAAACACATGAACTCTGCTTATTTGTTGCAAGAGATACGGAATTATTTTTGGAATAAAAAGTGATTAAACCACTGTGCAACGTCGGTTAGACTTGATATCATACTCTTGCCTGTTGTTATTGTATTTTTTTTTTGATATTCTTAGGCCGCTTGTGTTGTTATTTTTCTTTGGTATTAATGATTTTGCTTTTGTGGCTACATACGATTGATGAATGTGTGATGTCGAGTTTGTCACAAGCGTTGCATATTGATGAGATTTTTATGGGGTGCTGCTCCTACAGCCTAGATCATTTAACAGCATTTGCAAATATACAAATGGTGCTGCTTTTCTTATTTCATTTATCAGCTGACGAAATGAATACATAAACGAGAAAAAGTTACTGAAAAAAACTTAATGGAAAAATTTCTATTTTCTATTTCTACATATATGTACATATACAGTGTGCAGCATAACTCAAGGTACCCCAGTATATAGAAAAATTTTGATAAATATTCGATAAAAATATGTGATCAAATTCATGTGACTTTTCTTTATTATAGCGACTTATTTAATAATGTTAAAAAAAACAAAAAAGTATTCATGTATTGCATAAGACGAACAAAAAATAAGATGAAATTTCCGGTAACCCCATATTTTTGCACAGCAAAAGTCTTGGTACCCCTAAAAAGAAAACCGTAAATTTTAAATGTACGTTTGGCTAAGTTATAATAATATTGTACCTAATACTTAGTAGGATATCCTTTAAGACGAATTACTTCATTTAACCGATTTGGCATCGAATATACTAGTTTTTCTGTGTAAGCTGGTGATATTTGGTGCCATTCAGTCATAAGCAAGTTTTTGAGCTCAGTTTTGTTGGAAATTTTATGATTCCGTAATCGTTTTTCCAGGTGATCCCACAAGTGCTCAATTGGGTTCAAATCGGGACTTTGTGGGGGTGTATTAAGCGTGTGGGGAGTGTTGTAGGCAAGCCACATCTTCACATCAGCAGCAGTGTGTTTAGGATCATTGTCCTGTTGAAAGTGATAATCAATAGGAATTTGTAGTTTTACCGCACTTTGCTTTAGGTTTTTTTTTTAGAATATTTAAATATACTGTTTTGTTCATTGTTTCCTCTATAAATTCCAAATTACCTACACCTGCTGCTGACATACATCCCCACACCATGATACCACCGCCTCCATGCTTTACAGTTTTGCGCGTGTTCTTTGGATTCAGCTCTTCATTTTTCTTTCTCCAGACTAACGAACGTCCGTTCGAGCCAAAAATGTTAAATTTTGACTCGTCCGAGAAAATTACCTTATTCCAAAACTCATTTGTTTTTGTTTTATGTTGGTTTGCAAATTCTATTCGTTTCTTTCTATTTACTTCACTAACATAAGGCTTCTTGCGTGCTGTTCTAGCATTATACCCGGATCTTTTTAGTGATCTGCGTATGGTGTCCGCAGAAATGCTTTTATTTAAAGACTCCTTTAATTCTGTAGCAATCTTTGGAGCACTTTTAAATGGATCATTCTTTACTATGGATCCTATTTTTCTTTCTTCTCTGGCACTTAACTTTCTAGGGCGTCCTGATCTTGGTTTATTTTCAATTCTATTTTCTTTTTTAAAACGATTAATCACTTTCTGTATTGTGGATTTACTCCTGTCTGTTATTTTGGCAATTTCGGAGTAAGATTTTCCCATATTATGATTGCTAATTATAATGTTTCGTTCCTCAATGGGCAATTCTTTTCGAGACATTTTTATAGAGCACTTTTTTTAACCAAAAATTATTTTTTGATATTGGTATCAATAAGAAATACTTTTAAACACGTTTTTGATTTACCGTTATAAATTTTGAGAAGAAATGTTTATAAATAATAGAGTTGCCAGTAATCTTTTATACAAAATGGTAAAGAGTACCAAGACTTTTGCTGTGCAAAAATATGGGGTTACCGGAAATTTTATCTTATTTTTTGTTCGTCTTATGCAATACATGAATACTTTTTTGTTTTTTTTTAAACATTATTAAATAAGTCGCTATAATAAAGAAAAGTCACATGAATTTGAACACATATTTTTATCGAATATTTATCAAAATTTTTCTATATACTGGGGTACCTTGAGTTATGCTGCACACTGTATATAGCGTTCTATTTTGCTTTTGCAATGTTATTTGACTGTTTTTTACACTCGTATACCTTAACCGGAATGTTGATGTTGCAATATTTTTACTCTACAATCAAGGCGAATTCATACCAGTTAAATGCGCTGATTGCTTAATGTCAAAAATAGCAGACTAAAATAAGAAAGCAAAGAAAATTAATCAAAACAAATAATCAAATAATCGAAACAAATGGACAAAAGCTGACATTCAGTAATGAAGAAATTAAAGAAAAAGTTATCAGCTGCGCTTTCGATTCCATTTGCTTTGAATTCGCTTTTATCCACACATAAGCTTTAAACAGTTATTAACTTCAACAATTGTTGAAGTTATTAAATTGCTTCGTGTTACTGAAAACTATTAAAATTAAATATTTTACCAGAAAATATCTAATAAAAAATTTATATTCGCTATGAATTTATTTTATTATTATTTTTTGCAACTTAATAAATACAACTATTAGCACGCAAATGTCCTCTAATTGAATAAGAATTGTTTTGTATGCTGTTTGCATTCTAAGCCTACTATGATTATGTATTTTGTAACATTCATATACGATAGTAAATTCTCATATTGTATTTGATTCGTTTGCCACAAACATATGAGGTTGAGTGCTTTCAAATTGGTTAAAGTTCGCTGGTTAGTTGGTTAAGTAACAAATGGACAGCCAAAGCCACAACAAACAATTTTGAACATTTAATTATTTAAATATTTTTGGTGTATTTTACGATTCTTATTGACGTCCTTGAAAAATTTTTTTGTGGGATTAGATCAACGATCCTGATTGTGGGCAGACAACCCATATAAATTTTTACAGTATTCGTTTCTGAAATGAGCTTCTCCAATCTTTGTAGAGCCTTGCTTATGGCGATAAAGGCTGCACAAAGACTTAGGAGGGCAATTTGAGGAACCACTACTGTAAAAATTTATATATGCCGTTTGGTCGCAATTACGTCAATAACAATCATATTCGGATCCGCTGTAAAAGCTGTTTTCTGAGGCTGCACCACTTCGAATTTCAAAACTGTTCTTCCAATTGTCTTTGATTGAGAAAGGTTTTCGAAAATATGTTCAGCCTAATCTTGGACTCAACTAATTAAAAAGGTGGATGCAGGGATGAAGTTCTGATCTTTAATATATTTTGATACAATATTATTAAACAAAATAACTTTACGATATGCCCGTCTATCGAACGAGAATCTGACACAATAATCAACAATAACCATATTGCTTATGCGCTTATAGGCAAATTCCAACAAGTGTAATTGCCACTAATTTTACAATATGAAAAGCATACGACTAATAGAAGTAGAAATTTTATTTCATCACGATGTATTTAAAATCCGACGCGCTAAAAGCCAAATAACCGTCTAAAAAAGCAACGAGATGATTGCGCAAATGTTTGCCGCGGTTTTTCTGGGTGGCGCGCATCATAATCGTTTAAAAAAGAGACGGGAGGATAGCACGAATGTTTGCTGCGGCTTTACTATGTGGCGGGTATTCAAAATGTCTAATTTTTCATAACTCTGGCGCATAAATCTGAATTTGACTGATGACATGGGTTATGTTGGCTGCGGTTCGTGCATAGGCCTGCGACTTAAGACAGCCCCACAAGGAAAAGTCTAACGGGATAAATCGCATCTTTTCTACGTGAGATGACCAAATCCTTAAATCGCTCGTGCAGAACCTCCAATGTGGTATGTTTCAATGGACGGCACCTAGCGGCATCCTGTTGAAACCATGTGTGGGTTCCACATCCGGCCAAAAAAGAATATCAAAAGAATATGCACCGCCGACGCGACCAGCACAAAATCTCTATCAAACAATTAATTTTCCGAGTGCATTGCACGCTCTTGGATCTCATATGGATTGGTAAAATGGGCGAAGCGCGCGGAATGCGCCCGAACAGAACACCCATTTCGATAACACAATTTTATCACTTGTATTTACATGTTGTTGAACGTTATATTCATGCCTGATGATTTGGGAAAAATGTACTTTACTTAATAAGTGGCAGCCAATTTGACAGATGTAGTTTCAACAATATGGCCGCTATCAACTGTCAAGGTGAATTATGAACGTGGAAGGGCATCATTGGTATTCGAGCCTTACCGCTCATATCTATTTATTTCTAAAATTTATGTATTTTTTAAATTTATTTACAAGTGCTTAGAATGTGAAGATGTATGACTTTTTACATTGTGGTTTTAAACGGTTTGCAGACGATCGCCGTCATCATCATCATGATAAAGAAAGTTTTTTGTATATTTACGAATTGATTTATTAGAGAAAAATTTTTTTCTTCACTTGAAAAACATAAATCGAGAACACTTTGAAACTGAACACACACTTTCTATTTTCAATAACACACTGTTTTTTTATGAGTATTTCATACAACACTTTATGAATTGTTAATCGAGTTTATAGTTTTTTTTTCTTACAATATAAAGACACTTACATTGGGACATCTCTTTTTCAAATCGGTACGTTTTTTTGTCGCAAAACTGTTGAATTTCATCCAAGAATGTGTTAAATCGAAACAAAATATTGTGATAAATGAAATCACTAGAAACTTAAAAATACGCGAACTCATTTTGCACAGTATCTAGTTTATAGTATTTCTTGAAACTTCCGGTTTCCGTTTTAGATTTCGATTTGCTAATTACTATTTTGTCTTTGTATTTTTCATTAAATCTTTTACTATTGAAAACGTCATGTCACTCAGAATATTGAACGTGAACTACGAGTACTTCGAATTTTAAGTTTTGTGTTTCTTAATAAAAAGAAATATCTAAAGGTTTTGTTTTCGTATTCGCTGATGTTGTTTCATAATAAGTACAGGAATAAAAATCCGTGCGGTAGTCACCACATTATTTATTTTGCTTTTTGTTATTGTACATTTTGTTTTTGTTTTGATATGTGATGATGTGTAGGAGAAATTGAAAAAAATATCTCGCTTCTTTACGCCACTTGCACAATATTTTTACTTTTAATTTTCTTGTGTTTTTATTATTTCTTAAGTTGTAATCTTTATTGAATATGAATTATGAAAAGAGACGTATGTACATACAGTGCATAATATTAAACTATGGGCGAATCAGCTCATATCGAGTGTTAATTTTATTGCCAATTTGAAACTGTTTTGAAAATTTTAAAAATCTACCTAGAAAAGCTTCCAAGTTTATATGTAATTCAAATTTATAGTGAATGTTAGAATATCGAGGTAATTGCAAAGGTGTTTCCCTGACAAACTTATTCAAATCGACTCGCATAGTTCCACGTACTTCGAGATACAATCTTTAATAACAAACATTGGATTCGCACCGCGGTGCATCACCGCAGGCCTGCGTAGAAGCTAATTTTTTTTATCAGTTGTTCAAAATGTACTCAATCCCTGACCTGTAAATAAGGAAATGGTAAACATAAATGGCTTAAAAATATTTAAAAAACGTAAATTTTACTATCACTAGTCTAGAAGTGACAAGTGCTTTTCTTCGAAGGTGTTGTAATACGTACTGGTCCCAATCACTTGTGGTGCATTCGGGTGCCTTGTTCGTAGTTTTTTTTTCATCGATATATTTTCAGCATTTTCAAATTAATAAATTTTCCAAAAAGAATTCGCTCTTAAAATTGCGTTTTGTAAGTATTCACAAGTTCTCTATCGGACGGGAATAGGGAGATAAAGATGAACAATTTATATTGCAATTTTTAAGAAGGCAAGAAATTAGATTTTTTTCATAGGGAAGAATTACCGAGCTCTCAAAGAATTTACGAGTCTCGTTAGAGCTCTATGAACTTGTTCAAAGTTTTTCTAATTTTTTATCCCATCAAAAAAAAAAAATAATAATAATAATAATAATAATAAATAATAACATTTGTCGAGTTCATCAAAAGAGGTATTTGTTTGTGAGATGATTTCAAGATTGGAGTCAAATGCTTTTCCACCGAGCCATTTATTCAGGTTTGGAAACAAGCCTTAGTCACTCGGGAGAATTCAATTGTTTCGAATGAGGGAGCATTTCGCAGCCTAATTCTGGAATTTTGCCATAGAAACTGCACATGTGTGCACCCTTGCATTGGCACAATATTTTCTATTATATTTTTTACTCTTGAAGGGAGTCAATGTGGATTATACCGCACGCATGCTACAAAACGGTCGCCATGACTTTGTTGGCTGACAAACCCACTTTGGGCTTCCTTGGCGCCGATTCATCTCTGGAAACCCACTGTTTGACTGTTGTTTGGTCTCTGGTGTATTTTGGTGAAAAAGAAGAATATACGTGTGTATAAACCTTCTGCCTTAACAAAGCTACGTCGGCAGATGGACCCCGCTCCATCTGTGCCCATAGACATAGACTATCAGTGATGAAAATTTCTTGTAAAATTAATAACTTGCAGATATTTCCCAGTCATAAGCTGCTTTAGTTACATATTATATATAAAACTCAATATGGAAAAACCTCTAAAGGTTTCGAATCGGTTTAGTGTTTAACTTCAATATATTAATTCCTAACGCTCCTATTTAAATTGTTTGTGCTGTTCCATTTTAGCTGCAGCTCTAACACAACATCATACACATAGAATTTGTAAAAAATTATTTGAAAACACAGAAAAATATTTTATTATTGTATGTATGTATGTGCCTTTAATTATGTATGTGTTTGTTGTTCCGGTTGGGTGTTGGGATGCTTACGAGTAGTTGGTGGCAGCCATCACCGTCTTATCAGCGACACATAATTAAAATTATTGCAACTAAAAAATATTACAAATATATGTATAAGAACACAAAATGCGATTCAAAATAAAAAGCGTCATAATGAAGAATAATAATTTTTCCATAATCTAATATTATTTCTTTAGATATAGTACGAGCGACTACATATATTCGTACTATACCAGATCGTATATAAGTATATATACGAGTGAAATAATTTTTCTGTGGTGGTTTTTCTTATTTTTTCGGTCCAGCAATATTTTGTTTCTACATATCGCTCGTCTTCTCAAAAAACGTCATAACTCAAGAAATGCATTTTCCTAACTTGTAATGGAGGCTAATCGTCATATCGTTCTTTATCCTGTGTAAAAAAGTTCATATAATTATTTTGTCAATTCACTTGTTGAAAGAAGACGATTAATTTATTTTTCCCATTGAGTTGGTTGTAAATTAAAAAAAAAAAAAATTAATTCGTTTTCTGTTAAACCAGTTTTTTTGAGTTATTACATTGTTTGAGCAAATGAGCGATATGTACTTGTTCGAACTCATTTATTTTTAGTTACGAGTACAATCTCAGCGCGCTGCAGTTTTAACTAAAATGAACGCGTACAATTTTTACATGTTGTATACCACTTTAATGTACAGCGTATCGTAAGAGTCCATATAGTTCTCGTACCATGAATGCAAATGAAAGAGAAAGGTTAATGAATTTTTATGCAATTTATGATTTGTGTACATACACACATACGCATGCACACACATTTTTATTGTATGTAAAAAGGAAATTATTTAAAGTATTTCAGAGATGAATATGAAACGAATTCAAAAAGCACTTTGTGTGGGAAAATCATTTTTGACACGGACATAAGGCAACTGTAAAAACATTAAGAAATAGTAATAATTTTCCATTATTTTCGATTCATATTTTATATTAAAATCTCTTAATTAAATTTTGCAAAGGATTCCCACATTAATATTCTAATGGAGGATAATTACAACAATTTCAAATTTAATTAAGTCTATTTAGGGAGGTTCACAATTATCTATGTACATTCCCGATCTGTATTAAGTTTACAAGGTGGTGTTAATACGGCAACAACTGCAACAGCAAAAACAAAGAACATTACAATCCGTGAACATTTCCACATATACATCGCTTTATTTGTTATGATGGCCTGAACACTATAATGAAATTTGTCAGGATATTTTAGTTTCACTTGGGTGAAATAGCTCATTACTTTAAATAGTTCAAATATTTATTTAAAAAACAGCAGCCAGAAATCAAAACGAAAACCCAATAAATCATACTTACATAACAGGTAAACGAGGCAGTCCTGTTCTAAACAAGACAATTGCTTAGTTATCTCAGGGAAGATGTTGAACAGTTTCTTCTCTTCCACCCTCAACAGCCACCATAATTCCCTAAATGTATTCGATTGTGCTGTCCTCTGCAATAATTTGCATCACTGAGCTCTCTTTAGCTACACTCGAAAGCCAAATCAAGTGAATAAGAACAACGGTGAGAATTCTGTGCGTAAAACTGAGGGGTCGGAAGTTCATTCATCGAATACTCAAGAATGTATATACTTCAATCTAATTGTTGACATCTTTCGTAGACTAGTATGGCCTTAATCTACAGAGCATATGTAGTGTACCTACGTACTCAGTTTTTCTTACTCTCATCCTTTCTATAGGACTTCATATTTCTCAATACCGTCGTGATCTCGTGTCAACGGCGAACACTATAGATCGATGATTACTAACTTCCTTTGACCTGAATTGCATGATATGAACACCAACGACGTATGGTTACAACAGGACGGCGCTAACTTCCACACAGCTCATGCCACATTGGACATTCTTCGCAAGTAATTTGAAGGCATGGTCATCTCAAGTGGAGGTGATGTGTACTGGTTACTTAGATCGTGGGATTTAACGGACTTCAGACTTGTTTTTGTGGGATTCCCTTAAGTTGCAATCTATGCGAATAAGCCACAAACCATAGCGACCCCTCAAAGCTCATACAACGCATGCCATCGGTTAAATTCAGGCCAATTTATGCGACGAAGTAATGAAAAATTTACCATGTCGGATGCGGCCCATTCAGCCAAGCTGTGGCGGAAATTTTCATATGACTATAACTCGTAATTTAAAACTAAAAATTAAAATGCATGTTTAAGGAACACTTTATCGTATTGTGGATTAAGAAACTAATAAAAACATTAAGGGAATTTTGTGAACCAGAAATTAAAAAAAAAAATTACCAAATTATAGTGCATGGAACTAATTAAAATTTTGTTTGAAAATTACTCAAAAATATCTTAAAACTGCGTTAATCCAAAAAAAAAAAATCAAGAATTCAGTAAAAATTTTACTAAAACTAATTAAAATTCTCTAGGGATTAAGGATATTTTTAAATCAATAATATGAAAATTGTTTTTACTGGTAGTGAGGAAATTCTTACTGAATCCCAGGAAAAACGGCTTGGTCACCATACGACAAACATTTTCGACTCAAACTTAGTAAAATTTCCTTAATTTTCCTATGGTTTGCCGCATATCGTTTGCAATCGAATTTCAGCACTGTTGCGCAAACTGTCGAAAAAGCAAGAAATAAATCAGTCGCTAAGAAATTTTATGTGTCCCACGATGTGAGGATTTAAAGTATTTTGGTTTTGCTATACTTTATACTGGATGTTCCATAAGTGATAAAAAATTTAGTTCCTAAAGCGGTCATTGTAACTGAAAAATTTCTTTGTTAAAGCTTTGAATATCATTTTCCAGGTAATAAAGACAATAACTTACGATATTCTCCACCAGATTTCCAGATCTATATCAAAAACTAAGAATTGGAAATGTCCTCCACATTTTAAACCAGTTGATTGTTTTACAAAGTTCAAATATTATTTAAAATAATAGATTTTCGGGTAAAATTTATATCATGAAAACAAAAACAAATTCACTTTTTTAAAACTTCATTCAGTGGCATATTGTTATCGTCTTGTCAATACATAAAAGCACACAAGATAAAGAAAATCATGAGTGTGGTTCAAAAAACCATTGAAATATTTTCATATAATTTAAGTAGTAGTCATTATCATAACATCATTATCGTAACATCATTTTTATTTGTAGCTGTCATTTCACGCTTCAAGGGATGAGTTAATCCCTTACCCATTCTCAACTATTAGGCTCACAAATATGTCAATGATTTAAGTCAGTACCTGTCATAAGACCTAACCTAACTGTGTTGTTAGCACTTGGTGAATAAAGACGTTCACCACCGTCCCCGTCGTCCATTCCAGAGGCACATATGGGGCGAGGATCCACACGTGCAAATTCTGAACCATGTACAGATACCTTGCTAAAATGCTGGAGGTATCTAACCTCCTACCCCCCAATGGCCCAGCATTAAGAAGTCCCCCTATCATAGGCAACTCAGCAAATGCAACCGCCAGGGAAACAGCACACAGAAATATATGGTCATCCGACCCATAACTCTTCCCGCGTATCTTTGGATTTTAACTACAGCCACCTTGTGACCGAAAGAGCCTCAACAATAACCAGTCCCTGGGGCTACTGGTTCCCGTGGCACCGGATAGGATCTCTGGTCGGCCTTGTGTTAAAAACTCCTCCCATTTTATGTCGAGTGCAAAAGTGAGGTATCGGTAACACTATTACCCAGACATGCATAGACAGAGATTGGGTATTAACATATTAAGTTTTATGGGTAACTGGCCAAAGGTTAAGGTCTGGAAAGACCATATTACCCATCCGGATGAGCGGGTGAATCCACTTTTACATTTAATTTACATGCATACCCGCCCGTTACCCCTGTTATTTCAGGGATTGGGTAGCAACATACTAGTTTTATAAGGATATCAGGGTCGCACTCGTCGTTGTTGCAACAATTTTATTCTTGCGCCAGGTGACTTATAAATCGCAATCGTTGAGTTAAGATTTGATTAATTATTGTTAAATTAATTAATAAATGAGGATGCAACAAATAACGAAAAAAAGATATCGTTCATCGTATTTTGATTTTTGTGGCTTTTGTTTAAGTTTTCAACTACCATGATATTGTCTGATGAAATCGCAATTAATCTTTTTCTTTTTACTTTATCTAATTTTTCTTTAATATAATAGTTTTCTCTAATTTTTACGTATTTCGCATATTTGTCGAGATCTCTTTGTTGACTTTTTCAGCAACTGTTTAAAGTAGATTTTGGACTTTCTTTATTTCATTCAGTTAATCTTCTACTGCTTAACGGCCTCTGAATTAGTGTCGGACATCTTCTGTTTGGTCTACAAGACTAGACTTGGCAATAAAAGTGCGTTTGATTAGAAAGAAATTTAAAGCTATTAAATATGACGACTGTAAAAATTGTTTTATTTTCAGTTTGAATAATAAGAAATTAAATTTTTAATACTTAAAAAAAAGAAGATAATTTTGAAAGGATTTACACTGTTTGTGTATGTATCAAATCGGTTTGTTTCACTTTCATTAGGAAGAAAGTAAAATTTTAAAGAAGCTTTAATAGATTTTCTTAATAATATTATAATTAAAATTTATGTATGTAATAAAACTTATAAAAAATAAGATGATTGATTAAAAAAGTATCAATTGGTTTTATATATAGAAGCAATACAAGACTACTACGCATAATTTTTTATTTTTTTAAATTTAATTACCAATAACTAATATTGATAGCTCTGAATTTGTGTTTGGTAACAACTTTGAAAAGGTGATAGACGATGTCAATGCTTATTTAATATTAAGCTCGATGTCACGCGGGGATGACTGGAAATGAAAGGGCAAACTCACTTGCTTCTAGGGCAATAGAGTTAGGTAATATAAGCTTGGAATGCGCGAAACCTTTCGATGCAGTTAAATTCGAGCTAAAGACTTGGGCACATAGAGGAACCATGGGAATCAATACAAAAATTCTATGGGGAGATCCAGACGAGAGAAGAACGAGGGAGCTGCTAAGACTTAGCAAGCTCGAACTAAGTAGAATAATGGGAGTTGTCACAGGGCACTCTCAACTACTATCACATCTTAAACGCATTGGAATAGCGGGGTGACATGAATGTAGAGCATGTGAGGAGGAGAGCGAAACATTGGAACACTATTTGTGCCAATGCCCCGCCTTCTCACAAATAAGGTCCCGATATCTTGGTGGTGACATCTTACCGGACATAAGCCGATTACGGGGAATATGCTGGAGGAAATTAAGAAACTTTGTGAGTGACACGGAGTTTCTCTAGACCTTTGGGTCAATATGCTATGGTTAAACTCAAGGAAATGCACAACAATGTCATATGACATGGGCTTTCATACCCCTCCAATCAACCTAACCTAACCTAACCTAAGCTCGATGTCTTAAAAAAATAATATATCAATACTTAATATGGAAATTCATTATTTGGGATATTCTCCCCAACTAATCGTTAGAAACAATTAGAGCTTTCGCAAAATGCATACAAAAAATCAAAAGTTTGTTGTGGCTTTAGCTCTTCATATGCCGACATTTCATTGGTTGCTAAAACCAAATCGTCAGTGAAGCTTAAGCAGTTTGAAAACATTCAACCTCGGATGTTTATGCCACATAAATCAAATAGAATATGAGAATTTCAATATTGCATATGAATTACAACAAATACATAATCATATACTACGTTTATACGCACGTCTTATTTGCAAATAGAACTATTTGCAAATAACTAATTCACTGTTTATACGGGAAATTGCATACAGAACTTGTGTTATTGTTAGTGATGCCACGTGACGAAAATATGATTGTTTGGTAAGTAAAACACACAAAAAAGTTCATGAAGTGGCAACGTCTTACTTTTTATTTGCAAATAGTGTCGTTATTCACGACTTGTTAAGTGAGTTAATAAGTTACAATAAAAAAGTTATACGGCAACATTCATCTTTTTTATTTGCAAATAAGACGTGCGTATAAACGTAGTAATAGTAGGCTTAGAATGTTTCTATCAGTTGGGAAAAAAATGAATAATAAAATCTTCATTTTAAATACTTAATATGGAAATTTATTATTTGGGATATTCTCCCCTACAATCATTAACGACCAACGGGCGTTTTATTGTATGGGTGTTGAGAGAAAAATAAAATAGACTCACGTTGAGTAAATTGTTTGTTGTGTTGATTTGTATAGAAACATTCTAAACCTACTATGATTATGTATTTGTTGTAATTCATATGCAATATTGAAATTCTCATATTGTATTTGATTTATATGGCATAAACATACGAGGTTGAATGTTTTCAAACTGCTTAAACTTCACTGACGATTTGGTTTTAGCAACCAATGAAATGTCGGCATATGAAGAGCTAAAGCCACAACAAACTTTTGATAATATATCAATTTGAATAAAATTCAATATTTCTACAACACCCTGTGGCTGTGTGTTTTAAATAAACTTTAAATTGTTAAAAAAACATCTAATAGAAATATTAAAATGAGTGATTCTCTACTGCAAAATTATTAAATTCTAATAATTTCACTTGACATATTTGAGTAGACAAATTATAAGCCACTATGCAAAGCTGCTGACTAGAATTTCCCTCCACCTAAAAATTCTTTGGTAGTGTGTATGATTGGGCTGAATGTCTCTGTACCAATAGATACCACTGTATAGTGCAATAAAAACAAAGTAAAATTGTTTAAATCCAGCAAATATTTTCCATTTTTTTGCTTTGAAAAGCGACTTTTCAGGACTATTAGAATTCTTGGCACGGTAGAAAGTAATTCTTCTTTGCGGTCGACGAAAAACCTTTAAGCCAAATCTCATTTTCTAAATCAGTCATATATATTTTATTCTCAATCAATGATGCTCTACATACCAATGACATTTCTAGCCAGGCTAAAGCTAATGAATACTTTAAAATTCAAACACACACACACATGCGCACACAACATTACATACATATCCATATGTACATGTATTTGTGAGTTTGAAAGCGATAAATGCGCTTATTGTACGTCTGCAAACATAAGAAAAAGACGCGTGCATTGATTAACTATTAATTGAACACTCAAAGACTCGAAATGTGCTCGTATTGACGTCAACAAGTAAATGCGGTTAGCCATCTAGTCAATCAGTCGGTTACTCTTTTTCTAATGTTTAATAATACTTATTGAACAGGTAGTTAGTTGCATTTAAACAGAAAGACGATACTCCGTTTTTATTTTATTTCTTTTATTTACTGAAGACCGAACTGAAAATAATAGTTCGCGGCATATAAACAATAATATCCTTATGTCTGTACAAATGACGTGACTGGTTATGTGATCTACAGCTCCATCTGTATATGTATTTGGGATTCAAACGAATATTAAGGAGTTGAAGGATCTTGACGGAAATACATATTGATCATATTTTTAAAGTCTAAATCTAAGAATCACATATTATCTGATCTCATTATATACAAATATAAATATCAACTGGAATGAAAATTATCATGTATGGGCCCGAGCTTCAAGATCTATTTTGAAGTTAGCCGATCGCGTGTGGGAAGGACAGAATAAGCTCATAAAACTAAATTCTTAATATTGAAATTTATTATTTTGCAATATTCTCCCCAACCAATCGCTTAAACAATTAGAGTTTTGTTGTGGTTTTATCTGTTCATATGCCGCCATTTCATTGTTCGCTAAACCAAATCGTCAGTGAACTTTAAGCAGTTTGAAAATATTCATCCTCGTATGCTTATGATAAACGAATCGAATACAATATGAGAATTCTCTATCGTATATGATTATTACAAAATGCATAATGGTAGTACACTTAGTATGCTTTTATATAAACAACTAAATTCTTGTAATGTATTTCCAAAAAATCGGAAATTTAAGAACAAAATCAAAAAAGACTAAGAACTTAGACATACAAAATCCTTCACTCATAAGCGAACATTTACCAAATAATGAAGTTTTTTACTCAAAGCAGAAAAAGGAAAGAAATATTCCTTAATACTCGTATTACCAAAATACCCAATAATTGAAAACTGAAAACTTTTCGCTACTACGAATTGGGTAGATTCAGTTAAGAACATAATTTATTTAACCTAAAAATTTAACGAGAAAGCAGAAAAGAGTTATTATTGTATGTTTTTATGGAAGACATCTTATTTACTCCACCTAAAGTTTTCTAAACTTTCCTTATTGGCTTTTTGTACTCATTTTATTATACATATGTAAAATTTTTAATTATATTTTTCGCACTAACGAGTTTATCGGTTTTTACTCTCAATTTGAGAGAAATTTTGGTTTTTCATCCTTCATTCTTGAAATACACCGCATTTTGCTTTTCCCTCTCAATTATAGAGAAATGTTGGTTTTTCATCTTTCATTCTTAAAATGCACGGCATTTTATTTTATTATTTCTTAAAAAAGAACCAAATGAACAAGGCAATAACTAGAAAACACAAAAGCAACAGCAGCAGGTAGCGAGTAGGCAGAGATTTCCTTTTCATTTTGCTATAAAATCATCTCTTTTGCAATCTGCTTAATATTTTTCACCTCTTCAACATGTAGAATAGTGCACAGCGATTTTATTGGTTTTTATAGTAAAAAAAAGGGTGATAATTTCAAAATAATTCACTGGATAATTATTCTTACTTCTTAAGCAAAAATTTTAATTTGTATGAATTATCAATCACCACACTGTAGTCTAATACTAATAATAAAAAAGTGCACATTGAGAACGATATTGACTGTTTTATGTATAAAAAGTCTGGCTTGCACAAAGCGCTTGATTGCTGGCTAAGCAGTTTGGTTGACTGACTGCCGGCTGGCAGGTTAATTGCCAAAGTTGTATGTAAAAGTTAAGCCAAAACATAGACATGATCAGACCAGCAGACCAGTCTCTGAATACTTGAGTCTTTGTGTGTAAGAACACAATAAAATAGTTTAACTACATGTTGTCAATTGGGTGACATTGGAGAATTTTCATTGATATTAAGCTTTTATTACTGTTCCTAGAAAACTTCACAGTGTGGAGAAAATGTTGAAAGGTGAAGAAAAATTACATGCAATTGCAAACGGGTCTTCCAATAGGGACCTTTGAACTTTGGATGTTGATGGAGGTCTTATTGTTGAAGGTACATCTGTCGTATTCGCTGTCACTTTTTTAACTGCTTTGCCAAATCACTATAAGCGGATAATAATGTTCAACAGCACGTCCAAATGATAAAACTTTTTTCAAAATGGTTACATGAATAAGGAAAGGATTTTCAATAAAGTTGTGGTCCTCATTTGTAGTTTGAGTGATTTTTCACCAATCTTAGAAGTTTTTGTAACATTTTTGATGCAATTAAAAGAACCTTTTTGAAAGTGTTTGCTTGTAGTTTGGTCCCATGATTTTTTTTCAAAAATCGTACGGGCAATTTGCCCGCTCGACATATTAATTATCGGATAACTTCTTCATCTATGACCCGATTTTAAAGTTTATTTTGTTTGGAAGGGCTTCCTCGTAGCTGGGTACCATATTTTTTTAAATCGGATGGGCAATTTGCTCGCCTGAAATATTAATTATCGTATAATTCCCCATTTATGGACCGATTTGGAAAAAAAACTTTTTATTTGAATGTGTAGCATGGAGTTTGGTTTCACCGAAATTTAATTGGAAATCGGACGAACAAAGTGGGCGCCCGGAATAATGTTTATAACATAATTCGGCATTTTATAGACCTTTTTTCAAAAATTTTTATTTAAGAAGGTATCTCAATATTTCTTGGGATTGAAATATAAGCCAGAAATGGGTCATATGGTATTTTAAACTAACCCATAGTTGCTTCGGTTGTATAATCTGTTCGATTCGCACTTTTTATTGAAGTTGGTTTTTCTTGGCAGAATTGTTTTAAAAATTCATCAACCTCTTGTCTTTTTTCCACAGATCCGAGACTGGCCGACTTCCTTTGAATAGTTAAATAAATTCTTTAAAAATCTTGTGCGAATGTGGTACTTAAAAATTTATATAAAAAATATCTTCCAAGGAAGTTTCAAATCAATCGGCGAGAAAGCGTATCAAAAATTTATACGCCTGTAATTAATAAAGTAAAAAGTATGGCATCTTATGAAAATATTTCAATTCCAAATGATTAGACCTCCCGATAAAAGTTGCAAGTAGGATTAACTTACCATTAATGCATCGCTCACATTTAGGTTAAAGTATAGTTGTAATAATGAAAAACTGTTAATGCGTCCGATAAAATTCTACCTTTAGCTGACGCTAAGTTATAGTAATGGCCCTAACTATTCTATGATTTAAGTAATTTTTTTGGTAAAGCAGCTGTAACTTACATATACTCGTATCTTGTGATGTTCAAAAACGATTATAATTTCAGTCGAGTAAATAAACTATTTTTAAAAATTATAAGATTCTATCATGACAATAAGGCAAGCAAACAAAATACAGTATAGATCGTTTATTTGCCTCACACTTAATTACAGTCAACGTTTATTTGATTCGGCTATGAAGTCACCGTTCTTTAATTTTTTTTCTCAACCCACGGTTAATTAACATTCGCAATTCGTGTAATTACCTTAGGTTTTCGTAGTTTTTTTCCTTTAACTACCCAAAATACTTACTAGCTAAAACCCCACAAATATTTGTATCACGTTACGTTTTTATTACTGGCCTTCGTAGACTAGTAGGTAGTGTACTAGACTCGTAGTGCGATGGTCGCAGGTTCGAATCCTGCCGCAGAACTCTGGAAATTTGTGTTTTATAATTAAAGTGAGCGCACAACAAGCCTTCACTGGCTTAAGTGTATGTCGTATGACATGGGCTATCACACCCCTCCAATCAACCTAACCTAACCTAACCTACGTGTTTTTTATTGTTCACTTTTTTATGTGAATTGAATTATTGCTATGCAAATAAAACTAATAGAAGTGTTTTATTTATGAAATAATTCTTTTAAGACATTACGGACATACATATATATTTACTTATGTAGATTATGCGCATTATTGCGTCATTAGGAATATTTAAGCATATTCGTTTAAATGCTTTCCCCGCATAATTACTTAAAAATCTTAGAAATTTGGGTGAGGTAATTAACCGGAGCTTACTGTACGAGTTTATTAAAAAATAATATAACGAATAATGAAAACTTCACGGTAGAATTTTTTTGGAATGAAAAGAGTATTTGAATATCAAGCCTTTAATATTTTTGTGTATATGAGATGTACATCACTACCACATATTTTTGTATTAATATTTTTTCTTTGGTATTTCTTCTAAATTTTGTTGTGCATTTTAGTTAAAATGTGTAATTTAGTGATATTTTCCATTAAATGAAAGAAATAACAAACTCCTAATAAGAGTTAAGTCTTCAAGCTTTAAGGTGCAACAGGAATCCCTGTGCAACAGGAATCCCTATATAAAATGATATTTTGAAAATATTCCTTTGAGTTAGGTTTGAACTAGGTTTGTGTTTAGTTTACAATTTTTATAAAACAAATTTTTTATGAATACAATTATAAAAATTAGAAGAAAATTCTGTCTTAAACTTTAGATTTGAAATACTCATATTCGACATTTTTGAGAATAATCAATCGCCGTTGGTGACAATCAATACGATAAGGATGTCGTTGCCTTGTCGCTTATTGATTTGGCGAAGAGAAAGTGTCCATTTTTTATGGTTGTTCTGATGATCGTAAAGAATACATTTTGTATGCAATTAATAGTGTATGTACGAGTATGTATCTGATTGCATGTGTGCGTGTTTGTATTTGGTAATGTTTCCTGTTATGAGTCGGTTGTACACATACAGCCATTTATGCCTTGGGTTTGAGACTGGTTCGGAGTGCGTCAGGAATTTGTATTTTATCAGATACTTGTGCTGTTTAGGTTATGTATTTTATGTGTTTATTTTTCCAAAGTTGCACGTCAATAAATACAAGTATGTTTCTATGTGGTTATGGATGCTTGCGGTCGGTCGTACTCGTATGGATATGTTGTATGTATGTGTGGCTGATTAAACTTTCGCGCGTGAAAGTAACATTATCCGCAACACTCACAATAATTGAAGTGTCCACAAACACATACAAAGTGCCTGTTATTACTTTAAGTCTAATGCACTATAAGTGGCATAGAAAATTTATCGCAAAGAAGAGATTTACTTTCTTAGAAAGAAAAATTGCTTTCATGAAGGTAAATTGTACATACATGTATATCTGTAATGATGTCATTGAAACAGGAAAACTTGCGGATCTTAGGGTACATATGTATGTGTATCACACAGTCATATTAATGCTATTTGGAGGATAATAATCTTAAATACAGCATTCAAGAATCTAAAGTTTTTCTTGACCATTTTAAGGCACAAGGAAAAACATAATTTCCTCAACAACTGCCCATGTGTTGGTCTCTTTTCATGTCATGATTTTTTTTAATTTTTTCACAATTTTCTTTTTAGAGTCCCTAGAAAAAGTCAATCAAATTTATATTAGGAGTTTTTGCTCATGCCTTTTTTGATATATAAGTATGTCTTTCGTTCCTTTGCTTTTTCAGGAGAATGGGGATGGTAATTTGATGGAAATTCTGCTAAAATTTTAATTTTTTTTGTAGGAACAAAGCGCATAACAAAATAAGCACATATTCAAAAAATATAAGAGTTGGAACTTTTGAAAAAAAAGCACTAGTCTTAAAAACTACTCTTACGTCTTTTTAACTATAACTTAAAAGCTATTAGACTTTCGTTTGTAAGTCCGTCCTTGAGAGCGTTGAATCTCGCTGCCGCACATGTTGTTGATTTACTTCGACCAGATGAATCGAGCTACCTTCTTTGTAGAATTTTTTATTAACGCTTTGCACTGATTTATTATGGTAGGGATGTTTAGAAACATCCTAATTTCACAATAAGATATTCGTATTAAAAATATATACATTGAAAAAAATGTTGTTGGCTGAAGTTAGTTAGCGCCTTGATCACAAAGCAATTTATAACTGAGAACCTGGGTTCGATCACAGGTCAAGACAAATTGGTTAAAAAAAATTAACATCATGAGTTTTTCTGTGTTAGTTGTTGTTGGCCATAACACTGGTCACTTAATAGTAATAGCGATCGGATACTCTTCTACGCTAATGTTTACTGCATCAAAGCGCCCTCCTTCGTAGGTAATGTTAGCAGAATTGTCGTCGATGTAAAACAATTAATAAAATGGCTATACACGTACAGCTTAAGATACTTAATGCGCGTCTACTTGACGCCAGAGACGCTGCAACTCTGGTATAAAAAATAATAAACAACACGGCATAGTTGAGTTGTAAAACTGAAATTATTGTCTCTCTCTCTCTGTCTTCTAATTTCACCACCTGTCCTCACTACCCTTCCCATTCACAAAGAAGTAACACCTTAAGTAAGCAGTAGGCATTATTTGTCTGAGTGTAGCTTCTCTTAAAAAAATTATTGAAGAAGAAATTGTCAATTTCGAGCCAGATATTTTGTAGGCAACAATTCAAAATGCCGTAAAATATTTTTAATAATAGTAAATAATTATGCAAACATATTTTCAATAAACCGTTTATGAAAGCAGAGCTCTTTTTTTCGTTTATAAAAAAAAAATGGCAGCTAGTTCGAATTATGAAACTACCTTCGCGCCATCTAGTACATGTCTAAATATAATATACTATAATACACTACACGAGAATAAAATGGCCCCAGAGATAATTAATATTGTCCTACTTCTCTTGAAAACTTACATGTCAGAACAGACAAGTTTGTGGTACCGTCCCATATTTAAGCAACAGATAAAAGTATGTAAAGCCATCTATATCAAATGAAATTATACACCATCTTTGATTGTTCATCTACAGAAAGTTATTTATAACAGATAGATTTCACTTTCAATTTACACATTTTTTTAAGAATTTCTAAAATTCAATGATATTTGCTAAGGCCACACGTTTTCTATGTGTGAAATTCAGCATTAGAGATTAATCTCTATTTGGTGTTTTTTTATTGTTGCAATTATTGAGTAAAATAGCAATATTTATTCATTATTTAGTGATTTATTTGAAGGTGTGGGTACTAATTGCAACACAGCGATTAACAACAATAACAGCAACAAGAAATGAAAGAAGAAAACGCATAAATAAGATTTCCACAAGAAAATTTCACTTACATATTTACAATCTAACAATTTAGACGGCCATACATCCATCCCAGCGCCAACGCTGAGCTTCAGTTTTGATTTGTATCCGTGATGATTTGTAGCTGAGCGACTCAGGTACATGAGGCAGTGCTCATGCATACACGTACATTTGTTATTTACATAATATTTAACACATTTAGCACACGTAGTACAAGTGAGTAACTACAGCGCACTGAATCTATTCGTATACTGCACATTTTATTTCATTTTAAATTATTCACAGCAGCGATGATACAAAGAAGATGGTTAAGAAAATCCATTTGAAAAAGTAAAATGGAAAAATACTCTTTGAAGTGTATATAACAAACTAAGCAATAATTTCACTTTCTAACACAAAGATAATCAAAAATATTTACACATTTTCATAAAGATAAATGTACGAAAAAAACTTAATTAATAAAAAAAACTATAAATAATAATAATAACTGCTCAAAAACAATACGTACATAAATAATTATTGAACAATTGGACTAGACATGCAGAAGAAATAAAGAAAATATGAAAATTTAATATGATGCTATGAATTTACAGTCGGCAAATAAGTCGGTCTGTGAAGCAGCCTTCTTTTACTGTCTTTTGAATTTGTATATTGTAATCTGACCATGTAAAAACAGTCGGTCATTTCAGTTAAAAATTAATGTTTTGTTTTTATATTCGCAATATGAAAATTGTTTATCAGCTCCTGGAGACGATCAAACGAACACATGAAATATGAGTTTTGCATATGTGTGAGTATTCTGTGTTTGTCGCTACATTGTGACTTTACCACATTCGTTTGTAAGCATGTCGTCATCGGATGATGGATTTTTCTCTTCATATCATCAACTGGATGCTGACCTTTATACACTCCTAAAAATATTTCATGCTTTCTTTTCTTTGCAATTTTACGTTCTAGGAAATGTAAAATGAATTTCCTTTCATTTGTACAATTGTCCATCACAAGTTGTCAATCCATATTTGTCAATCATAATTCGTCCATCAAATGAAAAAGTCAAAATTGTCTGAATTTTATCAACATTATGACAACGCGTTCGTGTAGCTGAAAAATCACGACTAGACACACATACTTAAGAGTTTTGACGTGTTTTTTTATCGTCTTCAAACCCTATTATTATAGTCTTTGGAGAAACATTATTAAGAAAACGAATTCTTTTTCTAATATACTCGTATTTTCTATTTGCTCTGAAATAACATACAAGGAAAAAGATCATCTCTTGGAAATCTCGTGATCATTTTTAGCTCTTCAATTCAAACTGCAAAAAAACATACTCGTATTGTGATCCACTGTGTCAATGCTTAGTAGAAATTATTAATCCTAAAAATAGTTCTATATCAATAGAAATTTTTTTCGTTATTAAAAGTTTTTTTAGACTCTCTGCTAAGATTATGGGTTTAAATGATTTCAAAACGAACCGGTGAAAAAATCCAATTGACAAAGTTTAAATCGGAAAACGGAATTAATTCAACAAATGTGTGAAAAGTCTTTCTATATATATATATATATATATATATATATATATATATATATATATATATATATATATATATATATATATGGTTGCCATAATAGATCTACTGTGCAAGAAATTGGCAAGATTATAAAGAAATTTGCAGAGACTGAAGGCGTTACAGATGTATACAAGCCTGCGTGTACTGCCTGTTAGTGGAAGTGTGGCGGCGTGCTCTGCATTTGGGCCTATTTTACGGATTATTGTGGTATATTTTACATTTGAATTTGCACCTCCATCCATATAAAGTGCAACCCGCGCAACAATTAAAGCCGGCTGACCATCCACAATGCCCTAGACAGCAACAGACTTACAAGGTTGATTTTTCGAACAAACTTTTCTTCAGCGATGAAGTTAATTTCTCATTCACTAGTTACGTCAACAAGCAAAATTGTCGCATATTATTGTGGAAAAGCTCATTGGACCGTCAATTCAAAGCCTTATGTCTTTTTTTTTAATACTTTCATATATTTACTGATATGCATGATGTTAAATACCAATATACTAACAGTCAATCTCAACTAGAAATTTTTTTCAACCTGAAATATATAAAAAACACACACATCTATAGGCCAAATATTTGAAAATATTATTTAAAAAGTGAGAAAATAAAAGTTAGTTGTTCGTTGATCTTTTGCATAAAATTGATAGTAGAGGAATCAGCGATTTTACGCAAAATCGTCATCTTCAGTCAGTCACACTTTATTATCCATTTATTCCCGTGTGTGGTATTTTCTCACCTGTCCATTCATGCGTCTGTTTTCCAATTATTCAAGATGAGCGTGTGTAAAGTAATAGAGATAAAATATTTATTTAAACAATTTATTTCGGTTAGATATTTAAATTCCAAATGTTTTTGTAACACATACATATGTTTCATTTTTGTTGCAGTTGTATCTAATAAACATTCACAGAAATCATGATGCGAAAGACTGACTGTATTAAACTCTACCTACAGGCATCATCGAATACGTTTTTGTATGTTTGCCAAGTGTGTGTACTCTTCGTAATTATTTAAAGAACGTGTGTATTTGAATTTGCAATATTAACAAATGTATACTAAAAACCAATGAAAACAGCAACGATGAAACTTTCATTCGCTAAAGAAAAAATTTCTAAATTTTTGATTTGAAAATAATTTCTGCAATATTTATACTTATGTATTTATTTCAATATAACCTTCTCAAACAAGATAATTAAGAGCTTATTTAGACGTATTATTACTCGCGTATTATTAGGCGCTGCTGGCTGCAGTAGTTAGCGCTGACTAAGACCGTGAGTCCCATCCCTGTTCAGGATAAGTCATCAATAACGTGAAATTATCTGATGTAATATATTAGTGCGGCATTGTGTTAGTTGTTGTTAGACTGTTTAAGTGATGAAAGCACAGCACACCGGTCACTGAACAGTACCTTCACCTGTAATGTTAGCGAAGTAAAATAATTAATAAAGTTCATGTGCATACAGCATAAGTGAGTTAGTACATCTACTTAAAACCGAAGTCGCTGCAGCATTGCTATAAAAATTAATACAACGCGCACCAGCGGAGTTGTAAAAAGAATTATGCTTTTTAATTCCACCACTTGGCCTTTCTACACTATCGCTTTCCCAAAGAAGTAACACTTTAAGTAGTAGGCATTAACTGCTTGCGTGTTATTTCTCTCAAAAAAAAAAGTTTATTTCCAAGTTGGTTTTATACTACGACTCCTCTAAATTTTAAGTTTTTGGTCTATAACGTACTGTTAGACAATTCTGGCAACAAAACCAAGTTCAAAACAAAGAGCCAATCCAATCCATTTCTAGTTTATATTTTACTCACAGGAAAAATTGAAATATCTTCTTAAATAAATTTTTTTTAAAACAGGTCCATATATGCCGTACATGTGTTATAATCATCATTCAGAACGTCTAATTTGGGTAGCCGAAACCAAACTGCAAGGTATAACTTAAATAAAACAAGTTTTCCTCAAAATCGGTCCATAAATGGGGGAGTTATACGGTAATTAATATTTCAAGGGAGCGGCAAATCACCTGTTCGATTTTTTTGAAAATCGTCCATAAATGGAAGAGTTATGCTATAATCAATATTTAAAAAAAAATTAAACCAACCAGTAACAAATCCTATTCAAATATATAAAAAAAGTTATAAAATGAATGATGAATTGAGAAAAAGTTAAAATGAAATACTGACGAATTGATAACTTCCTCCTTTTTTTAAGTCGGTTAAAAAGCAGAGCTTAAATATGATAAAATAGTACGTCAATCATATGAACTGAATGGATTCATCACAAGGCTAATTCGACTTATCTGAAATGCTCATCAGCTGTTTTTAGGTTACAATATTTATAAAAAAAGTTTGAGCCCAATATAACGAACAACTTCTTAGAACAAGTGAAATGCGTCATACTGAAAACAGAAATTAAGAAAAAAAAACATTAAAGAATAAAATTAAATAATATATAATAAAGGAAATATATAGTAAGAATGAAAATGCGTTGGTGTGCTGTACGCAAGTTAAGTTTTCTTCACTGTACCAAGAGACCAAATTCGAGGATATGCAGGTATCACTTTTCGGTATCAAGTACTGTACAATATCATTTATGCCAAATATAGATCCTTGTTATAACCAATTGTAAAAAGTTGAAGATGAGCGTTGGATTGAAGTTTTGAAAATATGAAATTAAATAAGCTCACGGCCACGTTTTATTGTATTTAATGAAATTTAAATAACTATTCATGTATGCAATTGTAATATTCTATTGTTTGTTGTTGGCTTAGCTAGGTACATGCCTGCATTTCATTGGCGCTAACCAAATCATTATTACCCTTTTAGCCAAATCATGATTGAAAGCATTCAAAGCTCGTATACTTATGCCACAGACTACAAACACTATATGAGAATTCAAACAGAACTCAATCATATTTTTCTATTTGTAATCAACAAAAACACAAAAGTATAAATAGCTTTAGAAAGCTTTTGTACAATCACAACACAACAAACAATTATAATTGAATTGCCTCTTGTTGTTCTTTCTTTTTACGCCTTTATACTTTGAATTGGCTGTCATTTTTGCAGATGGTGCCAAAGTGACTGTGCTTTGACATTTATGATGGAGATATATAGAGAATTAGTTGTTAATAAGCCATGGGATAATACACACCTCAAGAACTTTGAATCATTGTTACAGGTTATTTAATAAATTTTCTGTCTGTTTTAACCCAGCACGATTTTCGTCGTCGTGTCCCATGTGCTCGTGCATTTATCTATTTGGCATCTATTTGTTACCTTCAACAGCTTCACTGACCGTTATACGTTTCCTCACAAGGATCTCCACCAGTCTGCTTTTTAGAAAATTTATTACAATCACCATGGACGGAAATAGCGTTCAACAATAGGTGCAAGTGATAAAATTGTTTAAACTATTCGGCCAACGATTCGCATGCTTTCATCAAAAAAATCACGTTTCTAGATGAATAGGTACGTTAACAAACGACATTATGGAATTTGGTAGGATACCAATCCAGGCCAGGCCATCGCCGTCAACGGCGATAACTTCCATAGGACGCCGCTACGTGCCAAACAGTTTATGCCACACTGGACACTCTGCACTACCGACTCAAGGCATGATCCTCTCACGAGGAGTTGAACCTGTGTTTCTTGTGGTTGTTTCTTAAGTCGCAGGTCTATACGAATAAGCTAGAAACCACCGCGGCCCTCGAAGCCATTGGTCATTTCGTATGCGCGCCACTCAGCAGATATTTAGTTATATTCCGTATATAATAGGCCTGTCAAATAAATGATCAATTTCAATATCTTAAACACGATATGTTCAATTTCATTTTACGGGTAGGATAGATAGATAGGAAGCGCTTAATGAAAGACCTGATATATATATATATATATATATATATATATATATATATATATATATATATATATATATATATATATATATATATATATATATATATATATATATATATATATATGTATATATGTACATATATATTAATTTTAATGTTAAAGGTATTCCAAAAATTAAAAACTTGTTGCCGAACTGTTGTTCAACATAAAAAAGCTCTTGGCTGAAGGAATTTAAAAAATTAAAAGCAAAACCGCGCTCACACTCGTATGTGGCAACATGGAGACATGGAAATGTTTAATCAAAGAAAGTGTTGTCTGGCTTGCAACCCAAAGGTCAAATGCTGTAGTGAATTTCAAAGGTATTTAGTATTCACACTATCAAAACAATTCGAAAAGTATTTATGTACCTCTTATTTGTGCACTTTTTTATTTAACACCGTCCACAACAGCGGCAAAAACAATAACATGTTTAACCCATTCAACCTCTTATTTTAAATTAATTGAATGTTTGTACAACCATTAAGTGTCAAATTGCTAGTAAACTTTAAGATTTCTCAAATAAATTATTTAAAGGTTTAATTTTTACTTTATTATAAGGCAGGCATTTGTTGTTTGTGGTTGTTCATGAAGTTTTAAGTACAAATTTTATGTACATACATAACATATTGGTTTGGTTATTAACAAAGTTTTGTGCTTAAACAAAACTACAAGCGAATTTTGTGGAGATTTTCTTACGATTTGGTTTATTAATTTCTTTATGATTATTATGAATCATGCCGTGAAATTCTTTATCATTAAGAAACGTTGAAAAAATTACTAGCGACAATGGACGCATGCCATTTTCATAATGTACATGCTGACGTTTTGTTGCTATTGTTCATATGTACTTTTTCGTAGACACAAATGAACTTATTTACATTTGTTTGTTTGCTTTTCAAATGTTTGAAAGAAAGTGTTAAAATTAGAGACTGCTGTCTGCCAGCAGGTTACAAATATGTGCGGCATTTTCGGCTGTGTCGCGTCATGCCTTTACCATATGAAAAGAAATTTGTTTTGAAGAACCTTTATTTAAACATAAATATCTCTTGAGATTTGCATCATGTACATATATATGTACGTATATCTGAGCCTGTCCTTAGACTCCGGCAGTCTGTTGAAAATGGCATCAACGTGCAATAAGAATAATGAAAATTCTTCTGCTACTAAACAGGTCCACATAGTTGTCGTTATTACCCAGTAAAAAATAAGTCAATAAAAACTCCACAACTTTAGATCCCGAAGTAGTTAAAATCAGATATTTTCGAATGATTTTCTCATAAGCTTGTCATTGCAAAATGTTTTCTTGCTTGGTTACTTATTACTTGGTTACGATTTTTTGGAAGTAGAATTTTTACACTGTATTTCACCAGCGATAAATATTTTTATTTTATTTTAAGTGCTGTTTGCTTCATATAATCTTCCACTTATGAAAATAATCCAAAATAAAAAGTACGAATTTGGATTCTCTAATAGAAACAGCGTTTGTTTATCCAAATTCGACTGTGTTTTGAATAAGTAATTATATTTCCATTAAATTAAACATTGGAACGTGGCACCATTGAAATGTGTATTTCTACAACAAATAGTGGTTCATCTCTTTCAATTGTACATTGCTGTTTTGGTTTGCATTTGTTATAGTTGTTAAATATTTGATTATTATTTCAAATGTTACTAATAATGTTGCCTTTATTTATTTCAGGTAATATGCATATACAAATATTGGGAATATTATTATGTATTGAAACTTCAGTCTTCAATAGCAGCTGATTACGATGTTGCTCTCGTTTTCATAACAATGAGTGAATTCACTACACGGCGACGATTGCAACCAACAACAATTGTAGTCGTGCAGTTATAGTCAGGTATTTGTTTGTTGCATTATAATTATTTATAATATTTTTATATGTGAATTTCGTTTGAGTATCAGTTAAACTTTAACTCGAACGCATTGCGCTTGAAAAAGCACGTAAAAATAGGATCGTGTATATTCTAATAATAATACAAAATAATAAAAATAATACAATATGAATTGCATTTTTCATAAGCATGCACTAGCAACAGGTTTTTCACTTTAAGAATAAAAGTTAAGCGGACAGACATACTTATGTATGTATATTTTTAACGATAACCAATTTTCTAATGCTATCGGTAATAAAAGTAAAATAAAAAAGTAACAACCATTCAATAGTTTCTAGACCACGATCGGTTAAAATCGTTTATTCATCCCAATTTCTTTTGTTCGATTTATTTTGAAGGAAAATTTTTACGTAATAAAAATTTTATTTAGAAAATAGTACATTTGCATACAGTGGAGTTGGGTTGTAACGACATAAATAGGATCGGACAACTTAGTTTGTTGCATACAAAGTTCCTTATGTCCGTATTATATATTTGTATTCCAGTATGCAACAATGAAATCGGCTACATTTTTTCTTATCTTTTGCTCCATTTATAAAGCATATATATATATATATATATATATATATATATATATATATATATATATATATATATATATATATATATATATATATATATATTTGATATTAATAAAATCACAAATATGTACAGTAGCATTCGGTTATAACGAACTAAATGGAACTTTAACAAAAATTTACTTAAATTGCCCAGTCAATCAACCACACTATATGTACCAATATAAGAGGTGTATACAAATCCATTGAAACCTTAACCACAAATATTTCTACAGAACTTGGACGTCGGCACAAAGAAATAGATAAAGACAGCAATAGAAAAAAATAACTAGACTTTGGAATAAAGCAAAAATACTTAGAGGTTGGAAATATGGAGGAATTAAGAAAATTAAATAAATAACAATCATATAAATTATTATTTTTTTATTTAATTTTAATTTTGATATTATCGATATTTTTCGTTAATTAAAATATTCGTTTAATTGTAGTCTAAGCCTTCCGCCTTCGTTCTTATGGTAATTGCATTATTATCTGATTAGTCTTCGTTTTCTTCATTTGATTTAGAGCCTGTACCGGTGCCGACTTCTGGCAGAACTTTAACGGTAAAGAGGTTACGTAAAGCACGGCATATATTAATAATTTGAACAATCTTAGTCAACCGTATGGTTCGAGACAAGCATCTGAAACGACTTTTTAGTACCCAATATTTCTGCATGAGCATGCTTTTTATTAACGTTTTATTAGACAGTGGAGGTCGGTAAGTTGTTATAACTAGTGGTTCAAAGGCACATCTAGAATTTGCTAATAACCGCTATCCACGGCCACTGCTTTCATATTGGGACAAAAAAGTGTTTCTGATTCTTGCTCATATTCCACATAAACCCACTGATCCAGAATAAGTTGCGTCAACAGCTTTAAAACTTCTTAGAAATCGCATATCCGTAATAAAAAGCTATTTGCATGCATAAAATGTTGCATCTACGTACATATATGAATATGTATGTGTGTTATAAAAGTGAATTCAATAAACTTACGTTCATACAATTTATGTTGTAAAAGGCAACAATTCATCGTTTCCTTTGCTGTTACTCGTAGTTGTATGAGTCATTTATATTAAAAGTGACATTTTAGGCAACTTGATTTAGGTTAGTCTAATTTGCGCAGGCCGTCAGTTGTGATTCATAACCGATTCGATTTGGGTCCAGTTTGGTCCCTGTGTCTTGCCTGAGTAGATCCCATACATATTCGAATGATTCGGTATAAACGAGTCTTTGATCTCGCAGTCCGAGATGTACACTGATTTGGGCACAGTGGAGCTGTCCGAACAGGTTACTCTCTTATAGAATAGAGCTGGGAAATGTTTATTATTCTTCTACGTTACTGCAACTCTTGCAGAAGACGTATATGAAAAGACTTACCAGGTGATCCTACAGGACCATAAATCTTCAGTACTAAAGTGGCACTTCAATACTAACCCGGCACCTAGGAAACCATCTCCCCCGATTCGGAGCCATATGTATACACCATGCGTACTTCCTCTTTTTATTAACCAAGGGAGTGAAACCACGGTAGTCCTCGTTCTTAAATATCTTTAAGGCATAGCCTAGTATTGCTGCGTTGCCTACTTTTCGCGTCTCTCATGCTCCTATGCTACTAAATATTAGTGTAGAATCTCACGGTCAGTTCATTGATCACTATATCGGTTATAAGCTTGTTGAGCATAATAAAAACGACTTTCAATGGTACTTCTATGAATATCAAGGGCGATGTACGAAAAATTCTCTATAATTGTAGAACAGGTGACTTTATCTAAAACAGTGTGGGCCTAGCAACCCTTTAGGGTAACAAGCAAAGTCGCGTTTTTATTTCTTTTGCTTCCGCTTGCCTCAATGGAGTTTTGTAAGTATAAGGAGCAACACCTTCCTTTCCTACATTCAAGTTCCAGGACAGCTTAGGTTTCATGATCATTCCTAGATATCTTGCAGAATCAGATCTCATGAGTGTGGTTGGCCCGCCGTCTTCAATAGCAATAAATAAGTTAATAGATATTGCAACAAACGTCAAAATTAATTATGGTAACTCCAATAAAGATGGTTTTCTCCGTATCTAGCAATAATTGCAAAAAATTTTCGATGAAAATTATTCCAAAGACATTTATTTAGGATCTGAAGTGTCTTCAACTTTAAATCCCATAAATTATCAATAGCCTATGAAATGGATTTTAGAGGACAGTGTTTAAAATTTTACGTTGTTCTTCTATTCTGCCGGCGTACAATTTCATGCAAAGCAAAAGATCCGTCTTTTTCGATAATGTGCTCAAATTACTTATGCACCGAAGACGCTGTGGGGCTGTATCAGGATATATATGTAGCTAATAATGCTTCGGCAACATCAGTCGCCTCCCCCTCGTTGTTTCCTACTGGGCTTAAGTATTAGTTGTAACTCTGCTCTTTAGTACATTTCATCGTTTGGACAATTACTTACTTTATGGAACATTGTTTCATGCATGTGTCTAAAGGTGAATTCACCGGTTCGTTCTGCAAGAAATTTTCGTTGAGAGATAATTTTAGTTTACTGAGAGTTTGCTCACAGAAGATTCACCCGCGTCGAACAAATATTCTGTAGAAACAAAGTTACCATATGCAACAACTCTGTAAATGTTGTGTGTTACTTCTACAAGCAGGCAGCACGGTGGCAGATGATTGCAATTTGCTGTTCTAAATTAAAAAAAAAATTATAAAATAAAAAATATAGAAATGAATAAAAGTCGAGTGCATGTTCTAATAGCTATTTTGTTAAATAAATATAAAAAATTTACAAATATACTCTGTATATTATTATACATACATATGTACATACAGTATGATGTGGCAGCTTATTTCAATTTTGCATAAAAAATGTATGTATCTGGCAGCACAGTTCAATTCGTTCGGGACGATAATTAAAATTAAACCAATTCAAGCAAAAATTGTTCCGCATTAAATTTACTATCTTTCTCTCACTCTCTCAAAAATAGAGACGTCAAACTACATATAAAAAAAATCGTTCGGAACGTTCAGAACGAACCGGTGAATTCACCTTAAATGTTGCAGTTCGTCTTCTTTTAAAGTCTCAACACTTTCAACAATTCATTTATTCCTTCATTGAGTCATTGATTCATACGTTTAGTTTATCGTCAGAGTTACAGCAACAGATGTACAGTGAATGTGATGTTGTTGCATCGCGTTTGATGGAGTGTCAATGTAATGAAAAATAAACTAATAATAAATTGTGAGAGTCGACCCAAATAGTTTAAAAGAAACCAACAAAAGTTGTTGCTGTCGTGTATTGCTGTTATTATCATTGCAGTTTATGCTGTTTAATGTTGTATGTTGCTGTTAGCTTTTTTCTAATATTTCTAATATTTAAACTGAAAAAGTAAACAAATATATGTTTTCTTATTTCAATTCGCGCTTAGTTTTGTGTCATTTCATCATATTTTTTATGATGCTAAATGTTTTCAAACTCCAATTGTTGAGAGATCTGTCTTGTCTGCCGCTGTAGTAAATGTTGTTGTTACTGAAACAACAACAATACTACTGGTACATTGTAAATTTAGAAAAGAAAGTCTTTTTTCCGGCAATACCTTCTTGGATATAATGCCATTTATTGCGTTTCCCAAGAAAACAAACTCCATGTATTGATAGGAGCAGCATAAATTCTAAGTTTCACTCTAACATCGGATATTATTATAAGGATAATTCATTGGTATTACGATACAACAAAAATTTAATGAAATAAATTCTTAAGTCTTTCGAAAAGTTTGATAAATTAAACCAGTATCTCGTTTCTATGTTTCTCGCATCGTAAGAGTTTTCACAATAAACATGTGAACTGAAAGAAAAACGATGTAAATTGAAACAAAAGATGGTTTTTCTCACACAAGTCTTTCTATATCATTACAATGCTAGTGAGAATTATCTGTGATTTAAAAAGTTTTTTCCTCCATTACCCCTCTTGGGAGCAGTTGGCTTCCACAAAGCATTTCCATCTTACACGATTTGCTGCAATTGTTTTCGCTTGTTATTTTTGTCTTGTATCAGAGTTTCGTTAATCGGTTGTTGGTTCCTTTGTGTATTTGGTGTAGTGGTAAGGAACTTTACTAATATATGATTCCTACCATTTTTTCCCAGAGGGTGGTGGCTGCTTGACCTTTGTCATGATGTTATCCCATTTTTCAAGAGAGATGGGGTGGTCAGGGTGCTTCTTAGATGTGTCTTTTAGAGGGGGATTGAAGCCACTTAATTTTAAAACTCGAAAAAACATGCTGAAAATATTTAGTCCTCCGCCAGGAAACGAACCGGGGATACTTGGTTTTGTAAGCAAGCACTTTAATCACTACCATTAAAAAAGGTTAATTTCCAACAAATATTAGAAGGATGTGAGAAAGTGTTTCTGTAACAATATTTTCTGAAAAGTTTTACCGAAGGACTGTCAAAATAATTCACATTATGAAATTGTGTGAGAGCATAAACTTTATTGTTCAAAATTTTGTATTTATAAATGTGAGTCCAAACCAGAATAAGAATAGAAAAATAATACATATAAGTATGAATGTTTCTTTTATATATGTAATTTAAATTAAGCCGCAATGTGTCTCGTCGATCAAGCTTTTTAGCTGTTATTAAGGATGCGTTTCACTCTTTTTAGTTTGTGTGATAATTTACTACTGCTGGAAGTATGCCAGTGAACACCGTATCATTTTTCTATTTTCCCAATGAAATACCAGGAAATTTTTTATTTCACACTTCATGCGAAAACTTACATTGCAGCTAATAAAGAAACGAGGTACCGCATACACGATTTTGTTTTTAAGCAAACAAAATTTGTTCGTAAATTAATATTCAACGTTGGTTCTGAGTCGGAAGTCCGTTTTTCCCTAAGTCATCATGATATTCTATCGATAATTAATATCTATTTTTTTACTTTCGACTATACGTAGCCGTTTTATTTAATCAATAATCCAAAATTTTGAAATGAATTAGAGTGCAACTCTTTCATTTCGTATTCTTATGCGTCTTTCTTTCTTAGGTAATGAACTTCAAATATAAGCGTCCATCATGCCCTTGTCCATTGTAACATTGGCAATTTTTCCTCAACTCTTGACGTAACCGCCTATCTAACTTTTCTTTGATGATCGACAGGTAGAAATGCATCAATGTAGTTTTAGCGAAATACGACCACCAATTTTCTTAGATTTCAGCAATTGTTTCGTGATAAATTGTTTTTAGTTTTAACTTTTCCGTTTGTCAGGGAAACTATAAAAGTTGCTATTAATAGGTTCCTTTATGGTGGATGCTTGGCACGCCTCGTTTTCATATGGCTGTGTTGTTAATGAAATTAATGTCCAAGAATTTCGTTTCCTGCTACCTATTTTGCGCTGCGGCTCTGGTTAGAACTTAAAACATTAGCATATGAAAACTTGGTGGGTTGGATGGTTGGGATAATTGGGAGTACTTTTTTCCAACATAAATTTATACGCGGAACTATAGACGTTTGGTCGAGGAACACTTAATGCACCCGTAAACAGGACAACCTCTGTAGTTGATGGTAGGATTTCTACCGCAATAGGAGCATTTTTTTAATATTGCTTATTAGGCTTATTACAGCTGGAGGTACCATGTAGCATGCTACATGCTGGGTATGACAATATACTATGAAATTCAGACATTGAGTGGGCCGTGCTCGCTTATGTGGTTGATTTATGGTAGATCTGTTTTAGGTGCGCTGCACTCCTTTTCCATTTTGATTGTTTGTTTTGGGAATCTTTCACTGTTCTTGGTGTTAGTAACCGTTTTTAACTAAAAGTTATTATATTGCAAGCCGCGCTTAACTTTGCGCGGCTTCGCGCATTGGTCAATATCCTTTCCAACGATTTGAAGACCTTAAGTCCTTTTCAATTATTTTGTATTTTTTTTAATTCAAAGTCCGAAAACACTTACGATGGTGGTTTTAATGGTTTAGTTTCGCTACTGCTACTACGATTTATGGATACTATATGAAGATGTTTTTCAATAAACAAAATTATTTTTTTAATAAATCATAAGCATTTCGCTCTATCAGGTAAATCTTTGACAGGCTCATGCATTTCATTTTGGGATTATATAAAATAAATTTCTATTGTTGATCGTATAATTTCGTCTTCCTTTAAATATAATGAGTGGGCAAATAAATCTTGGAAGATTTTGGATTTCGTTAATGTTTCAACATTGTAATACATCTGTCCCTACTCACTTGGGCGTTTGGATAATTGGGCACAATTGTCTGGTTGTTTAATTTTTGGTTTACCCTTTGAGAGCTTAACGTTGTTCCTTACAGAAGTTTTCTTTCCCAAAAAAATCATGGGTGAAATACTGTCCGTAAACAAGGAGCAAGACATGATCGAGTACTATAGACTCCGTTGTCGGCACTGAAATTTCAAAAAGCACTGATTATATAATTGGAGCGAAAAATATTCCGAATAATTTTTTATATAAGCACGACTATTGGTAAATAAAAATTAAGATAAAAATTCACGAAAAATTAAAAAAAAATTACTTGAAAGGATACGTGGAAAAAAATATTTTTTTATTATCAGTATAGACACAACAGTTGTAAATGACTACGAATTGAGCGGTATGGTTGTAGCTTTTCGGAGTGTCCTTTTTGATACAAAAGTTGGGTCAATAGGCATGACGTCAACTGTTCTCGCCCACCTGTTGTCTTATCCAATCAACACGGAGAGATATAGTGAGAAAGAACTGAAAGTAGTTGTGTGGAGTGGGTAGTGAAAGAGTGCAAATGTACAGGAAATGATCCTTAGGAAACACATGTAGTATATGTGTGTATGATTTGCAAGCTGTCTTTTTGTACAGAGCGTTGAATAATTTTTGTGTTTTGACTCCCAATAGAGATTGTAAGTTTATGTTTGTTTATATGAATGATTTATGTGTATGCATTTGTGCCTGTTTTTTATATCATGTCATTATGTGGGGATGGGCTTTTGTTTGATTGTTTATTTTGAATGTTAGTTTTTTGTTTGTTTCTTTTTATACTGTACTAGCGGGCCCGTTGCCTGCTTCGCACGGCAAAACAAAATAAGAAAAGAAACACACTTGTTTTTAATAAAATTGGTTTTGTTCCCAAAAACACACTCACTTCACATACGCACCGCACACACATGCGTTATCGGATTTTAACCAAACTTCATATAAACCATACATGGGCCACTGCCTACGTAGTGTATAAGTTGGTTGAAATCGCTCGACGCGTTTATGATTAGTTCGGCGACGTACATATACGGACTTATTTTTATATATACTGTATGTCGTTCGTCACCAGAATGTGCTCAGACGTTTTCTGGTTTGGTTCTGGTTGATTGGGCTTTTGGTTTTGTTTATAGATTTGGTTTCTAATTATTTGCAATTTTATCTGATTGATTTTAACTGTACTGCTAAATCCTGCAAAGTCCAACGTTATATTTGTTTATTATTTTTTTAAGAATACGGTTTTTCTAATCGGAGAATTCTATGGATTGGAATTTCACACAGACTACTGAGTTAGAAAAATGTTTACAAGTGGCATTAGCTTTTTAAAGAGATGTGAATGACGACGCTCTTCCAGGAAGCTTCATCACATCAAAAGCCGATGAAAATGTTGAAAAAGTGAGGAAAATTATTATGGATAATCGTCGAACAACTATTAAAGAAGTTGCAGAGGATGTCGGCATATCGGTTAACTCATGCCTTAAAATTTTTCGGCGAATTTTGACATGAAGCGCGTGGCAGCGAAGTTCGTTCCAAAATCGCTGAATTTCGAACAAAAAGCCGTCGAATGGGAATAGCTCAGGAAATGTTGAATGATATTAACGACGATTCAGATTTGCTTAAGTAGTAACGAATCATGGGTATATGACTATGACATCGAAACCAAAGTCCAATCGTTCCAATAGAAGATCCCAGGTAAGCCAAGACCAAAAAAACACGCCATGTTCGATCAATTTTCAAGGTTTTGCTCACTGTTTTCTTCGAGTATCGTGGCGTAGTGCATCATGAGTTCTTGCCACATGATCGTACGATTTATAAGGAGTATTATCTTAAAGTTATGCGTCGTTTTCGAGAAGCAATAAAAAAACGTATGGAAGCGATAATGCACCTGCTCACTCGTTATTGCTTGTTCGTAATTTCTTGGCCGAAAAGAATACCGTTATCATGCCTCAGCTACCGTGTTCACCAGACTGCTTCGAGGACAGGAAAAAAAACGCTGGCACAAATGTATTATGTCTAAGGGGGAATACTTTGAAGGGAACAAAATATAAATTGATGAATAAATAAATATTTTTTGAGAAAAATGTAAATTCATATTTTCTATTAAACAGTTTTTCTACAATATCACACACGAAGTATGCGATCGGCGATTTTTTTTTGTAACCGAACGCGCACGAAAACATAATTTTAGTCAGATATTGATATGTGTATCACCCGCCTTAAGAACGCATTTCAAAATGCCAGCTGGAAGATTTGTGAGTTCGATCGTATAAAAAATTTATGAAAGTTTACTTAAAATTTTTGGAAAATTAACTACCATTATCATAATCACGATCAGTAGTAGTATCATAGATATGAAGTTCAATTGCTAACCTACCAAAACTGTATGTTTGTTGACACACTTTAGGTCTTGGTGTTTTTCTTACTTACTCGAAGTAAGAAATTTCCTACTGACTGGCTTTATATCTACTGCTTACCAATAAGTACTTATTGCAGAAGAAAAAATAGACGGTGGCAAACACTAAAATGTTAAAAATTGCATCAAAATACAAACATAGTGTGTGTAAATAACAAAAAAAAAAAAATAATAATAATAATAATAAATAAAATCTTAAATATCATTATCATAATCCACTGGTCGTCGTGATGATCATAATGATGATGATTATGGTGGTGAAAGTAACAAGACACTTTATACTCAAATCACAACCAGATAGGATGACTTCCTAAACGTCTGTTTGCAATGTATCAAGACAGTATTAATACAGTGTTGATACATTGCTTTATATATGGATACGTTGCATCCCTGACGACGTCTAGGAATACGTCATTTAGCAATGCAACATTTATTACAAAAAGGAAAATTGTTTGTTGCGGGTGTAGTTGCTTGGTTGGTTGGTTTATGTGTTTATGTGGTTGTCTTCTAGACGCAGGCAATCAAGTGATACCATTTTGGCAAACATCACTCCACTCATTAATATCAACTCGGGAAGGTCCGAATTTAATTTCTAGGATCCGATAAATGGGTACTGCACTCAGTGTCTTATTGAGGTATCCGATTATGTCACCTAGACCAATTTCTGTAAGCTGGGCGATCCGAAAGTCGTCCGGTATATATGTGCCAAAAAATCTATGTCTAGAAAAATTCAAAGCAAGGCTCTCACAGAGAAAGTGCAAAACTGCCTCTTCCCTGCCTTGCTCCCGATAGCTGCCGCAGAAGTCTCAATCGTTAGCTTGTACACCGATCACCCAGTGTCTCATAAACTCTGCAGTGAGGCTCGAGATGTCCTTGCGATGCTGAGCGTTTGTCATAATAGCAATAGCAAATTTTGCGACCTTGCAAATACTCAGCTTACGCCATCTACCTTCGATCCTTTGACGAAAATCCTGAAATATTGTTCCTAATAGTGCCGAACGGCATCGCAACTGTTACAGCATTAGAGGCATCCATGGCAGTCAGTGTAATTATCTACATGTCCGATATTTTGTTGGTTCTGTTTGTAAAACATATAACCTCGTATATTTATCCAAAAATTTTCAAATACAATATCAGGGTTCAATTATACAGGTATAAATCTAGAACTAAATTGCCAGTGTTATGCTGTTAGTAAGAATACGAGTAGTTTGATGGAAAAAGACAAACCCCTATTTGTTCAATTCACATGTTGTTAAACGCTTCGTAAGTCATCAGGTACTACAATAGTTGTACAAATGCTGTTTGTATTTCCTACACAAACATTTGCTTCTATACCTACAACTCTTTTTTTCCCTATGTTTTTCCATTCCATGCCGCATTAAACATGGATGGGAATGTCGATACGTATGTATATTGACTAAAATATTTTAAGAGAAATTTTATAATTTTTTAATTAGTAAAGAAATTATAAGTTTGTTATTATTTATTAATAATCATTCTGCCTTGTGAACGAAGGAATCCAAAACTGAGTGCAGTGATAAATATGAGATATAAAATATGTGCATTTTCCATCTTTGAGTATTGAATAATATACGAATAATGACACGATTTCCTGAAAAATAAACAAATATACCAAATGCTTGTTCTTTATCAAGAAAGTAAGATATTTTCAAAATTTTAATACTATAACGAATGGCATGGGCTATGTTGGCCTTGAGAGTCCAACATATGGCTGAGGCTTATGGCTTATTCGCATAGACCTGAGACTTAAGAAAATCCTACAAGAAAAAGTGTAATGGAGTCAAATTATATTACTTTCACGTGAGAAGACTATGGTCTCAAATTGCTCGTGCAGAATGTATAATATGACATGAGCTGTGTGGCACTTAACGCCGTACTGTTGAACCACATCTCGTTCGTGTCTATAATCATCGACCTATAGCGCTCGCCTTAAACGGTGATGGTCTGGCCAACGTCGTTCTCTAAGAAGTATGGACCGATAATGCCTGCAGCCCAAAATCCACACCAAACAGTAACTTTTTCGGGATGCATTGGTCGGTCAAGGATCTCATGTGGATTGGTATCATTGCTAATTCGCCAACTTTATTTGGTGACTTAACCATTTAGGAATGGGCCTCATTGCTGAAGATGGTTTTTTGATGAAAAATACGCTCAGTTTCCAACTGGCCCAGGGCCCATCCAGATAGCACATGCCATTGTATATGGTCGTTTACATTCAGCTTAATATTGTACGGATGCAGGCAGGAGTCAAGGCGCAAAATTCGCCAAGTTGTGATCTGCGAAACGCCGAGTTCTTGTAAGTGACACGAAATAGACTGCGTTGGATTCTCCTACACATTCTCATGGATAGCTGCTGATGATTTAAAAAGATGCATGCATTTGGATTGCACTTTTTATATGCAAATTATTGAGATCATAGTGAAACACGTCCGTACATTCCGTGAGTACGACAACAAAAAATAAGCGCAATACTCGTATCTACATACATCAATGTGTGCTTCTTTTCTTCTCATAATAATAAGAAACACATTATGGGCCCACTTTATTCAGCACGTCATGCAAACGCGTTTTTATGTTTTACTTATTAACTTGGTCTTGACTCATTTCATTGCTGCAGTTGGGCCCGTTGGTATTTCTAATGTTGTTGCTGCTCATTGATGAGGCTGGATCTGTGCGTGCGTATATATTTGTATTAGAAATCGAAAGGACATGATAAGAATGTTCAATTTAATATTTGCTTGTGTGATTCTTTTGCTTTTTTTAATTTTCTAAATTTTTGTGGTCAAAGTGACTAGAATTTCAAAACGGTTGGCATATGAATTATTCATGAAATTGTTTAAAGCTTAAGTTTCACTTATTTCGTTGTGAAACTGAAAATAAGAACAATATGTGTGGCTTTCAATCATGATCAAGTTGTTTTTTTTTTTTTTTTTTTTTTTTTGATATGATTAAACTTACAGACAAGAAACGAGTTGGAATTTGCATAATTTCACACAGACTTTAAGTGGGTAAATAATATAAAATCAAAATTAAGATATAAACCGTGGTTAGACAAGTGGATGAATTTGGAATTCTATAACTGCTTAAATTATGTACAGATTACAATTTGATTGGATTCGATTTGTTAATTATTTGAAATTTTGTATTTGGATTTAAGAGGATGTTGTCTACGATTTTGTCTATTTCGATGACAATCCTGATAATCGAAGTCTTATATATTGAAATTTTTTCCTAAAAATATGAAACACCAATTGATTGCAGAACATCAAATTGTTTTTTTTTTTTTGTTATTAAAGGTAATTGGTCTAATAATAATAAACATATATTTTTTTTTAATTTTATATGCGAACTATGTTTATTGTATGATTTTTCTAATGTATAAGATTCGTTACAATAACTTTACAAATCGTTATTACGCGAAATTGCATCCAAAAAGCAATTAATATATGAAATCTTTAAAGTAAGCAGATACCTAGGGAACACGTAAAGGACTGCAATAGGAAACTAAGACAACCAGAACTAACACCGGAATCGAATTTTGTGAACCACATGTTTGAAAACAAATTTACAAATAAGCACACATTAGAAAATCCGTTAAACTGCTGCATTTACAACATAAGACATGACAACCTAACGTATTGGAAAACATGAAAATATACAATTAGAAAACATTTGACGAAAGTGTAACAAGTGAACAGACAAACACCGCATTAGGCATAATTTTCCAACCATTAAAACATTTTAATACAAAACAAAACCATAACCCAATGAAAGCCATCAGCGCAATCAGCCAGAAGGTAAGGAGGACAAGAGAATGGGAAGGTGAAGAGAGGGGGAGAGGAAGAGAGAGAGAGGAAGAGAGAGAGAGAGACACGAAGTAGCTTGGGAGACACACGATCGGACCCACATAGCCGCAGGAATTATATAAGGACAACAAACAACAGGAAAACGATTTAGTCAAATTGGACGTGGGAAGAAAATCATTTCAAATTTAAGCAGATACAAGCTTTGAACCTATTTTAATTTTATGTCTTTCATAGAAAAATGTATAGGCCTTAATATTAGAATAGAAACTCATAATTAGTGAATATTTTTTTTGTCAATATTTATTAATTTTATTATTCCAGATATTCTCCTAAATTTTTATTTTATTTCACTGGCACTAGGGAAAGCAACAGAACTCTTTTGCCGAATCATATTTGAAAAGCATTCAAACTCATATACTTTTGCAAAAATCAACATATGGTATGCGAATCCTATAGAAATTTGTTGTGTTTATATAAAACAATTATACTTATATGTTTTGTAAATCACAATAAGAAAAATATGATCGAATTGCGCATATAGAATTCTCATACAATATTTGTTGATTTTTGTATATGAGTTTGAATGGTGGCTCGTTTAATTTATTAACTTTATATCATATAATTTGTTTAACTTTTACATAAATGCAATGAAATATTATTCATTGAAATATTATTCATTGAAAAAATGAAATAATTCTTTGTCTTACAGTGTGATTAGGTAAACTTTTGATTAGGTAAACTTTTGAGAAATTTGGAGAGTAATTTTATAAAATTTTATATTACTCCCCCTCTGCATGTTTTTACTGTGAAATTAAATGAAGAGGCCTATTGCGTTTGACTTTTGGCTTCTCCATCAGTTGGGGACTTGTCTGTTTTTAAGTGGTTTTGATAAAACTTTAATTTCCACAACTTTATTAGGACATACCTTATCTCAGTTTTAACTGCAAACAATGGATAGAAAAGTTAGATAGACAATTTTACTTTACTGGGATATAATTTTCAAAAAGCCTACAGTCAACTAAAACCATACGACCAATCTAAACTGATCCAAATAAAGTGATAGAAGACAAGAGCTCGCAACAAAGCCCGTATTGAAAATTTTTAATTTGAATGCCTCCGATATTAAGCTTGGAACATCCGCTTTTTATACCAGATGTTAAATAGAGATACACTTTTAGTATTTACCCTGCTGGTTGCTTAAACATTAACTTCTCTATTCATAACAATTCATTGAAAGTTCTTAAAACTATTCATATTTCAACAGTCTTAAGGACATACTTCTTTCTAATTGATAAACAAATTTAAATGATATCCTACATACACATTGTTTTATTAAAATTTAAAACTAAGACGCGCCAGTATTGAAATGTTCGTTATATATATGTTATTGGGCTAGTTTGGGCGATGTAGCACGAGCTAAACTAATATGATTTATACTTATCATTGACATTTATGTTTCCAAAACCTTAATTCTAGTCTAATATCATTATCTAAAATAGGTTTTATTGGACTGTTCTCCACACCGCTGGCTGTTTTAAATTCCAAATCCTTTCCATTTGCTGCAATACATATTTTTATCACCTGCTTAGGATTATGAAAACTGAACATTTTTAATGGCTTGCATGTAATTCCACCCCTAACCAAATTTCTTTCAGTGTACATTTGACTCCGTCTGCTGGCTGTCAACCGTAGACAGACAAGGCTGAGCACAAAAGTTACTTAATTCGTGAAAATGCAAAAAAGTGATTGTAAAATATAACAAAGAACTATTATACTACCATTATTTATTACATGTAAAACCAGAAAATAGTTAAGGATACCTCTGCAACAAATTTTTGCTTCAATGGTGCATACTTTCATTTCACAGCCAATACGAGTAACGTCGTCGTATGTATATTTGGTGGCATTGTGTCTTACACGTACATACTTATGTATATTAAAAGTTTCGTAGTGTGTTCTTCGTTGAATACTCTACTCCAATTTCAAACAAAAAGTTATCGGCATCAATCGAGCCACAATGTGTACACAGACTGTAATGAGAAACGTTGTTAGTTTTTTACATAAACTCTCAATGTACAAGTGGTTGAAGTGGACATTTTTAGCAAGCAGGAACCAACGTAAAAGTGCTAAAATGACTTTTTGGACAATGAAATCGATGCATGTATGACTGGATGTTAAAACCCAATTTAAAGCCAAGAGTATCTATTCCCAAATCGAGACTCACCAGTACACATTCCATTTTAAGAGCACAAACACATCCTCAATCGGCAACACCATCTTCAACATATCTTGCCTGAGCGTGTTTATTTGGTTTTATTTTAAAAAGCCTACATGTTGGCTTGAGCGATTATACGCGTTTGTCTGTCCGTGTGTGTTTTTGTCTGCTTGATTCATAGTCCATCCTTGTGCATAGTTTGTCTCTAAGACTGTCTTTATTTCATTTTTTTGATGCGATTCATATTGTTCGGGTACATTTAATAAGGCTTTATAGTTTTAACCTGCTGTACCACGGAAGCTAAATGATTGTTGCATGGTTGTTTTATGCCACCACACTTCACTTTTAGAAAAATGAAAACTGGGTACTATTCGTATCTATATATTATGCACAAGTTGGTAACTCGAAACTCTAATAATGATCAATATTTATTAATAATGATATCAATGAAGATTATCATTATTAAAAACATCAAACTCTTTAATGTCGGAGTCGTTTGGAAAAGTGAAATAGTGACGGGTATGTAAGTAATCGGAAGCGCTTGTGAGATAAATAGGGAATGTGAGCTTCAGATGACATCAGATGGTCGCATCGGGGATCAATCTTTAACTAAAATGCATTATCGCTATTGTGCACAAAAAAGAATATTGCCTAAAAAATTTCAGACATTTTGTCCAAAGTAAATTTTATTGTCAGTCAAACTTTTTCATTGCCGCAGTTACCGCAACTTTTTTTAATAACAAGTTGCTAACTACTGATTCTGGTAGAAAGCACCAGAAAAAACATGTAAGTGTATTGGCATTTTAAAAATTTACATCTGGGATTGATTTGGGGTGGGGGGATGTGATTAACTTCTCCCTCTCCCCACGCCTTAGGATATATTATAAGCGATACGTTATAGCTAAAAGCACGAGGAATATTTTAGTATTTATTTGTCATAATTTTTCTAGGCGCCTTTAAACAATTAAAGGCTTTAAGTTCAAGTAAAAGTTTATGACAAGTATTTTAGTAGAGCACTTCAGCCCTGTAGAAAGCCGCGAAGAGTTAAAGGCTTAAAATATTCCACAAAAATGTTTCTCGTGTTGTTTTACATAAAACATAAGATATCGCATTACAAGTTATTAATTTGTTTAAAAAGGTGGGTACTTAAACACCCCTAAAATAAATCGTAGATGTAAAATTTCGTACGTATATGTTTTTTTGGTGCCCTCTACCACAATCAGTCGTTAGAACTTTGCTATTAGAATTTTTTTTGTTATTAGCTACTGATGCAACAACAAATAACATGACAGCGAATTTTAGTGCGCCTATTACACGACCTTTTGTTAATGCGCCTTGGCGGAATCTTTGCTCTTTTTGAACTGGAATGTTTAAATGCTTTAATGCGTATAAATAGTCCTAAGTTTATGTTGTAGACATGCGACAATAAGAAAAAACGTCAACTTACCTAACAACGTTTGTCTCTAAATGCGGTTGAAAACGTTTCTGCAAATATTTTATGGAAAAGTAGGACAGTTCATAAACGTATAAAACAAAGCCAACTCTGTGTACCATCAACCACACTTTGATATGATCAATGCACTCGTCTTACACTAGTACTCGTATGCCGACACTAGAAAAAAATACAAACTTGTTTGTTTTACTACACGAGTAGTTGGCTGTAGTCGTCTATCTAATAGATAATAAGTGAAGCTAGTGAAATACTTACATCCACAGGCTTCGTGTGTGAGTACTCGTATGTGAGTACTCGTGTGCATGTGAGTGAGTGATCATGTGTGCAGGCATAAATTGATATTGAATGAATGGGATGTTGACTGACAATGAATAAGTGAATGATAATCGACATTTGGTAGCTGTTGTTGTTTTTCTTGCTGCTGTTGTACTCTATTGTTTTTTTAGTTTGTTTTTTTTTTATTTTCGGAAAAATGTCAAAGAAAGATTGTTCAGTTCAAATCAAATCCATCAATTGAATTGATTTTTAGCAACCATCAAATCTGTTCAACCATCCACCGAGGCGAATAAATGGTGATGATGAACATCATCATCTTTGGCTCTGTTGTTTATTATGGACATTCAATCACTCATTCGTTTATTGATCCATTTAACATGACTGCATCGCTTTATATACTTATGTACGAGTATGCGTGTGTGAATGGGAAATAAAAAGTAAAATTAAAAGTAAAAAGTTTGGTGATTTTTAACATATTGATTGTGCCTGAAAGGGAATTGAAGTTTTTGTGAAAGAAAGTGAAAATAATCAAAAAGAGCACACACTCACTTATTTTTATTTTTTTTTTATTTCTTGACCGCACTCATACGGCCATGTCATTTCGAAAGCTCGTTGATGGACTTGAAGGAGTTTCGTTTTTATATACTCGTAAGCAAGTGATGGCTTTCAAATTATATGTAACCAACCAATTTATAATAAATATAATTTACAATTAAGCTAAATAATAATCTCATTTAGCCTTTTTCATTTTAAAGAAAATTAAGAATGTTTAATATAATTTTTAGGATATTTGACCTCAATTATTTTTTGTATATGCAAGGAAGATTTAGCATCTCTCCTATTGAACAGCAATCGGAAGGGTTAAATATCATTAAAAGATTAAAATTTGTTTATAATTTTTTCAACAAAACAAATCCTCTATTTATATTCTTATAGTTGAGTAACTCAAATTAACTAAATTAAAATAAACCTTCTCTGTTCTTACGAGGATGGTTCACTAGGTCCATGCCTTTTGAATTGAAATACAGGTTTTCGGATAAAAAAATCATTTTATTTTTCAGCACCGTGTCCTTTGACCTATAAGCAGTTTGTTCAATTTTTTTTTCCAATTGTTTATCTCTTCCAACAAATAAGATTTGTCAAGGTCGTGAATTTGTTCGCTGTTTATTTGTGAGATGATTTCTGCATTGTCAATATCAATGTCGATTACACCGCGAGCATTTCCAAAAACGGTCAGCATGACTTTGTTGGCTAAAAAACCCAAGATGGTGTTCTTTGGTGCCGATTCACTCCTAGAAACTCACTGTTTTGACTTCTGTTTGGTGTCTAGTGCATTGTGGTGGATTCATGTTTCGTCTGCGAATATGAAACAGTGCAAAAGCTCGTGCATATTGCGGCTGAACAACGCCAAACACTTCTGCGAAGTTGTCACACGATTGTGTTAGTGTTCTGTGAGCAAATGCGGTAACCATCTTGTGGAAAGCTTTCTCATACCCAAATGATCATTAAAAATTGAAACCAGTGAGTTGTGCGATACACCTAAAACTTCAACGATCTGTCGCATTTTCAATTTCCAACACCATATCGTGAACTTTTTCAATTGTTTCCGGCGTAGAGACCTCAACCGGGCTTCCAGAACGTTCGAAAGTTGTAAACTAGTTTCTTGCCATTGAAATTGATGATGTAGAATTTCCATAGTATTTATCAAGTTTGGTTTGAGTTATGTTTTTTTCCGTAAAAAAATAATGTTTACTCGTAATGTGCACATGAAATCCACTTTTTCCATTTCCTTTCAATAAAAATATGGTTGTTATTATTACAACTGCAAGCCATCTATCCATTAATAATATTTGCCCTAATGATTCTATAATACATATTATTACATATATTATTAATATATAGAAATTAAAGTTTTGAATTTTATAAACTATTTTGTTTGAAATACACACACACTTACATGCCAACAATGTGGCCTCATGGACCATTTTTGCGAATACGTACTCATGTATGAAGCTTTCCATACATTTGCAATATTATTCTTTTTTATATGTTACCTTATTTTTGTATTTTTATGTTAAAATACCAAGTATAGTCTATATGATTCCGTTTTGATATGACCATACAACCCTTCACATGTGCTGTGTATAGAACCTGTAATGGTGTTATGATTTGGAGTACAATATCCACCCTGTTGCCGTGAGGTATCTTAAGATGTCAAGATGCTTGACACTTTTCAAAGATCGTCCAGAATATATCATTGTGCGGTTTATGTCGTAGGAGGACCACATCACTCAGGCTTCCCTGCATGTGTCGAGATCATGCCATCTATTATCAGCCTTTTGCAGGAAGTGCTTAAAGATATTGCTTTTAATAGTCCCCGGGGGAATTATAACTGACACCTTATTAGAAATCTATCGACTTCATATACCTGTTCATTGTCAAAGTGGTCTTCTGGCCTTCTTTTACACTAAATGTATTTTTAATTGAAATTTGTACTTTGTTGAAGGGAAAACTTTATTTCTTGCAATTATTTCTGGTTGGAAAACTCATATTGAATATTTTAGTAGAAGAGACCATACCCAATTACCCAGTAAAAAGACCTTCCAAAAAAGTCGTGACAATGTTGAGATTAGGATCCGGAAGTAGTGCAAACTTGAATAATTTTAAATGATTTAAATATGCAGGATGATCTCGTTTTGGATTCCTATTCATCGATTTCGAAGCTATCTTCATTATATGGATAAAATATGTAAATCTTTTTATAATCTAATTCATATTTTAAATTCAAACTTTGTAAATTGGGTCTTAATAAGTAGAAAAAATGCTCTAACAGATTCTTTGGAAGCAATGAAAATGTCATTCCTTGAGAGCAACTTTAATTTTTTCGCTGGGTTTTTATGTCAGAAATGTGTTAAAAGTAAATTCTCCGACTATTTGAAATTTTTTAAGGGATATGCTTGATTATTTTCCCTTATTATTGTTTTGCCTTATAAAAACAAACATTGTCACCCAAAGGGCTACCAATTGTATAAATGTTGCAAGTGGTTGCTGAACACACAATACAAATTCATTGATTATCAGGTCTTTTCATGATTGTTTATAGAAATTTTACTTTATGCTTCATTCTCAATATTATTTGTCTGAAGCTGTTGTTTAACAAATTTTAATTTGAGACAAAATTTAAGGTGTGAAGAAAGGTTGATATAGTAGCATTTGTATCGTCATTGTTGTCAAACTATGTACAACCAAAAACAAGGAAGCTGCAAGGACGATTTCAAAACATCAACAAGCGGTGATATCAGACAAGCCAAGATGTTCAAATCAGATGATCAATCATGCAAAACAAGCATTATTACCGGCAACTACATTGGCGAAGCAATCACCTTGCAACATTATTACTACAAAACAATGTCATTGGTAATGACTATAGTACTACTTACCGATATATGTAGTTATCATGTAAAAAGGCAGTCACTGAAGCAAGAAAATATACTCGTATATAAAGCTTTTAATCTTCGCTTTCTTAACTAAATACTTGATAAACTTAATTATCATAGTACTCGTATAAATAGCGATAATGATGTACGAGTACAACGTCATGATCTTTTATTAACAACATGGACAATCAGAAAACCAGCAGCTACTTTTGATGCAAGTGTTGTTGGATTTATTTATTTATTTTAGTTGGTTAATTTATTTATTGTATTTCACTACCAACTGCTAAAGATGTGTGAGAGTTTTTTCTTCCTTTTTTACTCAGTAGCAGCAGCAGCAATAGCAACAGCTGCAGCAACAAGGTGAACAGCCAGCAGAAGGGGCAGACACAAGCACGGCTGTTGTTGTTTTGAGACAGAAAAGAAAGAAAGAAGAAATTTTCTTATGCTGCATGCGAAGTAATTCGCTATGAGAAAGCAGGTGAATTAACCATTCTGCGGTTACCCATGGCACGAACTAGACGCGCGCGCGCACTTTCAAACGACATCATTTCTTTTCTTTTTTCAATAACAAATTAAATAAAAAGAAGTTACATGTTAAATTACCACTCAAAAATTATAAATATCTTTGATCATTAAAACTTCATAAACGAGACATTTAACGACAGTTTATCAATAGAAAAATGCAAAAAAAATATTTTTCTTAAAGAATGATAATCAAAATTTAATATTAAGAGAAAACAACTGCTTAAATTAAATAAAAACAAAGAACGATTACATGAAATTGTTCAACAATTCAAAAATTTACTAAAGTGAAAAAATCATTGATTAATTATAGAAATTATACTTGCAAAATATTGTGTATAATTGTAAATTATAAAAAAGCAACAAAAACAAACTTGCAAGGACTTCTCCTTCGTATTGAAAAAAGTTCGACCCTTCGTTGGTCGTTTCCCTTTGGATTAGAGATCAACTGGATTCCACTCGTTCGCCTTCAATTTAACTTTATAGTGTAAGTTTAAATTAAAAAATAAAACAAAAAATACCAACCATTTGACACACTTCTTCTTAATATTTTCTTATTTGAAAAATTGTAAATTTTTGCTCATATTTAAAAAAATCACAGTTTGTTTTCTGCAATAAAATTTTGTAGAGCGTTACATACACACAAGCTGACGTTGTGAAAACTCAACTGTTTGTTTGACAAGAAAAGACTCCAATTTTTTTTAATATGTGGATGACTCAGTGTAAATATAAAAATAAAATCTTAACACTAAAACGCTGATTTCTAAGGTCCACAGACGTAAGAACTAAATAATCAAAAAAGGTCAATGTTTTTCAGAAGGTTACTCACACTTTAACTTCATGCCATGCAAGAAAGTTCGATGCACTCTGCCATTTCCAAATCATTCTTTTGTGAACTCGATTTGAAAAAAGGGCACACCACTATTAAAGTGCGCTTGGAAATAAATGTAATTTTTTCTTCCTAATGACCCAACACTCAGGGGATGACCCCTCCTCGTGTAAGCCATAGTGCTGGAAGTAGGAAACTAGGTTACGGGCAGGGGGATAGATGGAGTAGTGTCTGTTGACATTTGCTTTGAAACTTTGCACATTGAAATTGAGAGGAAAGAAAGACCCAACACTCAGGGGATGACCCCTCCTCGTGTAAGCCATAGTGCTGGAAGTAGGAAAATAGGTTACGGGCAGGGGGATAGATTGAGTAGTGTCTGTGGACATTTGCTTTGAAACTTTGCACACTGAAATTGAGAGGAAAGAGCTTTGCAGGCATTTTTTCCACATACGAATTATTCGGCTTAAGATCGAATCCTCTTTGCAGTGCGAAGTGCGTTTCGCTGACACATCAATGTATAGTTCGTAAAAAGGAGCGGGCTTAGGGAGCCAGTTTCTTTATCTCATTAGAACATATTCCACTGAAGTACCGATAAAACAATGAAACACACCACACTGCGGCAATATGGTTGTCTATACTGCTGTCACCAATGAGTTTCTTCACCCTCTCCTGTACACGTTCGAGTAACTTCTTCCGATGGATATACACAGGTAGAAGAATTGAAGTATTTTTGAACACTCGATATTTACATCACCCACTGGCCAAGTACGAGTCCTTTGGGTTAGGTTAGGTTCAACTGACAGCATTCGCTCACTTGGGTCAATAATTTGGTCCCTTTGTGATACCCGAAATAGATGGAGAATGGAAAATTGGAAACAGAAGAGCAAAAAAAAGGCAGAAAGCGGACATCACTACTAGTATAGTACCGCTAGTCTACGAGGGCACCCTAAAATAATCTAGTACTTTTAATTCTTTAAAAATGAACGTTAGACTAGATGTTTTAATGAAACGCCAAAAAGCGAATTATTTGTTTGACAAAAGTCGAAGATTATTAAGATCGTAAATTTTTCTTATTATTCCCACATATTTTAATAAAAGGCTTAACGCAAAAAAAGAAAAAAAATTGAATATGAAATAAGATCTGAAAAAACTGAAAAATTCAGCTGGGAGAGCGACAGGGAGAGTATGTATTCTTTTCTTTATCTCTCTCCCAGCTGAATTGAAACTTGATCAAGAAAACTTGATGTGTGTGAAACAGGACTAAGAGGTTCATACCATCTATTTCATTATGAGCGTGTGAGAAACATTAGCAAAGTCTCTCTCCGATGAGTAAAGTTTTTAAAATTGTTTAGTTTTTCATAGGAGCATCCGAATTTTTAAGGGAAATGAAATTCTGAAAAAAAATGAACTAAGAAACTGGATTTATAGGACCCAATAAAAAAAATTGAAAGGTATACTATTTTGTTCTCAGAAACGTCAAAATTTTATATTATTACCGAGTTTGCTTTTATCAACTTTTATTGATTAAATTTTTCATTTACGTTTACACTAGTCTATTTTTGTTTATGAATTTTTTTCTTCCCAGAGCTTACAATATATGCTTGAAAGTATATACGTCTTGCTCCCCTTTCCAAAAAAACTAAGAATTGATGCAACAAACGTTGGCAAGTCTAAACTCGTAGCATCGAATAAAAATCATTGCACACAACAGAAACTTGAGATTTTTTCCCCACAGAGAAATTTATCATAGCATAGTAGTACTTTGTTATCGTTTCACACAGGCCTTATGTACCGGACTTTAGACAGCAAAAAGTCTAGCAACGTGATTCGTATAAATGCGACAGTAAAAGCTGCAAATTTGAAGATCTTATACCTGCTGTTGGTGAGGCAAGATTGTGGATCGTGGAATGGTACTAATCGCGAGAATAGTCACCTTAGTATGTCAGTTAAAAGGTTGATGTTTAAGCTAGAGGGAAATGTCGGTCCAAACGTTTTAGTGGAGTTTGTTGGATGACTCCAGTTTCTAAGCAAGAGGTTTGAATATGACCTATTTAACCATATAACAGATATACCAACATTATATTAGGATTTAATGCATCTACTCACGTTCCACAAATTCTGATGTAATAAAAGTTTATGTTTCACATCAAAGTATTTTAGAACTTGTAGTTCTGATGAAGATCATTTTTTGCATGTATTTTTATTTATTGAATCTCCAGTATTAATTGAAATAACAATATTAATATCTTCACTTTAAAATTATTAATTATATAAGTATAGCCAATGCCGAATCAAAAATATAGTTTCTGCAGTTTTTGTAGTCATCATCTTCAAGTTACTCGTGTTCGGCTAAGAGCGAGAGTGTCCCTACTTCTGAGCCAAGTGTGGCCTCTGTCGGGTTTGCATGGTACTCAAATTTCTTAATATATGTTTTTACGTATTTTGAAGCCACTGTTTCAACCGATGGAACGTATAAATTTTGATTAATGTGGGAATTTTCAACATACCAGGAAGCGGTTATAACCATACGCAGTATTTTATTTTGGCGCCTTTGATTTTTTTCTTTATTAGCTACTGAGCTCATGTCTGAGTTTGCAATCTAGACTTAATGCTGATTTTTTCCCCATAAGCCAATTATAGTAGTTTGAGCAGCCTATAATTTCATTTGTATCTTTGTGTTATTTCCCAGCTAAACGACGATCAAAGCGAATGCCTAAATATTTGACCACATTACGTTAAAATATACAATAACTATTGATATGAAGGGGCGACATGTTTCTCTTCGCAATGTAAAAGTACCTTTATTCTCCATGTTCTTAACCATTTTCCCAATATTGAAATGTATTCCTGCAATTTGCGGGATGATTCTTGTGGGTTTCCGTGGATGATTAGAAAAGCTGAAAATGCCCCTTGTGTGTTAATGATTGTGTGTACCACACAAAACAAGAAATAAAATCTTTATTTTATATACTTAATATTTATATTTATTGGGATATTTTGCCAGCTAAAGCCACAAGTAAAAAATAAAACAAATTTTTAAACTCTGATAGCTTAAACGATTAGTTTGGGAGAATATTCCAATAAATTTTAATATCAGGTATTTAAAACAAAGATCTTGTTTTTCGTTTTACATGATAAACATAATCATTAACACCCAAAGTGCGTTTGATTGTATACATGTTGCAAGAAAAATAATACAGACTCATGTTGAGTATAAGTTTGAATTTGTTTTCATAAAAGCAGTCTAGGCCTACTATGATTATGTATTTTTGTAATAATAATTAGCGATAAAGAATTCCCATATTGTATTTAATTTGTGTGGCATAAACATAGTATGAAAATGAATGTTTTCAAACTTCTTAAAGTACACTGACGATTTGAACAGCATTTGAACAGTAATAGTTAAGATTTATAGGAAACGGTTTCCTTATTCAAATAAATTAAACGTATTTTTTGCTAAAAATTAATCCTACAACTCTGAGAAGCACCGATATATTTTTCGGACAACTGAGTCTTCTGACTACTGAAAACTAAAACTGCAAGCACAATCAAAGTTACAAACAAACAAAAAAATCACAAAAGCAAATAACATTTCTTACAATCAAAAGCGCCTTTATTTTTTATTTTTTTAATTTTTACCTATTTTGAAATGTGAAATATCTTATTATTATCACATTAAGTTATTTATTTGAGCAGTTTATTGTGAAGTTCAACGTAAAGTACTCGGAACAATGAGCAGGTGATTTTAAATCGATTATGACTTGGATGGCCGTTTTGTATACAAACACAAATTTGTGTACAGGGAATCTTTTATGTGATTTGGAACCACTTTCACTAATCATTTTAATTTTTGGTATCATTATTAATTACATTAAATGAATAAAAACGTAAAAATTCATTGAATTAATTTTTTTTTATTACTGAACAAAATCCTCTGTCTGATGACATGTTGAGTATTTTTTAATAACAAAAATCGATATCCTTCATAAAATTGCCAAAAATACATACTTTTAAAAACTATTTATACATACGATTGAGCTGTGGACTTCAAAATATATTATAGAACAAAGAATATGAAATATTCTGAACAAAGTTTATGCACTCCCACAAAATCCCACTTAAACAAAGCGTAACAGAATATGCTGCCAATGGTAAAAAGATAGGAAAACATATGTTTTATTTTACATTGTACTTAAATTATTATTTTTGGCAGTATTCATGCTTCTTGGCTTAAATAAATTTAACCGCCTTCTTTTTAAGTAAAGAAAGCAAAAAATATTTTTTAGAGTGATCTCATAACAGTTTTAAAGTCGGACGGGCATGTGTTAATCTACACTATCATGATATTTTTGACAGATCACATGACTTTGTAGGATAGTCAATCACTGCCTTAAGCAATAAGCAAAATTTGACATACACGTGTGCTCTAGAAGATCAGCTGTGCTAGTGTACTTTGAATTGTACCTAATTAATGTTCCCTGACGTTTATGAAACTTTTAGGAAATTTATTGTAACTTGGTGTTATTTATGTTATCGAAGAGATAAACAGCTTTTCATTATTACAACTTTACTTTAAACTAAAAGTGCGCGATAAGTTAAAGGCAAGTTCATACTACCTGTAACTTCTGTCGCGAGATCTAGTGGCTTGAAGTGGCCACATTTTCATAACCTGCCATACATTCTGCCATGTCTTACCGAGACGCTTTCTTGCCTATTGGGTTACAACTTCCCTGGAAGATGACATTCTATATTTTTTATGTACAAGAACCAAATGAACAAAAAAAATTTTTTTTAAAAAGAAAAAGGTACAACATTCGCACTGTATTTGTAAAGAATTTATTTAACTCTTCAAAACAAGTCGGTACATACTCTAGTCCTTTTTTTGTATTTAGTTAAAACATATTAAAGAGTTCTACTCCAGAGAAGGAGCCATAGTTTAATAAAAGATTTCTTTATAGGGAAATAAATTGCGATAATGAAAAATTGTTAAAGGTCAGTTTTTATCGCTCATTTCTGTTAAAGGTTCCTTTAAGTAACTTGTACTTTACCGCCAAGTTGCAATAATGGCCATTAAATTTTTCAGTATGTATCAGTGTATGTATGTACATGTTTATAAATATATATAAGTATATTTCATATAAAACCTACGTATTAAAAATAAAAATTCAAAACATTATGCAACTCAATTATCTAACATTTGAAATGTAAAGAATTTATTCATCTAAAACAAAATCAATGAAAGAAGTTTGTTGTTTAAATCTTTTGATTTTATGTGTAAGAGAAATCCGGTTCGTTTCTTTAGTCTTTCTAATTTAATTGTGGATTTCTATACACGTTTCTCTCGATATGATTTTTATTAATTCATTTCATATTCATCAAAACAAATTATGTATGTGTGTATGTGTTCTATACGTTTCGTTTTAATCAATTTTTATATCAAAATGAAATTATGTGACGATGCAAAGATTTTATGAATGAAAATGAGACTTCCACACGATTTATATAATAAATTTGAATAAAAGACTTTTGAAGCTTTTTTAAGATTGTTTTTAAAAACAACATTCAACTCTATGCATACACGTGTCATTGTTCGCGATCTTACTTTTAGTCTAAATAATAATATTTTACAATATTTTTTTTTCCATTTCACACTAAACTGTGTTCGCGTGATATAAAAATACCATTTAAGTTTAAATTTTCTTTGAAACATCACTTAAGTAGCTGGTAAACTCTGTTTTTACTTTGGCTCATATCGACTTCTTACCGCCTGCTTTCACAGACAAGGTGCGGTCTCTTAAAGTGTTATATGATGATTAAGCGAAATATGTAGAGGAAGAAAGATTGTGATCTTAAATATTGTGAGAAAGAGGGTATTTTAGCTTTCAGTTGATGTGAACTAATGAAATGTAAACAACAACAACAAAAAATATGAAATTATTTATTGGTAGTATAAATTACTAACAAATTTTAAGGTCTCTCTTCGTACTTCATTCATAAATTTCTTTTGATAATTGGAAAGTGTTTTCAGTTAAATTAGTTTGATACACAATATGTATAAAAATGCTTATGAATAGCGTCAAAAAACTACATACAAAATATATATATATATATATATATATATATATATATATATATATATATATATATATATATATATATATATATATATATATATATATATATGTATATATATATATATATATATATATATACATATATATATACATACATACATACATACATATATATATATATATATATATATATATATATATATATATATATATATATATATATATATATATATATATATATATATATATATATATATATATTAACATACATATTTAAGCTCCCAATATATGAGAATGAGCTTCAGAATGAACTTGAACTTGGTAACGTATCTTCACGTTATACTTAATGATGTTACCTGTGCGCGGACGGATCCATTGAGGTCTTTCTTCCTTGATTCTGAAGGTTTGGTGAGCCACTATTTTGTCTTGCTCGTACGAGTCAAAATAGGAAGGGATTACATTGGAGTTCTCTTATAGCATACATCGGTTATGCCAAATCATCTGTCATGACGAACAACTTCTCCGAGCGCAATAGATTTTTTCGCTATATTGGCGTGCTGACAATATTATAGAAACTATCGCTTATTAAGCATTTTTTAACTATTCAATAAGAAATGTCTTGTAGGCTTTTTCTCCTATAACGCACAAAATCGATAAATATTTCCGCTAATTTTCTAAGCCATAAGCATTCTCACGTAAAACTCTTGGGACAATTTTTGTGGAACATTTAAGCTGCTTAACTCTTCGCGGCATTGGTCACTTTGTGGGTCCTTTGTCCTATTCTAGGAAAAGGACAAAAGTAACCTTAAAATAATGATATGGCGGGTTGAAAATCGTATAAAAATATTTGCTTAGAATGGAATGGCTCTGATGGCCACAAAATTCCTTAGCATCTCATAGTCAAAGTTCAACTAATGACAGGTAAGGAACAAATTATTTGCTCCGTCAGTCACGATGGTAATGAAATTCTTTAAGAAATACATTTGATTGATGATGGTATTATATCCATTAAAAAATGTATCCTCACCTTGATCTCAGAACTATTTTCATGGGCGAAATTTTTGGATTTAAACTTGGCCCTATTTTCACACTTATAGTTTTATGGAAATCTGACTTCTGTACCGAAGTTTTCTTGTATAAAGCTGCTTTTAACCTAAAGTTAACTTATTAAAGTTAAGCTATTTTTCATGGATCGGGATTTATTTGTTCTGATAGTAGATCACAAATGTTTGTTTCTCTTTTGTGTCGCTAGTATTTCTTTGCAAACTAGTAACATATTCGGTTTCCAAGCCCATTGTCTATCGTTAATTTTTCGTTCCTATTGTTGCCATAAACTAGAGATGATACATCTGGGAGATAAGATCATAGTCCCATATTATTACTATTCCACGTCTTCATTATGAATATATGTTTATCTTGAAAATCAGTGTATATATTTGTGCGTAAGTATCATATTAGTTGCATATCATACGCTATCAAAACGTTTGATATCAATCTCGTATACCTTTGGCTGAATGCTCCTACACACACGCGCTTGATGACTAGCCAATCATTAATTTTGAGTTTGATATTACAAATGTATAGATGTCAATAGTGGACCAAACACTTACATAGAGCAACTGTGCGTGCTTAAAAAAGGATATAAATAAATAATCTTTTATGAATATTATTCGCCCTTTACATTATTTATAGTTATGCTTAAAGATATTTTTATTAATAAGAGTTTTATAAATTTATTGATACCAGGTGGCGCAAAAGTAATGTCATAATTTGAATTGACTAAAATTTGTGCAGATGCCACAAAATGTCACTTAGTTTTGACATTTAGGATATAGATATATAGAGCATTAATCGTCAATAGGCCATGGATCGATACACACCTCAAGAATATGGAATTAATGTATTTACTTATTTAATAAATTTTAAGGATGATTTCCCATCAAAAATAAGTGACGAAGCTCATTTCCACTTAAGTTAACAAACAAATCTCTGAGCCACAGAGAATTCACATGATATGCATGAAGAGCTATTGCATCCCCTCACAGTGTCAGTTTAGTGTGGCATTTATATGGAAAAAGTGATTGGCCCTTATTTTTTTAAGACGCCCATGACACCATCGTAACCGTAAATGGTGATCATTACAGGCAGATGTTAAACGAGTTTTTTTTTAATCGAAAGTTACTGCATTGGGTGTCGATCATAGTTGGTTTCACACAGCTCTATTAGATCTAACAGAGTTCTAGACTTCTTCCTTTGGTCACAGCAAACTGTGAACCTTGCAAGTCTTGAGAGCTGATATTGAAGATGAGCCAGATGATTTGCGAGTAACAATTCAGAATGCTGCAATATGAGCGCAATTTTGCATCAACTCGGGTGGTGGCCATTTGAGCAATATAATTTTTTCCAATTGATGTCATCAACTTTACACTTTCAAATAAACTTTTTTTTATGAAAACAGAACTCTTTTTCGTAATCCTTTTCTTTAAATTTAAATAGGCTACTTAGTTCAATCGTATTTTTATAAGCCAAATTACATGTGATAGTTATCAAAGAACAAATTACACCAAAGACACATGTGTAAATCACTCTGACAAACACTAGCAGAACGGAACAACATGCTGTTTTCGAAAGCCGCTACACTTTCATCATCAGCGTTCTTGTGTTTGGTCCACTTCTGTGGTGTCAGTTGATGTATATTTCAGCTATTTATACAAACTTTTTCACTGTAAATAGAATACGTGAATTTTTTTGATTCATTCGTATTACAAATTGTGAAAACTTTTTTTGTAATGGAAAGCACAAATTACACCTCACTAACTTACAACAGTGTGACCATTGTTATCTATTCTTTACCAACTATACACATGTTTTTTAATTTGCTTAGTTTGTTTTTAACTTATGACAAACTTTTTTGGTTTGTTACTATAAGTATGTATATTTATTAATTTTTGCTACAAGCCATTAGCTTTGTTAATTTATATTTTAGGTTTAAGATTTCTCTTTATTTATGAACATTTTTCTTGTTTGTAATCCTTTTATTTAAATTTAAATAGGCTACTTAGTTCAATCGTATTTTTATAAGCCAAATTACATGTGATAGTTATCAAAGAACAAATTACACCAAAGACACATGTGTAAATCACTCTGACAAACACTAGCAGAACGGAACAACATGCTGTTTTCGAAAGCCGCTACACTTTCATCATCAGCGTTCTTGTGTTTGGTCCACTTCTGTGGTGTCAGTTGATGTATATTTCAGCTATTTATACAAACTTTTTCACTGTAAATAGAATACGTGAATTTTTTTGATTCATTCGTATTACAAATTGTGAAAACTTTTTTTGTAATGGAAAGCACAAATTACACCTCACTAACTTACAACAGTGTGACCATTGTTATCTATTCTTTACCAACTATACACATGTTTTTTAATTTGCTTAGTTTGTTTTTAACTTATGACAAACTTTTTTGGTTTGTTACTATAAGTATGTATATTTATTAATTTTTGCTACAAGCCATTAGCTTTGTTAATTTATATTTTAGGTTTAAGATTTCTCTTTATTTATGAACATTTTTCTTGTTTGTAATCCTTTTATTTAAATTTAAATAGGCTACTTAGTTCAATCGTATTTTTATAAGCCAAATTACATGTGATAGTTATCAAAGAACAAATTACACCAAAGACACATGTGTAAATCACTCTGACAAACACTAGCAGAACGGAACAACATGCTGTTTTCGAAAGCCGCTACACTTTCATCATCAGCGTTCTTGTGTTTGGTCCACTTCTGTGGTGTCAGTTGATGTATATTTCAGCTATTTATACAAACTTTTTCACTGTAAATAGAATACGTGAATTTTTTTGATTCATTCGTATTACAAATTGTGAAAACTTTTTTTGTAATGGAAAGCACAAATTACACCTCACTAACTTACAACAGTGTGACCATTGTTATCTATTCTTTACCAACTATACACATGTTTTTTAATTTGCTTAGTTTGTTTTTAACTTATGACAAACTTTTTTGGTTTGTTACTATAAGTATGTATATTTATTAATTTTTGCTACAAGCCATTAGCTTTGTTAATTTATATTTTAGGTTTAAGATTTCTCTTTATTTATGAACATTTTTCTTGTTTGTAATCCTTTTATTTAAATTTAAATCGGCTACTTAGTTCAATCGTATTTTTATAAGCCAAATTACATGTGATAGTTATCAAAGAACAAATTACACCAAAGACACATGTGTAAATCACTCTGACAAACACTAGCAGAACGGAACAACATGCTGTTTTCGAAAGCCGCTACACTTTCATCATCAGCGTTCTTGTGTTTGGTCCACTTCTGTGGTGTCAGTTGATGTATATTTCAGCTATTTATACAAACTTTTTCACTGTAAATAGAATACGTGAATTTTTTTGATTCATTCGTATTACAAATTGTGAAAACTTTTTTTGTAATGGAAAGCACAAATTACACCTCACTAACTTACAACAGTGTGACCATTGTTATCTATTCTTTACCAACTATACACATGTTTTTTAATTTGCTTAGTTTGTTTTTAACTTATGACAAACTTTTTTGGTTTGTTACTATAAGTATGTATATTTATTAATTTTTGCTACAAGCCATTAGCTTTGTTAATTTATATTTTAGGTTTAAGATTTCTCTTTATTTATGAACATTTTTCTTGTTTGTAATCCTTTTATTTAAATTTAAATAGGCTACTTAGTTCAATCGTATTTTTATAAGCCAAATTACATGTGATAGTTATCAAAGAACAAATTACACCAAAGACACATGTGTAAATCACTCTGACAAACACTAGCAGAACGGAACAACATGCTGTTTTCGAAAGCCGCTACACTTTCATCATCAGCGTTCTTGTGTTTGGTCCACTTCTGTGGTGTCAGTTGATGTATATTTCAGCTATTTATACAAACTTTTTCACTGTAAATAGAATACGTGAATTTTTTTGATTCATTCGTATTACAAATTGTGAAAACTTTTTTTGTAATGGAAAGCACAAATTACACCTCACTAACTTACAACAGTGTGACCATTGTTATCTATTCTTTACCAACTATACACATGTTTTTTAATTTGCTTAGTTTGTTTTTAACTTATGACAAACTTTTTTGGTTTGTTACTATAAGTATGTATATTTATTAATTTTTGCTACAAGCCATTAGCTTTGTTAATTTATATTTTAGGTTTAAGATTTCTCTTTATTTATGAACATTTTTCTTGTTTGTAATCCTTTTATTTAAATTTAAATAGGCTACTTAGTTCAATCGTATTTTTATAAGCCAAATTACATGTGATAGTTATCAAAGAACAAATTACACCAAAGACACATGTGTAAATCACTCTGACAAACACTAGCAGAACGGAACAACATGCTGTTTTCGAAAGCCGCTACACTTTCATCATCAGCGTTCTTGTGTTTGGTCCACTTCTGTGGTGTCAGTTGATGTATATTTCAGCTATTTATACAAACTTTTTCACTGTAAATAGAATACGTGAATTTTTTTGATTCATTCGTATTACAAATTGTGAAAACTTTTTTTGTAATGGAAAGCACAAATTACACCTCACTAACTTACAACAGTGTGACCATTGTTATCTATTCTTTACCAACTATACACATGTTTTTTAATTTGCTTAGTTTGTTTTTAACTTATGACAAACTTTTTTGGTTTGTTACTATAAGTATGTATATTTATTAATTTTTGCTACAAGCCATTAGCTTTGTTAATTTATATTTTAGGTTTAAGTTGGTAAAGAATAGATAACAATGGTCACACTGTTGTAAGTTAGTGAGGTGTAATTTGTGCTTTCCATTACAAAAAAAGTTTTCACAATTTGTAATACGAATGAATCAAAAAAATTCACGTATTCTATTTACAGTGAAAAAGTTTGTATAAATAGCTGAAATATACATCAACTGACACCACAGAAGTGGACCAAACACAAGAACGCTGATGATGAAAGTGTAGCGGCTTTCGAAAACAGCATGTTGTTCCGTTCTGCTAGTGTTTGTCAGAGTGATTTACACATGTGTCTTTGGTGTAATTTGTTCTTTGATAACTATCACATGTAATTTGGCTTATAAAAATACGATTGAACTAAGTAGCCTATTTAAATTTAAATAAAAGGATTACAAACAAGAAAAATGTTCATAAATAAAGAGAAATCTTAAACCTAAAATATAAATTAACAAAGCTAATGGCTTGTAGCAAAAATTAATAAATATACATACTTATAGTAACAAACCAAAAAAGTTTGTCATAAGTTAAAAACAAACTAAGCAAATTAAAAAACATGTGTATAGTTGGTAAAGAATAGATAACAATGGTCACACTGTTGTAAGTTAGTGAGGTGTAATTTGTGCTTTCCATTACAAAAAAAGTTTTCACAATTTGTAATACGAATGAATCAAAAAAATTCACGTATTCTATTTACAGTGAAAAAGTTTGTATAAATAGCTGAAATATACATCAACTGACACCACAGAAGTGGACCAAACACAAGAACGCTGATGATGAAAGTGTAGCGGCTTTCGAAAACAGCATGTTGTTCCGTTCTGCTAGTGTTTGTCAGAGTGATTTACACATGTGTCTTTGGTGTAATTTGTTCTTTGATAACTATCACATGTAATTTGGCTTATAAAAATACGATTGAACTAAGTAGCCTATTTAAATTTAAATAAAAGGATTACAAACAAGAAAAATGTTCATAAATAAAGAGAAATCTTAAACCTAAAATATAAATTAACAAAGCTAATGGCTTGTAGCAAAAATTAATAAATATACATACTTATAGTAACAAACCAAAAAAGTTTGTCATAAGTTAAAAACAAACTAAGCAAATTAAAAAACATGTGTATAGTTGGTAAAGAATAGATAACAATGGTCACACTGTTGTAAGTTAGTGAGGTGTAATTTGTGCTTTCCATTACAAAAAAAGTTTTCACAATTTGTAATACGAATGAATCAAAAAAATTCACGTATTCTATTTACAGTGAAAAAGTTTGTATAAATAGCTGAAATATACATCAACTGACACCACAGAAGTGGACCAAACACAAGAACGCTGATGATGAAAGTGTAGCGGCTTTCGAAAACAGCATGTTGTTCCGTTCTGCTAGTGTTTGTCAGAGTGATTTACACATGTGTCTTTGGTGTAATTTGTTCTTTGATAACTATCACATGTAATTTGGCTTATAAAAATACGATTGAACTAAGTAGCCTATTTAAATTTAAATAAAAGGATTACAAACAAGAAAAATGTTCATAAATAAAGAGAAATCTTAAACCTAAAATATAAAAGAACTCTTTTTCATTTATAATAAAATGACAGGCAGTTCAAATTATGACATTATTACGACATTATATTATTTAAATGCCAACATGTATTAGGAAATTCATTCAATTCGTATTTGTTATATTTTCATTGATGTCAATTAGTAATGAAGATGATTCACAAATTGTATTTAAATATTGATATGTATATTAATATATAAAACTTTTATAGATAAAGAGAGTTTTATCTCGAATGATTATAAATAATAAAAAAAAAATAAATGTGGCAATTCTACTTAATTTTATACATGGATGGTGCTTTGTTGTGTACATTTTCATTGTCGTTTGTTAAATGTTTTAAGTTTCATCATTTTATGATCATGTGCAATAAAATTATGATTGGTATAAAAACTAATCGAATGAAAATGTGTGCATAGGCCGGAACTTGGCCTGTGCATTATTGTGTTACTAAATTTTAACATTTTGACATCAAAACAATTGGTGTTAACAGAAGTAATAATAACAAAAAAATCCCTGTCAATCAAAAACATAACACAACCACTTGTTAGAATGTTAAGAGTAAAATTTCACTACCAAAACAATAACTGAGTAAATAAAACAACAACAACTATGCTTTTTAAGCCCAAAGGAATATCAATTGGTGGTGGCTGACTTGGCCGATTTGACAGTTGGCTATTTCGCTTAATAATTGTTTTCTACAGCACTTGTAGCAATTAAGTGCAAGATCATGTTGAGATAACAACAAAAATCACAACCGAGAAAGAAATAAAAATGTATTATTGATGCACTCAATTAAAACAAGTAAAATAAAACACATTTAACTTTCACGGCTCACAGCCTCATTTGAATATTTATTTCTATTATTATTGATTTGATTTTACACATAATTTACTTTTTTTATATTTTGTTTTGCAGATTTCGTCAAACCACAATGAAGATTGGGAAGCTTATTGCAGCAGTTGCGCTGAGTGTTTTAATTCAGGTAAGTTCGTTGAATTGAACTACATATTTGGATAATAATAATAGCAAGCCATCATAATACTAAAAGACTGTTGAGAAACCGCCAAAAATGTCTGAACGTAATGTATATAATGCAGTGGGTAAAACAAAAACAATACAGATATTTCATGCATGGAAGGAAAGGAAACATGATTGAGGTAAAAATTGATTCAATCATATTGTTGTGGTAACAAGTCCGTTCTTGGCATTACGTAAACAAAATGATAACATCATAATCGTATGAGCCCAGCTGAAGAAGCACTGGCCACATTTCAATCGATATTAAGATATGTTTCAAAAAGTGACTAATGTTGCATCATGGAATATAGAACAAGATCTATTCTTGTACTAATCTATCCTCCAAATCATCTCAGTGATATAATCAGTGACAAATGCTGTGTTTGAAAATTTTAGCCAATTGTTCGGAAACTATTCCTTGTATGACTTTAGAAAATTAAACAGTGAATAATTTATAAATCCTTAGTTTTGAAATAAGGATATATAGTTGTCGATTATGTATTCATGATGATATTGTAACAACTGACACTGGACAAGCACAGAAGGTTACATATGAGGCAGATCACCTAAGAATTAACACATTTCATTCATATTGTAATGTTAAAGTAACTCGTTGCCTTTATAGAAGAAGTTGCAAGAGAATTTTGTGAACAAAATTCAAAAGACAATGAAAATATTCCCAAATTAGCAAGTGAAATAAAAGCCAAATTGTTATTTTTTTTTAATGAAACTCCTCCCAAAGAAAAAAATTGACTAATTCGCAATCAAATAAATCCAAAAATTATAAATAATATAAAAAATATAAATGCTGTAGCAAGTTAAGTCGGCTTCTTACATACCTCAGAGGAGAAAGTCTTTGAGTCCTACATCCCCTGAGGTACGTCCAAAAATATTTTGGAGTTGGAATGATTTTTTTCTCCTTGATATGTCCAAAATTAGTTTCGCTCTCAAGTAGGTGTAGTTTGAGTTGGTAAAGACATTATACCGGTATGTTTTGTGTCTTATTTTCATAGATCTGCGGCTTTAAAAAATACTACAAGAAAAAGTATCGAATTCAAATCGCACGATCTCTATAGTCAGTTCACAGTTCACCTTCTCTTGAGGTGACTATGTCCTCAAATTGCTCGTGTAGAATGTCCATTGTAGCATGAGCTGTGTGGCAGGTAACGCTATCTTCTTGAAACCACATGCCGTTGGTGTCCATATTATCTACTTCAGGCTAAATGAACTGGGTAATCGTCAACTTGTAGCGCTCGTCGAGGTCGGCGATGGCCTGGCCAACATCGTTCTCAATGATATATGGACCGATGGCGGCGCTAACCGAAAGAAATGTAGGACGATTATGAAAAGCGTAAAATAGGCGATGCGCGCGGAGCATGGCTCTTTTTCGCCTTTTAAATAATAATAAATTCAATAATATTACTCGTATTTTTGTGTATAAAGAAGACAGCAAAAATAAGACATTATTTGGAGGTAAACATTTCCTTCCGGGTTTAGCATAGTAGTTTACTCATATGAATGTAGTACTCAGGTGTATGTTTGTACTCACATGTAGTATACAATGAATTTAATAATATTGTATTTAAGTTAAAGGAACCAGGGTTGTTAGTCCGTTCAATTGTTTAGTTTCTGTTTTTTTACTGAACTTCCCTTCTGTGACCTCAAAAATAATCTAGTTTAAAAAATCTCAATGACACAATTTAATTTTCCCTTTTATCCTGGTGTCTTGAATGTGTGTGTTGAAAACCTTTAAATCCTTTATTTGCTTTTGGCATTTTTCCAACATCTCATTAGGAACATTTCACTTCTTATTGGCGCCTTTCGTAATAGAGATAAAATAACACAAATCAAAAGCGTTCTTCCTGTTATGACGATGGTAACAAATACCATTTAAAGTTGTTTGTTGTATATCCTGTCCACAATTTCAATCTTTCACCTCGTACTTTCAGGTAATTTTGGCCATAGATAAAAGAAAACTAATTTATGCAATGATTTAAAAAAAATAAAACACGTTAGTGAGTACAATCCTTCAAAATGCGATACAGCAGTTTGTGTGGATCACCTGGAAACTTAGGAATAAAATATTTCAAACGTTTTTTTTTCGAGGATCATCAATCACCAGATAACGATTGGGTATTTGAGTATTAAGAGTATTTTTCAAGCTTAAATTTCAATAATTCAAAAGCTGAAAGATCAAAGCACGCTAATTATCTACCTTAATTGCTGAGCGTACATCATCGCAATTAATCGCCATTCCTTTGATCACGTCGGGCCGCCCTTATAAAAATCGGAAGTAAATAAAAGATATTTTTGTTTAGCTCGATTGGAAGCGATACATTTTATATCTCTCAAAAATACATCAAATTGAAACCACTGAGCCGTGTGATATACATATGGCTTTTACAATCTGTCGCAATTTTAATCACCGATTGGCCAACACCATATCGTGAATATTTTTCAATTGTTTCGACTGTAGCGACCTCATCTGGGCGTGCAGAAAACTCGGCATCTTCCATTCCGAATGTTCTGGTCACAACCAAATTCACTAAACCACCTTTTTACCAGTGAAATTGATGATGCAAGCTTATCCTTGGTTTGAGTGATGGTTATTTTCGAAAAAAAATAATGCTTAATGAGCACACGCAATGCACTTTTTTCCACGCGATAGTCTGCTATAAAGGAACTGTCAAACACAAACTAAATTACGCAGCTTGTTAAGAGTCAACTCAGTTAAGAGGTGGGAAATTCAAAAATTCGCCGAATTATTGACCCAACCTCGTATTTCATTAACTAGGTCAAGTATCTGTTTTAGTCATAACGATTATAGATTTTTTGAAGTGTACGAAAGCTCTTTACAGCCCAGTGTTTTGATATGATTTTGTCGCATTAGATATGGCATTAGAAGAAGATGCTTTCGAGATTCAAGATCTACTGAATAATATTCATAAGGACTCTACAGACTCTTGGGTTCATAATGATATTAAGAAACTAATAATGTTATATACTACGTTTATACGCACGTCTTATTTGCAAATAAAAAAGAAGAATGTTGCCGTATAACTTTTTTATAGTAACTTATTAACTCACTTAAACAAGTCGTGAATAACGACACTATTTGCAAATAAAAAGTAAGACGTTGCCACTTCATGAACGTTTTTTGTGTTTTACTTACCAAACAATCATATTTTCGTCACATGGCATCACTAATAATAATATAAGTTCTGTATGCAATTACCCGTATAAACAGTGAATTAGTTATTTGCAAATAGTTCTATTTGCAAATAAGACGTGCGTATAAACGTAGTAATAGTATTTATGCATATTGTATAAGCAGGTTGTGTATTACTCAAACAATGAAGAACTTAGTATGCACAACTTTTTCTTATAGGGTTAAGTCTTACAGAAAAGTGAGTACAATAAAATAAAAGCGGCATTAATTCATGTCAACAAACCAGAGTTACTTAGTGGTTGTTGAGTTGAAAACAAGTAGATAATGGAGACGTGCGAGTAAGCAACAGCTTCTTTCTCATAGGTCGTTCAACAAACTGAAATACCAACTTACAATATGATGATATCGGTGTTGCAGTCTTCGTTGTAGATAGACGACGCGCCGTCTCAGACCCAGACACAAAAAATTAAAATTAAAATAAAACTAACAGAAACCTCAAAATGCAGCAACATCAGTATCACGTTCTTTAAATGTCGTTACTTTCACCCAAATGCCAAACGATTAAGTTGGCTGGCTGGTTGGTTTGTTTGTTTTCGTTGCCTTCTCTGTAATGTTGTTGGTAATGCAGGAGACTGCTAATGTTGCAAGTTTTTAACCTACTACTGAAAACTATTTGTGAATTTTTGTTATTTTTCATCTGCTTGTGTGTTTGATTTCCTTTGCAGGTCATACAGTTTTGCTTATTTGTTTGAGTTTTGCAATTGATTTAATAAACTTTTGCTTCTTATTGCATTTCCCACGAATGCCAACATTCATTTTATGCTTCATATTGCATTGCACATTTGCATGATTAATTTCAGCATAATAGTCGTCGGTGTCGGGGTGATGGGTTGGTTAAATATGACAAATTTGGGGATCAGTCTGTGTAACTACTTATCGGTATTTAATTGCTCTTTTTTAATTATAATTAAGAATAATTATTATTAAACGTAGTTCTTTTTGAGTTTTTAAATAGAAGATAAAATTAAATATGAATAAAATTAATTAATATTCTTTTTATAATTTTTTGCATATATTATTTAAAAAAAAATTATTCAGCATTAGATAAATTTTTCCCAAAAAGTAATAAATATTTATTTCAACGCCTCTTTGGGCGTCTTGTTCCGGAATAACAAATAATAATACAGAATTTAAGACTGTGTTTGCAATAAATTGAAATTTTTTTTAACAAACGAAATAAAAGATACAGAGAGAGAATTTGTGTCTTAGTGTGGATTTACATATTGTTTGCGAACTAAAAATTTTTGACCGACAAAATTTTTGTTAGTGAAAGTTTTTTGCAACACGGTTCACCCATTTCGAACAGTTTGTCTGGAAAATCAGGGCTACGCTATGAAATACGTGTGCAAACGAGGCGTATTAATTTTATCATGTGACAGCATAGCGGCATATGTCTAAAATTTTCTGTTTTCTTGCTGTCACACATATTTTTAATTATTTAATAAAAAAATTTTTTTCATTTTTATTTCAATGAAAATCGCACCAAAATAATATGTAAATAAAAATACTTAATATTGAAATTTATTATTTTGGGGCATTCCCTCCAACCGATTGTTAAAACATTTAGAGTGTTTCATTCATGTTTTTTGTTGTGGATTTAGCTCGTCAGTGAACTTTAAGCAGTTTGAAAACATTCAACCTCGTATGTTTATGCCAAAAACAAACAGACATAATATGAGAATTCTATATTTTATGTATATGATTATTAAAAAACCATAATCATAGTGGGCTTAGAATGCTTTTATACAAACAAAATATTATGCATTAAACACATTCGAGACAGCAGACTACCGACTACAACCTGTCAAAAATAGAATACATGTGTGTATGTATATGAAAATGATTATTTTCACAACTGCACGACTACACGACTGCAGGTTGTTGTCCATGCTACTTTTGTCGTGTACTCATATTAAACTACATAATTTCTATTTTTGTTAAAAATTTTATTGTAATTTCTTTCGGTGCTCTGTTTTGATTCCGGAGTTACGTCGTTCAAAATTTTAATATATTACTGATCATAAATCCTACAATATAGAACGAATAGGCTCTTTTTTAATACATATATATATATATATATATATATATATATATATATATATATATATATATATATATATTTTTTTTTTTTTTGAGAGTTGGACGGGACTTGTCCCATGAAAAAAAGGAAACTTAAAAAAATTAAAAGCGCTAAATATGCACCACTGTAATATACATAAATGAATTGTTGCAACAGCTGTTTACTATGTAGCTGTCGTTTTCAAAATAATTAAGTAGCTGGCTACAGGGTGACATTTGTAGTCGTGGAGCCTATATACATGAGTCTATTTTACTTTTCTTGCAACATGTTTGCTTTGGCATAAACATACGAGGTTGAATGTTGTCAATCTGCTAACGTTTGCTGACGATTTGGTTTAGTGACCAATGAAATGTAAGCATATGAACATAAAATGTCGTACACATAATATGATGTGCCAGCTCAGTTCAACTTTGGCAGAAAAATTAAAATAGCTGAGGTTACAAAATCTAAGTGAGAAATGTAAATGTTATTTAAAAATGGGATGATTCAGTCCAAAAACAAAACAGATGTTTACTTGGTATCAAATCTAAATAGTAGCCCCTATTTTTAGTTTACCAATTCTTGTGAATGCTTTCTTTCATTTTTATTTGTTTTTTATTTTGTTCTCTTGATTTGTGTTTTTCTACATAATTTGTGACATTCGAGTGCAATTTCTTATTTCCAACTTTCTAGATTCATTCAACAGCACCCATAGAATGTATTTTATAATATATTCAAGCAATTAAAATTTTTATTAGAAAAAGTTAGATCAGTTATTGTAGACTTTTTCATGCTACGAATATTATCCATGTTATAAAAACATCGCTGACTTGTTTGTACCAACGTTGTTTCGCACGTCCATCCATTCAACCATACTAAAATATGGCAATAAACGACAGTAAACTACTTGCCCTATTTAGTTATATAAGTCTTGGAAGAAGCATTAAGAAAAAAATAGAAAGTAAACTGTAAAATAATCCGGTTAAAGCTTGTGTTTCTTACTAAAGAAAAGAAAAAAAATTAGAAAAATTAAAGCAAATAAATACGACTAGTTCCGTTTCCAATTGAGTTCAAGGCTAGAATGCAATAGAATACATTCGTATGTATTTGCTCTAATAAACAACTTTGTAAAAAATATTTTTAATTCTCTTATTCAATTTCTTTTCTTCTTAAGCGGAATATAAAAAGAAATTTATGCAGCACAAAAATGGAAAATCTAGTGCAGAAATAAAACATAAATAAAGTAAGCAGCAACGACGACAAATTACACCAGTGATATTTTCACAATAAAATTATCAATTGAACTTTTCAAATTCGTTTGTTGTGTCTTTAGCTGTCACATGGCGACATTTCATTAGTTGCTAAACCAAATCGTCAGTGAAGCGACCAATATATCAACAAAAAAGTTTTTATTAATAAACAATCATATAAAAATGTATAAAAGGGTGATTTCTTTAGCAACACTGTTTTTGGCAGCTCAGCTGTTTTCGTGTAACCTGTTAAGCATTAAACACATTCGTGACAGCAGGCTACCGACTACAACCTGTAAAAAATAGAATACATGTGTGTATATGAAAACGATTATTTTCACCACTGCACGGCTACACGACTGCAGGTTGTTGTCCATGCTAATTTTGGCGTGTAGTCAAATTAAACTAATTTCTATTTTTATTGGCTACAAAACAAAAACAGTGTTGACAATATAAGAAAATATGTAAAGCAAATTACCGATTAGAAATATTTTTTACTGCAAAATAAAGAAAATTCTAAAATTTATATGTTATGATATATATGCATCTAGAATTTTTAAATTAATAAATTTATTGGTTTTATTGTGACGTTTCGTGAATTTTTTGTTCACTTTATCCAGGGATTCGTCTATTTTGTTAAAATATTAAAAACATCAAGATTTTATAATTTTTTATAATTTATAATTTGTTTTATTGTTATAAGTATATCATATTGACTTGAGCCAAAAATACCAACATTGGTGAAGATTGAAAAAAATCACAGGGTAATAGCCTTTTTTAACATAAAAATTAATTAGTAAAACTTATTAAATATGTAAGGAAAAGAAAACTATCCTGAACAAGAACTTTAAAAAATTAAAAGCGCTAAATATGCACCACTTTAATAGACATAAATGAATTGTTTACCATGTAGCTGTCGTTTTCAAAATAACTAATTAGCTGACTACAGGACGACATTTGTAGACAACGACATTTGTAGTCGGTGTTCGTGTAGCCTGCTGTCTCGAATGTGTTTAATGCATTACTGTTAAACATGTGCAGTTTTGTCTATAATTTAACCATGAATCGACTTACAAACGAACAACACTTGCAGATTATCGTGTACTTCTTCCATTTTTATGGCCAGTTTGGGTCACCTACTGAGGCAGCTATTCGGAATCTTGTGATTAAATTTCGCACCAAATTTATATTATCGGACATTTAACTATCAACACGCATACGTAGAATGCGGACAAAGGAGAATATCGCAACTGTATCCGCCAGTGTTGTTGATAACCGTGTATTATCGGTCCGGCACCGTTCGCAGCCATTTGAGGGTCTGTTACTCCACTACGTGGAAAATTTTGGGGAAAGATTTGGGTGTAAGAATTTAGGGCACACAACCTACCAAAACGGCTAACTTTTGGTGAATGGGCCCTGGTAAAGTTGGATGAAGATCCACTTTTTATCGGAAAATTGTGTTCAGCGACGAAGTTCATTTCTTGTTGAATGGTTACGTGAACAAGCTAAATTATCGTATTTGGTGTGAAGAGCAGCCAGAAGCCGGTGGCATCATTGGACCGTACTTTTTCAAAGACAACGAAGGCAGAAACGCTATTATGAATGGCGAGCGCTACCGTGCCATGATTACAAATTTTTTTGTTGCCCAAAATAGATGAATTTATTCGCTAGATTCCGGCCGATATGTTAGAGAGAGTACGCCAAAATTGGACTCAGCGTATGTATCATTTTAGGCGTAGCCGTATCAACATTTAGATGAAATCATCTTTAAATATTGAATTATATATGTAGATTGCTCTATCGACTCAAATAAAGATTCCTTACATTTCTCTAAATTTTATGTGTTTTTGAAATCAAACAGCTTTTAAAAAATCACGCTTTACATACAACGTGTGCAAATCCTCATGGTCGCGTCGCTTAAATCAAAAGCTTTGCCGACAACCTTCGTTGTTGAAGGGAAAATGCTTTTCCCTTCGCAATATTTCCTCGATTTTGTAGGGGTATCAATTGTTGATCAAACTTTCATTAGCTGAAATATATGATAGTAGGCCTTATTAAAGTTGGACGAATTTCTGACTCTAATTCTATATATTTATCAGGATTATAGAAAAATCTTAAAGCAGTAAGGTCCAATATATCTAGTTGCTTGTTAATATAAAGCAGTAAGTTGCGATTCGTACTATTTTTTAATAAAAGTGGTATAATCAATACAAATTATACTACCTGGAAATTTTACCAAAGAATTAAATAAAAGTTGTAATATAAACATGAACTATTACAATTGTATTGCAATTGTTTATTACTTCTTATTAACTGAACACTGGCAATATAGAGATCAGTTGTAAACAAATATTTTTATTAAATGTTTTAAGATAACAAACTGTCTGCTGCCAGTATTTTAAAATCGAAGAATTTGAAGCAACACGAATTCGTTGCCTTCAATAAATTTTTGTTTCTGCCAAGTTGGAAACAATAGCAACTTGTAGTCCACTTCTTATTATCTATGTCTTGGAAAAAGAAACATTAGCTGATGAATGTGGAATAGATATAATTCCAGCTGCAACTGTTGGGGACAAATGGGAACATTAACGCATCATTGGGTAGAGTTGTCAACGAATTTCACACTTACGAGTATGGGCCTGAAATTCGTTTTGTTCTTTCGTTCCATTTGTTCTATCATTAATATTAACATAATACAACAAAATATTTTGTGTAATACTTAATGACATTTCAAAAAAGATTACGATTTCAATATAATCGCGGAAATAAGGACATAAAAATGAGCAATCATAATAAAACGTATACGATCTGTGATCCGGAGATAGCACAAGTTCAGATCATTTCCAATTATTTCCCAGTGAAAAATAATGGAAATTGTTCTCATTGCTTCCAAAGGATCCATTAGGGATTTTTTTTTTGCTTCCTAGGATCCAATTAAACAAATTTGAATTTGAAATAGTAATTGCTTCTAAAAATTTTGTGAAAGTCGATTTAAAAATACTTCTTTTCTATTAAAAATTCTTATTTTTATTTCCAGTGACAAATAAATAATCCTAATTTAATATAAATTTAGTTTCTATGAAAAAAAGGACTCGTAAAAGGTTTACTTTACTATAATGGCAGTCCTATGTCAAAATCATTGGAAATTAACCAAGTTTGCCCTCTATCCGGATCCTAATCTCAACATTTATATGACTTTTCTCGAGGGTCTTTTTTCACTGGGATTATAAAATAGGATGTTTTCTTTTTTAATTCCCATTCACCGATTCGGAAGCTGGCTTTAGTATGTTAAAAAAGCCAACCTTTGTTGTTTTCTTTTTGATATGAAAATAATTTTATATTAAATTAGAATTGATTGTTTGCCACTGGGTACAAATTTCACATCGGGAAGGAACATAAATTTGCAACAAGTCACGATTTCTTTTCTTTCTTCTGTGAAAGTATTTCTTATTAATTTTTAATTGAAGAGAAGTAATGCTTTTAATGTAGATTTAAAGAAATAATTGCTTCTTACAAAAAGGCAGTTTTTTAATCACTTCCTACAGACTTGTAGAAGTGATTCCAATTTTTCATCACAAATTACGTCAACTTTACATCTTAGAAAGTTGAAAAATGCACTATTGAATTTTTGGAAGTAATAAAAGTCTCGTTCCTTGAGAACGAATTCCATTTTTTCACTGGGTATTGATAAATAACTTATTATGATCAGAGCAGTTCAAATCGGTTAGAGATGGCGGACGCATCAGAAAATCGTAAGATAATTAACAAAAACAAAAGACTTTCATTAAAATATTTAGTCCTTTAGAAAGGATATAAAATCAAACTAAAAATTTATACGACATACAAATAAAGAGCTCATTGAGTGTAAGATAAATCAATATAAATGACAGTTCACTTTTAAATTAGAGTCTGAAATTCAACGTATACATGTGTAGTATATCAATTATTATTATTATTTTTTTTTAAATGTCAGTGCAATCCTTTTTTCCTTTTTGCATTCCTATATTTACATCAAAATGATGCTTAAGAATTAATAAATAAAACCAAGCAAAATTTATCTTTTAAAAGAGTTTAGGACACACAATAGCCCATCCAAAAAATTTCTCCTGATTTTAAAAAAGTGAAAATCTTTAGATACTCGTACTCTTACTTACTTGCAGTATTTATCATATACATACGTACCAAATTGAACTTCATTTAAAGGTAAAACAATTTCGCATATAAATTTTGTTGACCGCAAACAGGTTGTACTTGTTGCAATCTTTTCCGCCAAAACAAAAAAGAAAAAAAGTAACTAAAGCGAAGAGTAAAAATTTATTCTATCTAAATTATTATCTAAAAAGTGAATAAATCAATGTTAAAGTCACAAGAAGGCAACAGCAGCGAATTTATCCATACATCATGTGTGTGCCTGTGTATGTGGTGTATGTAGATCAAATGTGATACACAAAACCGGCATACAGTGAGTGAAGCATACCGACATTGGGACAATGTGTTTTGCAGACTAGCGAATCGCTGTAATACAAGTACAATTAAAATCACGCGACACCAATACAAAATATTTACAAAACTCGTACGAATGTCTTTAGTCGACTATACTAGTACAAATGTGGATGCATAGACACTTTGGCATGTTGTCAATAAATGTTGCAATGACCAACTGAAAAAAGATGTTACCCCATTAAACATTATTCAGTTAGTCTATCAAAGTCGATCGAAATCGAGCCAAAAGAAATCAGAAAAAATACTATGACGAATTTCACAATTTTATCTATTTGCACTTATGTACTTGCATACTTACGAGCATCTATATAAAACCGCGCCAGCAGAGCTCGCAAGTGTGCGATCATTTCCATCTGTTTTTCTGCGTATATAAAGTTATGATACCGCAAAAACATAATTGTGGAGAAAAGGTCAAGATCCTATCAAAAATATCGACCGTTAATCATTCTGAGATCAAAATCAAGAACAACTCCTGTCTCTACAATTTCCTAAAAGTACTCATGGTTCATATCTATTTCCTAAAGAATCACAATTATTGTCGCAAGTGAAAGACTCTTTGTCCTTAGAAATACAAGTCATTTGTTCTTTACCTGCCATTAATGAAGCTTTGACATGAATATGACCAGAAGATTTCTAAAACTAACCTCACACCCTAAGGTACATCAGGATGTTGACTCATTTCTAGGTGGCTTGCCATCTTGGCAGTTTTCCTGTAATTCTTCCCGATATTATGTATGTAGGTAAATGATACCCATAACATTCTCTTAGAAGGTAAAACAGTTTTTAGCGCCCCATCTTATTATTGATTGAATGTGTTAATGAGTACTAAAATATTCACACCTTCATATCTCAGGAAGCTTTCATTATAAATCTTTCAAACAACTCCTTTTAGTTTATCCATTTCTTATCTTTGTGTTTTAGGTTTCATTATTTTCTGATTAAGTTAAACAAACTAATGAAATGTTTTACATACATACGTGTCACAACAAAGAAATTAAAAAAATATATAAGTATTTATAATAATAACTATTGTTGCAAAATGCATTGTTTGTTGTGGCTTTAGCTATTCATATGCCGACATTTCATTTGTCGCTAAAACAAATCGTCAGTGAAGGTTAAGCAGTTTGAGAACATTCAACCTCGGTTGTTTATGTCATACAAATCAAATACAATATGAGAATTCAATACTGTATATGAATCATAACAAAATACATAATCACAGTAGGCTTGGAACGCTTTTATACAAACAACACAACAAACAATTATACTCAACGCGAGTCTATTTTATTTTTCTTGCAACATGTGTACAATTAAACGCCCGTTTAAACGCCTGATTGAATACAATCATTAACGACCAACATATTCAAACGATGCATGTGCCAAATAATAATGAATTTTTTAATAAATGCACAAGATCCAGAGTCCTTTTTATATAGTAAAGTTATTAAAGTGATAACCATATAACATTGGTTAAGTAGTGGAATTGAAGCCAATTTTAGTGGTTATCAGTAAAAATAAAGCAAAAGAATCAAGGGGGAAAATGAAATTATTTCGAGGAAAAAATCATTCGCGATAAAGGAAATCACTACTAATATTATTAATTGCGCATAAATGCATCAACTACTCAGTCATTCCTTTTACGGCATTAACCTGTAGAAAATCTAACTTTTTTTCGTTATTTTGGGTTGCACTATTACAACAACCTGCGGCTCTACTCATGATGTGAAAACAAGATTTTGGAATACCGTCTGCAAAATACTCACCCAGGTGGAGATACGTAAGACGTAAGTGGCGCCGGGTTGGCCATACACTTTGAAAGCCATCCGACAACATTAGCAAAATGGCTATCGACTGGAATCCCCAGGGTCAATGACGTATTGGAAGGCTTGCTCATACTTGGAGGAGACAGCTGGATACAGAAATAAGGATTTCAGAACGCAGTTGGAACGAAATAAAACATATTGCAAATGAAAGAGATGAAATCTTTGCTGTGCCCCTATGTTCCTTATAGGAACTACAGGAAATAGTATATAATAACATTAAATAATAAAGAACATTAGTGCACTAAAAATAAAAAAGTTATGGTAGTAAGAAGTTTACTGAATTCCATAAAAATTTCACAGTAATCAGAATTATTGCTTTTGCGCGGCAATATAAACTTAAGACTCACATACATGTAAGTTGAGGATATAAGACCCCAAGAAATTGTGTTATTGTAAGTAAGTTTTGTTTCTAATTAAATTTAAACAACAGTCAAAATGACCTCTTTGGGGAATCTAACATTAAAGAACTGCTACAGTATTAGTTCTAATTCAATCCAGTTCTGTTTTAATGTGTAAGCAATTGTAAACACTCTCCCTAGACTGCGTTACTAATACGCACTTAGATTTGATACAAGCATGAGGGTATTTTCGAAAATACATTTCTTTATATGTTAAATCGCACTCTATTTAGAGACAACTCCGTCACAGCGTCTATAAATCAGGCACTCGTTTAAAAACGAAAACAATTTAAAGGAAACCCCATTTTACGTTACAAATCAGTGGGATATCAGCCTAACTTTATCCCTCTTTGTATATCACTAGAAGTATATCTTTGCAGTTGCAGTTTGTGACTTTGGGGAACACGGAAGCAGACCTCTTTCGTTGAGTGATTGGAACTCAAACCAGTAACTCAGTCAAATGTAAATGAAACCAATGCTATCGCCATCGCTTGCTCCAGAGCATATTTTTTGATGACAGTTGACTTCCGTTCCTTAAATTTATTTCCTAATTAGTCGCTAGTATCTACCTTATGCAGAGATCCCCTCTAGCATGCTTATTATCGTCTGTAGGTAGGAACTGATTATCTGGGTTCTCGTCTAGGAAACTAAAGTCTATAGTGAACTACGATTAAACAAAAGGATGCTAACATTACCCTTGTTATGCATTTTGTACATATAGTAAATGGTAGGATTTGTTAAAAAATGCATCTTATGCCCATTACTGATTTTTTTGTAGTGCTGATCACAGTCCAAAAATATGCTGTTTCCTGAGTATGAGTTTGGCTAATATTATCAAAAATTATGTATAAATGCAACGTAGTCATATTTCAAGAAATTAAAAACTGTATAATATTGGGAATAAAGTTTTCCTCAAGATCCTTCTCATATGCACGTATATTTGAAGCTCGGCCAATAATTTACAACCTTTAACCACGTGTTACTTAGTTTTGTTTTTTTTTTTTGAGATATGACCACAGCGCCCCCTTAAAGCCTACATATAGTACCATAAAATAAATTGTCGAGTCTGAATATATTTTTGCGAATAATTTTTTATGCTTTCAGAATAATTTTAAAAATTATACATAAAAAGTACCATTCATATACATTTATTTTTCGAAAATGACATTTTTCTTAAATTTACGCACAGTGTACATACAACGAAATTCCATCACTAGTAGTAAAGAAAGATCACATCTCTACGTAACGGCATTTAATTTTTTCAATTTGATATTATGACATTGCGCTTGCGCCATCTTGTGCAACATATTCTCATACGATGGGAAACAAGGAGTATGGAGAAAATCAAACACAGCAATGGAAACTTAAAATTTGCTACCAACTGTGAGTCCCGAGTGGCTGATTTTAATACTATCACTACTAAAAGAAGTCTTTATCAGGTTAATGATCTTCCAGCAGGATAACGATCCGAAACATGCTCCTCAAATTGTAAAGCATTGACAGCTTGACAACAACTACAAACTTTACCAATCACCCAATATGAACCCAATTAAAAATATTTGAGACTCCGAAGCTTTCTTAAGGAAAACCTTAAGAGAGCTTTAGTTAAGAAACAAAACAAAAATTGGTTTCTTCAATGCCAAGGCATATGCAAGCATTGCTAGATGCCAAAGGTGGTCCAACAAAAAATTAGATTTTAATTTTATTCATAAATAATAATATTTATCAAATTTTTTTTTCGAGATATTCTCCAAAATAACTATTTAATATTTTATTGTTTGTTGTTGGCTTAGCTGGGTATATGCCTGCATTTCGTTGGCCCTTTTAGCCAAATCATGATTGAAAAGCATTCAAGCTCGAATGCTTATGCCACAGACTACAAATACTATATGAGAATTCAAACAGAACTCAATAATTTTTTCTATTTGTAAACAACAAAAAACACATATATATATAAGTATAATAGCCTTAGAAAGCTTTTGTACAAAACGCAACACAACAAACAATTATAATTGACTTGCGTGTTTTTTTTTTTCTTTTTACGCCTTTATATCTATATACTTATATAAAATAGGATGTGTGTATGTATGTATGTAACGTAATGGCTCCAAAACGGCTGGGCCGAAATTTTCAGGGAACCTTCAGAATACTCGGGCGGGTGACACTGTGAAGTCCGATTTTTTATTTTCGGTCTGTGGGCGGAGGGGCGTGGCAAAATCCAATTTTGATATTGCACCACCAATGACATATACATACATATGTATGTATATTTATTTTTTGTGCTTTTTTATTTTATTTTCCTTTTTTTTTCAAAGCCGTTGTCATGTTCTTCGAAACGAGATATCAAACTCTTAAATCGGTTATGTAGTTCCGAAGATATTTACAAAAAATCTATGTTAATAATGATTCAATATCAAAATTTTAAAAATTTCGAAATGTTGCATTAAAAAATCCGAGTTTTCGGTTTATTTGTAAATTTTTACATCATTCAATAACACAAGATATTCCGCGCTTACTAAGGTGCAACATTGTACAATAAGTTAAAGATCTATACATATAAAACAGGATATACATATATATGTAACGTATGGACTCCAAAATTTTATGATACGTATTCCATGGATTTTTATTTAAAGGCCGTAAATTTCGTTAAACACTCAATTTAAATCGTATGGTAATATAACTTTTGAGCTGTTTGCTTAGGGCCAGCAACGCGGACGGGGTCAGCTATATGTACATAAAAATTACGTGTATGGTCGTGATCGCTAAACTCAAAAACTACTGGACCGATTTTGAACAAATTATATGCATGTTCTATGGGACGTGAGGAGTGTTTCTGTGTAGTTTGAAGTTCGTCCAACAGATGGCGCAATATTTAGTTTTTTGTGTGTGTTTTAGCACCGTAACTAAAGAACTACTGCACCGATTTTGACCAAACTTTATATACATGTTCTATGGGACGTGAGGAGTGTTTCTGTGTAGTTTGAAGTTCGTCCGACAGATGGCCCAATATTTTGTTTTTTGTGTTTTGCCCAATAGAGATTAGCGCGATAAGCCTATGCTGCGTTTTGCTGAAGGCGTTGGGTCCTTAATCAGCGTGTAGTGGGGTTAATTAGCCCGATACCGGTATTTGAACAATAATTCCTATGTCGATTTAGTGCAAATTTGAAGGCAAAACAACGTTTGCCCGGGTCAGCTAGTACAATTATAATTGTTTGTTGTGTTGAACCTGTCCTTTCTTGAATAATCCGATAATCTATGAAGATCGCTCTTTCTTAAACGAGTACTTTTTAATTGTTTCGTCTTATTCATCTGTTCTTCGAGTTTATCATAAGAAATAAATTAAAAGAATAAGCAACAGCACACTTTTATAGAGTGTCTTCATACATCTCGTTGAGATTTGTGCTCCTACATGCAGGCCTCTATCTGCGTCCATAGTTGGCTCAATTATCTAGAGACTGTTTCGATTTAATATGATGAGAACCGGAATGCAAATGAAATATTTTTATTACAATTTAATTTAGTTGTTCTGGTTTTTTTTGCTTTTTTTCATATGCATGTCCATACATTGTATGAATAAGCGTAGTTGTTGGAATTTTTGTTTTGAAATCAGTACCTGCGAGATTGCTGTTGTGCCTTGCAACAACATGCAATGTGTTTATTTTTTCATCAACTCCTTTTTTGATTTATTCGACGACTTAAAGAAACTAATTTAGGACATTGAAACATGTTTATCACTTTTCATTTTAGCCGAACAGATACTCGTATGTATATAAATAAAGGAAAATGAAAGGAAAGTTATATGTTTACTTTTATTTTTTAACTATTCCACTCGGCAGAAGCGATTTATTTAAATTTTTGGTTGGGTGAAAAATGCAAAGAAGACTTAATTTTATAACCTGATTGACTTTCACACGTCCCAAGGCATTAATGGCAATGATACGTAGTAAAAAGTTATTTTTAATCAGTTCAGTCGGTTACTCGAGCCCTCGTTGAGGGTCAGTACTATTACGAGGAAACCTGCAACAATATTAAAATTATTATCATACGAGTACTTCGTAATATTTATTTTAAAGACTTTTCAAACTCTTATCTTTACAGTTTGCTTTGGGCGATGACGTCGAAGTTGTTAAGGGTAACGAGGAAATGTCCGATCATGATAATGAAGTGGATCAAGTGGCTTTAGAAAGTGAACATGAATCGCAAAACCAAAAGGTTTTATACCAACATAACATGCAACAACAACAACAACAAGCTCCGGGGCCAGCACGAAGTAAGAGTGTATTTATTTAGCTGTATTTTTTTTAACATAAAACATACCGACAAGATCACAAATATTACCACCTTAAAAAAGCATCTTTAAATTATTTTGTTACAGGCAATAATAAGGGTATTCCTTTGGCGTTAGGACAGCCATTTGGCCCTCCACCACCACCTTCACACTTGGCGTACCAAGGACCACCACCACCATTACCACCGCAACGACCTCAACCACCTTCTCAGCAGCAGCAACATGTGCATGTGCCGCAGTCATTGCCAGATATGAGTGTAGGTGCCTCGAGCAGCAATGAAATATGGTCATCTCCAGTGCAGGACATGGCCAAAATTATATCACTCGATGTCAAATGTGAAAAGAATGGCATGAAGGTTTTCGTGCAGTTCGATAAGCCTTTCTACGGTATTGTTTTCTCTAAAGGCCATTATAGCAACATGAACTGCGTCCACTTACCGTCAGGCTTGGGGCGTACCTCGGCGACATTCGACATTGGCTTGCACGAGTGCGGTACGTCGGGCAATACCGAGAATGGTTTGTATGGCTATGGCCATGAGTCTGGTTCAGGAACTTATTTTGAAAACATCATTGTCATACAGTATGATCCTCAGGTACAGGAAGTTTGGGATCAGGCCAGAAAGTTGCGCTGCACTTGGCATGACCAATACGAAAAGAGTGTCACTTTCCGCCCCTTCCCCGTCGACATGTTAGATGTTGTGAGGGCCGACTTTGCTGGCGACAACGTTGGCTGCTGGATGCAGATCCAAGTCGGAAAGGGCCCCTGGGCTTCCGAGGTTTCGGGATTAGTTAAAATTGGTCAAACTATGACCATGGTCTTGGCTATAAAAGATGATGACTCTAAATTCGATATGTTAGTGAGGAATTGTGTGGCCCATGATGGCAAGAGGGCGCCCATACAATTGGTCGATCAAAGAGGCTGTGTGACTAGACCCAAATTGATGTCACGCTTCACAAAGATCAAGAATTTTGGTGCCTCGGCATCGGTTTTGTCGTATGCCCATTTTCAAGCTTTCAAGTTTCCCGACTCCATGGAAGTGCACTTCCAATGCACCATACAAATCTGTCGTTATCAATGTCCCGATCAATGTTCCGAGCCCAACTTGCAAGAGGTTCACCACTTACAGGTAGGGCCGGAATCTCAGTATGGTCCTCCTCCGCCACAATTGCACGTTGATACTTATCAAGTAGGCAGTTCTATTAGCAAGCGGCGTGACGAACGTCGTGTGCAGCGTAGGGCTCGTGCTGTGGACAATGAACCGGAAGTAGGCCTCAATCGCATTATCAAAGTTGTCTCTTCGGGTGATTTGACATTTGCCATTGACGAAAACGGCAATAACTCTGCCACCAACGTGGCAGCTCAGACGATGGTGTTCCCTGCCCGCGATGATGGCATAATATGTATGACTACACCCGGCTTCGCGATAACCTTAATTATACTTTTGGGCATTCTCATAACTTCTTGCCTCATTTCGGCCGTCCTCTATGTACGCTTAAGACCTTTCTCGACGATAACAAAAAAAAAAGAGCAGTTGCATTCACAAATCCCCAATTGTCAGGAGCTCTACCTGTCATACAAATACCACCGCCACCTGGGCATGGCACTCTCTCGAAAAATCGCACGCTTTCATAAATAGACTACAAATTTAGTACAAATATGAGACTTTTAATTGAAAAACAAAGGGGTATTTTTAAATGCTACAAAGAGAGATAAAAATAAGCACAAAAACCCGGAAGTAAAATATCGAAAATTCTCATTCCCAGCAACTGGGTTGTTGAGTGGAGGAAATTAAAGCTTTTTGGAGTTAGTCTTTTCTAAATTAAAAAAATATATATAGTATATATAAAATGTTTATGATGAATGAGCTTATTATAATTGAAGTAAACTTATTTTTTTGATTTGAATACATTTTTTAGGGATTTTCCATTAATTGTTGAAATTTTTTTACACAAAATCGTTTAAATATTCATATTATTAGTTGTTGTTAGTGTTTTGGTTTGATGAAGTTGTAAACATTTTATTTTAAAGAAGCTCTTCTTCGATTTTCAGTTCAACTCTTTAGTTTTTCCAAGACTAGCCTAATTTTTCGTTTGTTTTTTTTTTTGTTTTTTGTTTTTCAATTCAATTTTAATTACAAGCTTTAATAAATAGACGAGTTTTTTTATAACAATTTAAAATCTTAAGAATACCTTTGGCATATTGCTTTTAATTACGTACATACATGTACATATGTATATGTAGTTTTGGGTGTACTTTTAATTTCTCAAGGTGGTAGTCATTCACAACGTGCCCTCTCGTTGGCCGTGCTTTTATTGTTCTCTACCTCTTAATCTGTTAGACTGTAAATCTGTCTTTATTTAAACACTGTGCAAAGTATTAAATTAAGCTATAAAATTAATTAAACAACAAACATACACATCATTCCTAAACACGCCCATATTTACGCCCATAATACACGCACACACTTACACATACAAAGAAGTTCTGGTGCTAAGCCATATTTAAAAGTTCAAATCTCTTCCATAGATTTTTCGCTTTTATAAATGGACGAACAGAAAAGCTGTCTGTTTTGTTTTTACTTTAATTTATTTTTATCAATTATTTATTTGTTAAACAAGAAAATTCACTTGATGGTAGTCATTAAATATTTTAAGTTGCTTAAGTTTTACGTACATCGTACATCATCTCTTTAGTTTTTTCCCGCAAAATAATTCACATAATTTTAAGCTTTTTTTTAGAAAAAAATTAATTTTTTATTTTTTTTAGAAAAATTTCAGTCTTGTTGTATAAGTTTATTTATTTCTTAACGTTTATTTATTTATTTATTTTATTTATAATTTTTAAGTTAAACCATAAAGAAGATCGTGTTAAACGTATTAATCAAAATAACAATAATTAATAAATAAAGAAAACATTTTTAAGAATAAAATTTGTAATGATTGTTTTATTAAAAAACTAAGAAACTTTTTTTATAAAAAGCTCCAACGACGACTACAACAAATAAGCAATAAGATTAGGAATAAAGGTAGAAAAATATTATTTGAAGGACCCATTTAAATTTTTATAAATAAATATGTATTGAAGTCTGCTTTTTGCAAAATTTATTTTAAAAAATGTCTTCTTCAGTATTGGATTTTATTGACAAAATAAAATTCAAATACGCTCGATTTAATAAATTGAAAAAATTTCAACTAGTCAGATGAAAGAAAAAACAGGATACAGTCCAATCCGGCTAATAGAACGATGGATGGCGTATGCAAAACAAAAATATGTTTTGCGTTAAACATACAAATGTATTAGAATTTTATTAGAAAAGCAGTTGTAACTTATAGTTCTGATTTGCAAAAACGATTACAATTGGATTCGAGTAGTCAAAATACGTAAAAAATTAATTTACATTGAAGCTAAATAAACTATTTTTAAAAATTATGAGTTTCTATCATGTTACAGCATAGCTCTTTTAACTTCCTTACACTTAAGTACCTTTTACGGTTATTTGCCTCGCTTTTTCAGTTCCCGTCTTTTATATACTTTTTCCGAAAGAATTAATTTTTCCTTAGTTATTCAATTCGGTTAATTACCTGAAATATTTTGTACCAAAAATAAAGTCCTGTTTAAATTTCCTTCATTTAATTACCCAAAACAATTACGGGTTAAAATTCCGCAAATATTTGTATTAAGTTTTTGTAATTGTTTCCTTTTTAATATTAATGGAATTACTACACTTCAATTAAATGTTTGAGTTACTCGCAAAGGACCTGTTTTAATATTGTGTTTTTATTAAATAGTTCTTTTGAGTAATTACACACATACATATTCGCATAACTGCTGTCTGAGCGCATCCGTTTAAATATTTTACCCACTCAATTATTTCGTGTCTTGAAAATTTATTATTTTAAGTTTCCTATCAATTATTTAATCAATTTACGAAATACATTGCAGGCACTATATGCTTTTTCTTTAAAAACGTTCCCTTTTTTAATCTCGAATGTAGATCCACGTGTTTTAAAAAAAATGTTTTAACAAAATTCTTGACGAGGAAGAACAGCACAAAGTAGAAAACACCACTGTCGAAGCAAAGGTGCAGCGTTTGCACGGAAATTATGAATTTATGTGTCGGATAGTTGAATGGTGAAACTGAAAATATCGTTGAATTTTATTATGATGAAGATGTCTATAATATATGAAAAAACCTACCGCTCTCAGCACCTGTATCAAATATTCCGAATATAATCCAACTAGAGACATTTTTAAGATTGAAAGTCCCAGATTATTACATTTCGTTATTTCGACAGCGACTTGATTTTAATTGTCTGAATTATCGAGATCATGTAAATTGCCTTCCACCCAAAAAAAGAAGAACAATTTAGTAAAAATGCTGAGCTATACATAGAAAAATAAACTTAATTTCGCTTTCAGCAACCAAATTCATTGAATCAGAAACAGTATTTTGCGTAAATGCGGACCTACAAAACAATTAAACTTTAAAATTGTGGTCAAAATACGACCATTTGTCCCAATGGTCCCAAAAAGAACAAGGCAGTAAGTAGTATTGTTTTCCACTATTGCGCTTGACCACTTTCCGAGATATAAGTCCACAAATTTACTTTTAATGGTCAATTTCGTTACTTAATAACTCCGAAGTTTTGAGAGATAGGAAAATGTAACTTCGTCTGTTGGTTTTTTAATGTGCACTTCTATTTTTTTTAAGATATCATATACAGGTGATAATACATACGCTAAACTTTTAAAACTGAATGGCTTATCTGCTAAATACAAATGATATTGTATTAACTAAAGAGTCCTCTACCGAACGTAATAAATTGCAGTAATATCGGTACACTTATTCCAGAGTTATAGATGTTTAACTAATAACAACTATAATCAAGATTCTTCCCATCACTCTTTACACAGAATAATTTCTACTACGCATTTGTTGTAAGTTTAAAAATGAGTTACGTTTATAGCTTTTAATTTCCTCTTTCAATTGATATATATTTTGATTTAAACAGTGCGTTCGTTTTCGAGTTATAGGCCTTTTTCTACAAACTATCAAATCTGAAAATTTTTTCTAAAACAGAGATAGGCCAAACAATAGATGGCGCTGTCCATACATTGTACCAGTGTGGCCGTGCTTTCTTAATCTTTAATAAAGCTGACGAGTGCTACCGTAGTGTTTGGCCAATCCCTGTTTTAGAAACACTTCAGTTTTGGACAGTTTGTAAAAAAGGAATATATCTCGAAAACAAAAGAGAATTTGAGATCAAAATTTATATCAACTGAAAGAGGAAATTAAAAGCTATAAACGTAGCTAATTTTCAAGCCTACAACAAATAAGCAATGGAAGTTATTCTAGCGTAAATACTGATAGGAAGAAACCATAAATTCTCAAGTTTAAAATTATAACTCGTGAACTACTGGATAGATTTGGACAAACAATTGTTCGTTAAAAAGGCTTTGAAGCTTATTTTCCTGTTATGTAGTTTTCAGAATAAAAGTGCAATGATAAAAAAACAATTGGCTTATATAGTTCTATTAGGATATATTTTAGAACTGCCAGCTTAGGGCGTATTTTCGTATACATGCTTTCATCATCTAGAGATATAGTAGTAGTAGTATTTAATACAACATATATGCAAGTATTCGATAAATTTTTTATTCTGCCGGAGAGAGTTTTGTTAAAAATTTACTTGGATATACGATTTTATGGAAAAACTAGCGGGCCCGTTGCCTGCTTCGCACGGCAAAACAAAATAAGAAAAGAAACACACGTCCAAAGAGAAAAGAGAAATGATAACAAATTGCTATTTGCATCACTCCGTGCAATGCTCTCCAATACACAAACGACCAAAATGTATTCAATACTAATGAATGATGTATGCGGTACAAAAAATGGCTGCGGCAAAAACACACTCACTTCACATACGCACCGCACACACATGCGTTATCGGATTTTAACCAAACTTCATATAAACCATATATGGGCCACTGCCTACGTAGTGTATAAGTCGCTCGACGCGTTTATGATTAGTTCGGCGACGTACATATACGGACTTATTTTTATATATATAGATTATAAAAATTTATTTTTTCGTTGTGTTTTATAAAGGATTTTAATTGTAATGGAGAATAAAATACAATTATGTATGTACTCTAATTGAGTACATGTTCAACGACTTTACAGCAATTATTTTCGGCTAAACCTCTGGACTAAATATTGAGATTCGACGGGTAGATACATAATTAAAAAAATTTTTTTTTATAAATTTATTTATTTGCAATCTATCTACTATAAGACAATAAGCAAATGTGGTAACTTAAATAATATATAACAGGAGTTATATAGACCCAAAAGACTACATAACTGTATACAATTAAATTTAGATGAAATTATATATATATACATATATACCTATACATATTTACAATAAGCAGACTAGCCTCTAAAAGGTAAGTCTAGTACATGAACTCGCTGCAGTCTACGTGTTTCAATGCTGTCGTCTAATAGTGCAACAGCCAGAGGGTTACTGTGGTTACTTAATCTTTGAAGATAATTTTTACTGAACCTTTGAATTTCTTCTCGTACTGAGGACATATTTAAGTCTTTACGAATATTTTTGTTTGTGACAAACCATGGCGCTGCTGTAATTAGTCTTAAAGTTTTTGACTGGTATCTTTCTAGAATATCGATGTTTGATTTGCTTGCTGTTCCCCATAGCATAATTCCGTATATCCAAACAGGTTTTAGTATAGCTTTGTAGATGATAAGTTTATTGTTTAAATTTAGTTCCGATTTTGGCCCTAGTAGCCAATGTAATTTACTAGTTTTTATCTTTAGTTGTGTTCGTTTAGATTTAATGTGTTGCTTCCAAGTCAACCTCCTGTCTAAAATCATTCCTAAATATTTGACAGGGAAGCGTACTAGGTCCAGTGTTGTACACAATTTTCACTGCAGATATTCCAGTCATAAATGATGTCATGGTGGCAACATATGCGGATGACACAGCAATAGCATCAACAAGCCAGTCAGCATCAGAAGCATCGTTATTTGTCCAGAATCAAATTCACCTTCTTGAAAAATGGCTTACCAGGTGGAATATAAAAGTCAACTCGGACAAATCCAAGCACATAACTTTCACACTAAGGCGAGGAGACTGCTCAAGAGTGATTATATACGGGGAACAAATACCCGCAGAATACTCTGTCAAATAATTAAAATTAAAAACATTTTGGTTTGTATTTTGAAAAAAATTATTTATATTTCTTTACCTTTTTTACGAACCATAATTTGTCCAAATCTATTTAGTATTTCTTGAAATATAAACAATTTAACTTTTTAAACTTAAGAATTTATGCTTAGACTACGGTAGTACTCGTAAGCTATATTAACGATTAAGAAAGCACGGCCACACTGGTACAATGTATGGACAGCGCCATCTATTGTTTGGCCTATCTCTGTTTTAGAAAAAATTTTCAGATTTGATAGTTTGTAGAAAAAGGCCTATAACTCGAAAACTAAGGCACTGTTTAGATCAAAATATATATCAATTGAAAGAGGAAATTTAAAGCTATAAAGGTAACTCATTTTTAAAACTTACAAACAAATGCCTAGTAGGAATTATTCTGTGCAAACAATGATGGAAAGAAACTTGGTTCTAGTTATTACTATTTAAACATCCACAACTTCGGACTAGTGCACCGATATTATTAATATTTACCACGTTAGTTAGAGGACACTTCGGGTAGTTCAATAAAAACTTTCTATAGTAGATAAGCCATTCATGTTTTTAAAGATACTGACATGTAGATTTGTGGACTGATAAAGTCGATGATGGGGAATGCATTCCAAGTAAAATTTTTGGCACGCCCACTTTATATTGATCGCAAATGGGCGGTTTTATAAATCGATTATATTTATTTCCCTTTTGTGTTTTTCATAAAGAAATTGATCTTGTATTAAAGTTAAAATTGCGCTCGTTTCTTTACAAACAATTTTTTCGAAAAATACGGACCACTTTCCGAGATATAAGTCGCACACATTTGCTCGTAATGGTCAATTTCGTTACTTAATAACTCCGAAGTTTTGAAAGATAGGAAAATGAAACTTCGTCTTTTGGTAGAACAGGAGAAGGAGAATCCTATATATATATATATATATATATATATATATATATATATATATATATATATATATATTCTATAATATCTTTTTTTAATGTGCACTTCTATTTTTTTAAGATATCATATACAGGTGATAATACATACGCTAAACTTTTAAAAATGAATGGGTTAAACTGTATTGTAATTTAGTTCTTTTCTTAAAATAAAGTCACATAGCAAATTCCCAAACCTTCATCGCTTAGAAATAATAAAATAAAAGTGTTGCCTGTTTTAGGGGATAAAGTTATCGAATATTGCCAGACTTAGCTAAAGCTATCGTGTTTGGCGATTTTACTGCAAATTCGACAGTTTGTACTAGGCTAAAGATACCGAGCAACATTTTTCTTCAATCTAGTACAAACTTTCGAATTTGTAGTCGAAAATCGCCAAACACTATAAGGGGAATTATATGAAGCGTTCAAATTTTTTTGTTGGCATAATAGTACTTTTTTTTGTATGATGCGTATAAGTCGAGTTATGGGGTAAAAAAATGCTGCCATTTTTTCAATTCCTTTCTGGAACTTAAATAAATATTAAAATATTAAAATTTGTACAACTTTGACACCATTTTTATTATTATTTGTAAGTCTGAGCCTAGGATGCCCTCATTGTGAAATTTATGTAAATTTATGTACATACCTATCTGACCGTGAAACCAAAAGAGGCATTTCAATTCTAATATTATGGCCTAGTCCGAACTTTCTATTTTTGTTTTAATCTTAAACTAGCTTATTAATAGCACTGCAAAAATTTTGTATTGTAATATCCATTGGATTAAAAGTCAATTGTATTTATGTACTTGCAGGTCGCACCGTCCTTTTCCCAAATTTTCTTCTCTCTGCACACATATACATCCCCCTTTTTTCGTTGGATTCTCCTAACGGATACCCAATCTCGAGTTTTTCTAAAGTAAAGAAAAATTAAGAACCTTCTCATGCTTGAAATTTGCCTACCGTCTCCTTAAATTCATTCATTTTCCCACTGTTTTCCTATTAATTTTCAATATCCTAACACAATTCTCGATAGCAGGTTGAATAAACGTAGCATTTTTACACTGACGTTTCGCAATCGCACTACACTACGAGTATATTGTGAATACTTCCCACCATGACATTCGGAAAGTCTACTACATATATGAATATATATATATATATATATATATATATATATATATATATATATATATATATATATATATATATATATATATATATATATATATATATATGTATATATATGTATATATATATATATATATATATATATATATATATATATATATATATATATATATATATATATATATATATATATATATATATATATATATATATACTCTGACAGCAGATCGACGACACATCAATTCGTCAAATCTTATTGGATATATGTATACTTATGAAAAATAATTTTTTTACAAACTATACAGAAATCTTCATTCTGTCCATATTTACGTGCACGAATAGAAATAAAGCTTAGACAATTGACAGCGGCCATTTTGTTGAAACTAGATCTGTCAAATTGGCTTTTATTTATATACATATTTATTTAATTTGTTTTACAAATCATGGAAATAGTGTTCAACAACACGTGCAAATGATAAAATTGTTTTAACGAAATGGGTGTTCTATTCGGACAACGTTTTATCAAAATGGGTGTTCTATTTTATGGTCACCATAATCCTCCACTACTTCAGATTAAAAATACTATTATTTTTGTTTGAAAAAAATTAACACTCATTTCTGGACAGATTTTGGAAAAAAAAACTTTTTTTATAAAAGAAGCTTGCAGTTTGATTTCACAGAAATTTATATAGAAAGCGGACGGAAAAGTGTGGGCATATTAAAAAAAAAAAATTATTTAAAAATGTATTTTAATCCTTCTTGGGTGTAAAATATGAACTAAAAATGAATTATATCGGGTTTTGACCTGTAATCTGTTCGATTGGATCTTTGTATTGAAGTTGGTTTTTTTGCCAGAGTTCGGGTGTTGTGAGTTAAATAAAAAATATGCTTTCAATATTTAAATATATCTATAATAAAAAAAAAAAACAAATTAGATGCCTGAAAATCGCATATTACGCTTAAGTAAATAGCAAATAATATAGTGATGATATTTTTGGCGACATGTAAAAAAATTAATTTAAATAATATTATGATAATAGTTTTGATAATTTTTTTATTAGTTTCCCATTTAAGTATAGACAATTTTTATGTTTCGTGCTTAAAATTTAAATATAATAATGTATTTAATTTAAATTTCACAAAATTCTCGAATTTATAAGACCTTTCTTTTACCTTAATGACAAAAAGAGAGTTGTAATATTTCCTCTTTCTGAATACTCACAAGACATTTTTTCAAAGTTAAATACTTTGAAAAAATTATGAACTAAATACAAATTGAACTATTGAGCGAAAATTCCACACTATTGTAGTTAAACATGTTTAAGCAACTTTTTTGCGCAAATTAAACAAAGTTGTTCGCACAACAATTATCGCGTTTTGGTTTGACATTTTGTCAACTGTTGCGACAATAAAAGAAAAATCTTTGTAAAGTAAAAATTTTATAATATTATCGAGGGATAATATTAACATAATATTTGTTGTTTTAATATTTTATTCCTTTCAGCCTCCACTTTTGATCCCAAATATATTTTTAATAATATCTCTATATTTTTCAATTTTTATAACAATTTGATTAAAATATTATTATTATTATTATTATCTTTAGGAAAATTCTGTTCTGAAAAACAAATAGAATTTTCCTGAAGGTGATAATCAATGGGTATTGAAATATCGATAATTTCAAATAAAATTGTTTAATCACTAAATAAGACCTCAAGCTTGAATAATATTTTAGTCCAATTGTTATAAAAATTCAAAAAATATAGAGATATTATTAAAAATATATTTATAATATTTTATTCAAATATATTATTTTAATTTTTTATTAAAAAATTTAATTTGTATGTTTTGTGTACATATAAAATATGACGTGCCGCCATTGAAAAACGTGTTCAGTAAAACGTCGAAACCGAAAAAATAACTGAACACACCTATTATCCACTATACGAACTCTGATTTTTATGTATTTTGAAATGAGTTTAAATTTTAAACACGCTGATCTAATGTCTTTTCAAATCAGTCAGTGTATGGGAAAACATTAAACGCTTAAAAGTTGCTTGAACAGTGTGAATAGAGTGTTATTGAAGTACGAAGGGAAAGAGCGTATTCTAATGAGTATTCAATACGATAGAAATTATATAATTAAATGATAGATGAATTTCACTACAATATGAATTTAGAGCAGAAGAAGAATTGAGAAAAAAATTTTACAACAAACATTTGTTTCTTACATTTGAAAGAAAAGTTGAGATTATTTATTAGAGTCAAATAATGATTTGTGTAATTTTAACTAGATGAACCGCAGGAAGCACCAATAAATTAATAATTATGTATTTAGATAAAAAATAAATATAAAATAATAATAAATTAAGTCCTTATAAGCTAGAAAATAAAGATTTTAATTTCAAGTAATACAATTTTGTTAAAAAAATAACTTTAATCTTGCAAATTACCATAAAAACTATTTAATTTAACTATTGAATTCATGCCCGATTTAAAAAAATTTCGTTTTTTTTCAAAATTATTTTTCATAAAAAATCTTCATGAAGGCGAACAATTTTGTTGCAGCAAAAATGATTTGAGGGGAGGTTCTCAATTATTGCACAGGATCATGAGACAAGCTGGCGGCAGCAGCTGCAGCAGCTAGAGAATTTTGAACAACTGTCACGGTAGCAGAATTTTGGATATTTTGGGCTTCATGCTGATGGTCGCGCATGCGAAATAGTCGCAGGGTCATCCAGGAGGCCAGGGTACCCTGTATAGGCATGGGTGACTGTTTCTCTATGGCTTCTTTTTGCAGTTGGTAGCGATAGAGCAGGGAGCCAGCTATTAAGGCTGAAACAATTGTGGCAGATATAACCACAATAAATAGTATACTGAAACCAGGCACTGGCATGCAAATGCCATAAACTACTTCTTCACTTATCTTGCCCTGGAAAATAGTAACAGCTTCTTGTTTGACATCAGGCGAGAAAGCTAGATCGGCTTCGGAAATAACGTCATAGAGACCGCTAACACCCACATCAGCGCTGCGAACTTTACGATCAGAAATGACAATAGATCGTCGTCTACGTTGGCTTTTACCCTCATCAGTTTTGTTGGTGCTTTCATTGTTCTTTTGCTCCTCGTGCTGGTCCAGATCAATATGATCTTCTGGATTGCGCTTAAGGGCCTCAGCTTGCGGTCTATAGACTGGTCTGGGTTGTTCATCTTTGTCATTAGGCTGTAATGATCTCGGACCTGCCATTGGTACACCCATGCGTTTTTGCGCCAATTGCCTTGGGCCATGCGGGAATTTGCCACTCTTGCGTAGTTCCATATATTGAGCTTCATCCAAGTCGGCAAACTCTTCCTCCCCGAATATATCTTCCAAATCTGCTTCTTCAGGATCTTCATGCACGGGCCTTGGCGATAAGTTGGCATTCTTTTCATGGACATTATTGAACTGGTCTAAGATATTGGCAATGCCGCTATTGATTTGCGATAACTGTTTGCGATTGTGTATGATGTCATCGTAGAAAATATCATGATCGTGTGGACCTGCTTCTGGACTTCCCATGCCCATGTCATTGGTTTGCTCAGCAATGCTGTTATGATGTGACGCACCACCCAAACCTCCACCTAAGTCAGCTGTATTCGCTAATCCTCCTACGCCACCACCACCCAAGCCACCCTTGCTCATTTCACTGAACAAGTTGTTTTGATTGATCATGTTGTCGTTCATCATGACGTCTTTGCGTTCATTGGCATTTTCGTTTAACTGACAGTGGTCTAAGCAGCCATGTCTACATATTTCCACTTTGCACTTAATGTGCACACTCAAGGCATCAGGAAACTTGAAGGCATGAAAGAATGCGTACGTAATGACGGTCGCTCTCTCATCTGGTGCTCTTGCTTTCAAGAAGCGCGATATCATTTTAGGACGCAAAACGCAGCCAAACTCATCGGACAGGTTGATGACATGCCCAGAGCCATCAGAAGCAACACACGACTTTACACGCATATCGAATTCGCCTTACGGGAATAAAAAAAGGAATAAAAATAAAAATTTATTAGTATATATGTATTAAAAATGCATATATGTATGTACACGTATGCACGTATGTATGCAGAGAATCATCCTATAGTGCGTATTTCAAAAAAAAAAAAAAAAAAAAAAAACTGAGGCAAAAAGACACAGAGTTCGAAAAATAGATGTAACTTTTTATTATTTATTTCAAAGGTATACGTATACAAGGGTGGCTCAATAACTCCGTTTAAATTTTTAATGATCACTTACATATGTATGAGCAAGCTTTCAATAAGAACACAATCGAGTGAAACTTCGCAAGACTGTATGACGTTCTTCAATCGCAATATGTATGAGTTTATGCACTGTGACGAAGCGTGGATCTACCAAAATATACCAGAGAACAAACAGCAATGGGTGTCCCGGTTGAATCAGCGTCAAACAACGCCACGGTCGGCTTGTCGGCCAATAAAAGTCATAGCGACCGTTTTTTGGCATGCACGCGGCACAGCGACTTCTTCAAAAGAGCAAAACAATCACTAGCGAGTGACCCAAGTAGCCAACTACTTGGGTCAATTAAATGAGGATTTAAAAAATATGACCGCATTTGTTCAAGAAAAAAATTATATTCCAACAGGACAACGCGAGGGTAAATGTGTAGTTTCTGACTGTCTATTTCTTGTTACCAAACCTAAAGGAAAGAACTGTGTTTCATTAAGAAAATCGCGGTCTTATTGAGCCACCCTTATATTATTAGGTTAGGTGAGGTTGATTGGAGGGGTGTGATAGCCCATGTCATACAACATACACTTAAGCCAGTGAAGGGCTTGTTGTGCGCTCCCTTTAATTATCAAACACAACTGCCAGAGTTCTGCGGCAGGATTCGAACCTGGGACCTTCGCACTACGAGTCTAGTACACTACCTACTAGTCTACGAAGGTCAGTTAATTAAGTAATGCTATAAGAACAACTCCGACAAAAGACGAATTTCTGTTTCTGAATATTCGTTATTAAAAATATTTCAAATTTGTTTATATCGAAATTGAACGCAATCAGTGCGTCGAACGAAATTCGTCGTACGCAGCGAAGTCTGCGATGTGAGCAGAGTGACCGTTTGGTTTTGTTTATTTTTTTTTTTAATTTCTTAAAAATTATTATTATTATTATTATTATTATTATTATTATTATTATTATTATTATTATTATTATTATTATTATTATTATTATTATTTTTAAAGCTATTTATACTTTTGTGTTTTTGTTGATTACAAATAGGAAAATATGATTGAGTTCTGTTTGAATTCTCATATATTGTTTGTAGTCTGTGGTTAAGTATACAAGGTTTGAATGCTTTCAATCATGATTTGGCTAAAGGGTACTGATGATTTGGTTAGCGCCAATGAAATGCAGGCATATACCTAGCTAAGCCAACAACAAACAATATAATATTATTATTTCTTGTTATACCATATTAATTCAACAATTTTAAATTTCAATAATATAATTTTCCTGTAAATCGTATAATTTTTTAATATTTATATATGATCGCTACTGGGTATAAATAAAAATTAATTTACATACAAGTGATGTTATTAATGGAATTTAAAATAATTTGTGAATGATTTAAGCTCAACTTGATGTCAATGAAGTGATAATCGAAGAGTTAAAGAAAAATAAATGTGTTCTTAAGAAAGTATCCACGAATTGTTTAAATAAGTGAGTGGAGAAAAAAGAACGCAGACTTGCAAGGTAAAATTAAGTCATGCAAAAAATGTTTGACGAGGATCCGTGAAACTTATGAAAAGATTAAGCGAGTTGACAAACTTTATTTCAGTATTGGTGCTGTCCAATAATCCTAACCGATACTCTCGTTGCTTTAAAAAACCGTTCCACTTTTTTTTCTTTAAAAACGCATCTACTTGCTTTACAACAAAAAATTACAATACCTATTTGAAAGCACCAAGTTCCTAAAAAAATGTCTTTCAAATTATTTGCAGTATTAAAAACAAACTTCGTATTCATATAATTTTAAATTTAAATGACAATAAAAAATTTCAACCGAATTGTGGTACAGTGTACGAATTTACGTAACAAATCGTCAAAGAAATATTCATCATGCTGTACAAAATTCGTCGTACGTCCCAGTTGTGTTTTCGCAAAAAAGTTTCCGATTATTTTGTTTTTTTTTACAAAAAAAATTTATCTGCAAGCTCTGCATACAACACACTCGTAAAATAATATAAAAGGACTCATGTTCGAGTAATAAAACTTCGTGTTTTAATGAAACCGCATTACAGCAGGTTTATCTGTATGCATTTGAAAAATACATCAACCGACTAAATATTTTTGAAGGACCCATATTTTCAATATAGATTTCTTCTTCCATAATTATGTTTTATGAATACTTACCACGATAATCATTAATAGCTACAACCAAAGTAAGAGTTGAGCCAAGAGGAACGATTCCGCTAACAGGTGGAGCCCAAGGACCTTTGCCATGTTGTATTTCCATCCAACAATCAACGTTGTCACCTGTAAAAAAATTTTTTCTTGAATTTGCACAAACATACAACTTGCAGCAAATTTCTTAAGGACGATAATGTTTTACAGTTACTAAACTATACATACGGAGCCTTAGATCAATTACTCGTTAATAAATTAATAAACCAATAGGGCGAAATATTATATTTTAATAACTTTTGTGGCACGCTTTGGATTACATAATAGCTAATGCTATTTTTTGTAATAATTTTCACTGAAACTAACCTACATCCTTCGATCAATCCTTGCATCAATGTAGGAATTAACTTCGTGCTCGTCTTTTTAAGGGTCCCTTAAAAAATGCTCTAATTAAGTTTTGATAATATACAACAATCATTCTTAGGTTATTGTTAAGGGATGCTAGGGATCCATGTCCTGTGATTTCCTTAAAATGTCAATGTTCATTGTGTTGTCAATAATTTTCTCAATGAGTAGTAGATGTCCTACATCACCTGCGGCCGTACAACAGCAGATACGTAAACAGACTCCAATATGCTTGACTGTAAAATCGTCAGCTAAGAATTGCTGAATGGCGCTTTCCGGGTGCAGCAAAAAATTTAGAACGTTGGCGCTATAAGAGCATATAATTTGTGCGGAATGTCTTCGTTTTGGGCTAGACCAAAATTTGCCTTGATGCATACGCTACTCGGTATATTTTATATTGTACTTTTATGCATTCAATTCTTGCTCAGATAACAGAACTTATTATTGTTGTTTTTGTCGACTTGACTTGGAACCGAACTGAGGATTATTATTTCATAGGCAACATGTCAACGCGCATACTACCTCAGCCACATAAGTATATAAAATAGTAATGGCGGGTAAGCAGGGCTGGGCAGTATTTGAAATACATGTATTTGAAATACGTATTTAAAATACAAATACGTATTTTGTATTTTGTATTTTAAATACATACAGATTTTTAAGTATTTTGTATTTTGTATTTTAAATGCATATTCTAAAAGTATTTTGTATTTTGTATTTTAAATACATGATCAGCAAGTATTTTGTATTTTGTATTTTAAATACTGCAAACCAGGTATTTTATCCGATCCACTGTTGTAGGAAAAATTCAATTTCTTTAAACCGTTAAGAACAGACAATTCATCTATAAAAGGGATTAAGATAGACTGACTTCCAATATTGGAGCATGGTAGTGGACCAGTGTATCTAATTTGATCATTGGCATAAGTAGATGAAAAGAAATCTGCAAACAAGTTACTTATTTCAGCATCCTCATCTGATTCATTTTCATTTAACTTCATTGTAGGTGGAAAGAAGTAGATTTTCTTTTTAAATTTACAAAATTGTGAAACGATTCTTCATAAGGTTGTTTTTAATTTTGACGATATAGCTGTTATAGCAATTCTGATTTTATTTGTTATATTCGGCACGAGCAACTGAGTATTTAGCAAAGTCTGACGCTGATCCAGATTTTTTTATACTTTTTATAATATTTATTTTTGCCATTTTTAATTTTAGAAAGAGCTTTAGTATTCCATGGCGATCCAAAGGAGTCTGAACAGGTTTTTCTGGGAAAACATTGGTTCAAGATCAAATATATCCTTTGTAGAAACTCATAATAATATGATCGATGACATCAGCTTTGTTTTCAAAGTTATAAATTCACAGTAAACTACTCCAGTCAGTATTATAAAGTAGCTCAGTTACCCTGCTATAATTCCCTTTTTTGAAGCATAAGCTATTGACTATCGATTTTTCCGCAGAATGAGATTTATACAATGAAAAGCATGAATTTACTAAAATTATAGGATGATAGCGGTCTTCTGGCGAAGTGAATGAATCAGTGCGAAGAACAGAGGTGTCAACATAATCATTTACAAAAACCAGGTCTAAAAATTTAATATTATCGTTATAGATGCCATTCATCTGATAAAGATTCACTTCTAGTAAGAAATCAATAAACTCAGTGTATTCTCATTGGCGCCAGATTTATAGGGCGTGAATTAACCATTATCAGTAGAACGGTTCCAGGAAATAATAGGCATATTAAAATCACCAACTGCAATGATAGTATCATTGTGATTAGACATTCGCACAACGGAGGAGATAGCGTCTGAATGTTTCTGGTAAATTATTTCAGGTGAATTAGAAGGGATATACGAACACGCTACGAAAATTCTCTTATGTTGAATTTTGTCAAAACAGCCATAAATTCAATATCCAGAAAAGACGTAAACGATAAAGCTTCGGAAGCAGGCTAGAAACTGCTATCAAGACACCACCTTCCTTTATGTTATTGCTACGATCACGTCTATAAGTATATAGTATACTTAACAGCAAAAATTTCCTTGTTCAATATATGTATTATCATTAAGCCATGTTTCAGTAAATGTTATAGCATGATAGTCAAATGAGTAACTTTGATTAAATAACGCAGATAACTTCTTATTAATGCCACGAACATATTTGTTGCCGTTGAAGGCAATTGAACAGAATTCCTTTGTCTTGTTTTAAATATAAATTCGCGAACGTAAATACCATTAGGCCAGAAATTTGGAGAAATAACTATATTAAACAACTCATAGGGTACAGTAATCTTGAATAATGCCACTATTCTTGGTTCAGAGTAAGAAAATTTATACACTGAGATATCTAAGTTGGAACCGTGCTTTAAGTTTATATATGAATGAACTTCTTCAACAGTAGTATCTGATGCTAATCGGGAAACGAAGATTGTTTTGTTTGGAGGTATAACTCTAATCGGTCTAATAAGACCTGCAGTATTATTTTTGATTCCAGTTTGAGCAGGACTAGTACATCTATTAGATAGGTTATTAGTAGTTAATAAAGTATTAACAGGTGTTCTTTCGGCGACTGTAGACAATTGAGTGGGTTGGCTCGTACGTTGAATAGAAGATACGGTACTGTCATTAACAATACATAAATACATACATGTACATGACGTGAAAGTATTTTGTATTTGAAATACGTGCAATAAAAGGAAGTATTTTGTATTTCAAATACATACAGATTTTTAAGTATTTTGTATTTTGTATTTTAAATGCATATCCTGAAAGTATTTTGTATTTTGTATTTTAAATACATGATCAGCAAGTATTTTGTATTTTGTATTTTAAATACCGCAAACCATGTATTTTGCCCAACACTGCGGGTAAGTTAGTATATGCAGACATTAACTTTGAGAGTAAGTTTTTGGACAGACAGGTAAAAGAGCCTCCTAAGAAGACATGAAAATGCAGGGATTTTGATGTAGAAAATAAACGAATTGATTTAATTTCTAAATGATTTAAACATAGTCTTGTCATTACAAAGCCCTCGTTTTAATGCCCTTAAATGAATTCGGAGTTGCACCCATCTTAAAGTGTTGTTGAAATATTCTACCATCCCTTTCAAAGATCAATCTTGATGTGATGCCCACTCGTAAGGGGTTATAAATTAGATATCCCTGCCGGATATTCTATAAAATCTGCGACGTTTTTTTGCCAAAGTGGAGGAAGATATATAACTGTCCTTCTTTGCAGGAGTCAAGGCTCAAATGCCCTTCTTTCGGGACCTGAACTGTCTCAGGGAAGTGCCACTTAGAAATTTACTAGGCTTTGTAATAATTTTCGATTGGCTCTCGGGAGCTCGAAATCCGGAAACATAGGGTGTAGTTTAGTCTTCTGGGTTTCAAAATGGGCCTTATAGCCTTCGAGTGTGCTCACAACACTCGTTACGAGCTGCCCTATCAACATAAACTAACACAACCTATGTTTCTGCTCTATTGATTGCAGATAGTTCTGGCCTTGGGACCAGAAGGACAATTTGATATTGGATTCTTAAATGTAGTAACCCCTGCCAACTCCATTTCTCCATATGAGTTTGAATGCTTTCAGACCGGTTGTAGTTCACTTCTGATTTGGCTAGCAGCGACGAAATGCCGATATATGGACAACCAAATCCACAACGATAAATTTTTGAAAAACAAAAATTTTTAATGAACATCTGATCGAAATATTATTAGTTTGATCAATTACTTGATTGAAAAACATAACTTTAAGACATCATACCGTATCCTGAAATTGGTACCTACGAAAGTTGTTTAATTGAGATGTTCTAAAATATAATAATGTATGTCATAGGATGGAAAATAATATACTATATCTAATGTTTTGGTTGCAAAAGTTAATGTGGGCATCTCACACACGTGGGATGCATTTCACACGAAGCGGACAACTCAAATTTTTATTAAACGAAATTCCTTGATATTTGGCTTGACCGTACTTCTACATACATCTAAAATATACAATATTGTATTCCGGAACTTGAAACTTTTACATTGTTATGAAAGTTTTCTAAGTTAATTTTGAATTAGAAAAATGGGGCTCAGTCAGAAAAATTTTTATTAAAAATGGGCATTTGTGGTTCCACATTCATGTACGAGTACATAAATTTATGCAGTTTTTTTTAATGAATGTGTGTCTCACTTCAAAACGTTTACACATTAGACTAGTTTCGGTTTAAAAATATTTTTTAAAAATGGTATCAAAGCTAGAATAGTTATAATTATAAATAAATGTAATGAATAGATATAATTTATTTCCGGGTTGCACATTTATTCATTCATTTAAAATTTTTTATATTTCTGCTTTTAGTTCGAAACAAAAATAAAAAACAAAATTCACTCTAACACCCTAGAACTCTATAAATAAACATCATAAAAATAAATTTGTACACACACTAATTTGTACACCTACTAGGATTACAGTCATGTAAAATTTTAATTGGGTGACTGCCTCACATAAAAAATCAACAACAACAAACGCAAAATTTCAATTGGAAAATGCAAAATTTGAGATATTTTGTTTTTTTTGCAGACTGTAGGGAGTACAACTTTTATCCGATTTCAAAAAGTGTTTTAGATTGTGAAGATTTTAATATGAATTGTACCATTTTATCAGTTTTCTGAAAAATCGGCCAAAGTGCAACGTTTAATTTCCTTAAGTGTCAAATTAATATTTTTTTATTTAATTGATTTTTCCCCAATTTGAAATTTAGGAAAAAATCGATATAACTAATATTTATAAGGAATTTTACATCCGCCTCAAAAGACTGCATTTTTTAAAAACTTATTTCCCTGGAGAACTTTGAACCTAATTTATTTTTTAATTTATTCTTTAAAATTTTTTAAGCAGGAACAATTTTAGTCGGCTTGGTCTACCTGCCAAAAATAAACCAAAAGGATTTCACTAATGAATATAGACTTCTTTTATCAAATAAGGTTTTATATAGTCTCCCTAGGATATGAAAATTCCCATTGGGATCAAAGAATTAATGTTTATTTTCTGCATCCAAGTACTCACCTCTAAAATCTAATTGTATTACATCTAGATCAGCAATTACCATTGGCGGCTTCGATGCTGTTTTCTCATAATCATTAAACCATTCACAACGCAAACGTTTCGCTTCATCCCAAACCTCCAACAGATCTTTGTCATATTGCACGACCACCTGGATAAATAAAGTAAGTCCATGAATGGAAAGCAACAAACAAATACATATTTACCAAATAAATAAAAAAAGATGTAAATGAAACAATCATAAAGAAATAAATATTTCACATATAAATAATGAAAATTGCACGAAGATGCAATCAACATTTTTCAGTAGCACATCAATAATGTTGCACACTCGTACAATACTTAACAACAACCACAAGAGCTGCAGCAAACAATGCATATTGTCAGAGACAACAAGTGAAACTGAACTGTACATTTCAGTTATTTATATTTACACATACACATACTTAGATGTGGATATACATACATACATGTGCCTTCTTTTTTTACTGCCCCTGGTGCAACCATCTACCAACATCGGAGTATATTAATTGAATTTATTGAATACAAATACCGAAATAAAATAACAAACGGAGCACCGTTTAAAGAATATCTTGTCATAAGAATCTTCTGCCAGGGATTATTTATTTCTCTCATTTTTGATAGAAATATTTTTGGCTTTTGTTTTAAAAATCTCTTATTGATTTTCAAGGGTCTGTTTTGTTTGTCCATGTGTGATCAAACGATAACATCTCCTTAATTGTTTATTTGTGCCGAAGAGATTTATTGCATTTTTAAACAATCAGTGGCTTATAAATTTTGCAGAAAGTGCTGCCGGTAAAATTTTATTTTATATATAAAACAAAGGACCCTTGATGATTTGAATGGAGATAGTGGTAAACCAACAAATCATTCCTGAGCTAAGAGTAACTTAATTGGAGAAAAAGCTTGCACATACAACTTTAATGATAGATTTCTCTAAGTGCAAAATATTTAATAATTTTTAAACAGTGTTAAAAAAAATGATGCAGATAGCGAGTGTGCACCACAACTCGTATGTCGGATAACAGTTTGGCAAATATGATTGTAAACGGCTTATGCCCACTACAGTTATGTATATACATATGTATGTATGTACATATCTTATATGTAAGTATATAAATAAATAATATACAAATTTCTATTACAAAAATAACTATTGCTCGTACATTATAGGGTAAACGTTCGGCATCTACCAGTAGTCGTTATATTTTTTAATCTTAAAATGTAAATAAATAAGGATAACGATAATTATATACGAGGGAAGGTCAATAAGTCCGTGAAATTTTGAATGAAACACAGGTCATTTTATATTCCATCATCATCTCTTTGAGCTCCACACAATTTGTCCAACGTTTCTGGAATTTTTATTATCCTTTCCAAAAAAAAAAAGTTTTGTCGAGGTCATCAAAATGGGTATTTGTTTGTGAGAGGATTTCATCGCTGGAGTCAAATCTCTTTCTGTCGAGCAATTTCTTTAGGTTTGGAAGCAAGAAATAATAACTCGGGTCTAAATCTGGTGAAGAGGGCGGATGGGGGAGCAATTGGCAGCCTAATTCATGGAATTTGTACATGGAAAATTCAAGTGTGTGCACCCTTGAATTGTCTTGGTGGGAAAAAAAACTTTTTTCTTGGCGTAATTAAATCGACCCGATAACTGGACATAATACTCGTCATTCATTGTTTTACCCTTTTGAACGTAGTCAATATGGGTTATACCGCGTGCATTCCAAAAATTTGTTGCCATGATTTTAATGGCTGACAGGCCCACTTAGACCTTCTTTGGCGTCGACTCACCCCTAGAAACTCACTGTTTAGACCACTGTTCGATGTTTGATGATTTCTGGTGGTTCCACGTTTTGTCCACTATTATAAGATGGTGCAAAGCTCGCCAAACACTACTGCGAAGTTGTCACACGATTGCGTTTGTAGTCGATAGTGAAGAAATGCGGCTCCTATCTTGCGAAAACATTTCTCGTACTCAAGTGAAACTTGAAACCTATGGTTTCCACAATTTCTCGCAATTTAAATCTCCCATCGGTTAGCACCATATCGTGAATTTTTCAACTGTTTCGGGTGCAGAGACCTCAACTGTGTGTCCAAAACGTCCATAACGAAATTCAGTAAAACATTTTCTTATCATTAAAATTCATGCTGCAGAATTTCCATAGTATTTATCAAGCTTAGCCTGGGTTTGAGTGATGACTTCTTCCACAAAAAATAATGCTATCATATTGTTTTTCGTTTTCTCCTCAAATCACGAGTCTACTGTCAATGGCTGTTAGATACAAACTAAATGATGCAGCTTGCCTAAGTTCTGACAAGAGTCAACTGACTGGTCCATCTTGGCAGGAGCAGTTTCGCCTTTCCAGTTCAGAGGCCAGTTCAAACAACTAAATAGAGTTTTTTAAGGATAGAAATATACCCAAATATTGCCTTCAATGTGGCTGATCTAAGAAAAAATATTCTTTTTGCTATTTTAAAGGCCTGCGGATACTAGAAACAATAATTCTTATGATTTCCAGTGGTCGCCATGGAGTTACCGACTGCTGGGAACATTACTGTTTTCTTATAATTATTTCAAACCCAGTAGTCTTCATTATTTATATGGGGTATTTTACGACCTGTCTAGTATAGGGCAAAAAGTATTCTGAAGTAGGCAGCTTTTATTCCCCCTAAAACAGAATTATTTTTTAAGATTCAGTGGAGCTAATTCTTCCAGGCTATTCAAACATTTTTTATAAATTCAGTTGCCCCCCTGGAAGTAAATAGTATTTAGGTTTTCCAAAAGGAGTCAGTAAAATTCTAACAGTAAAAGTTAATGTTAGGTTTGGATTTTCGGCCTTCTATATTTCTTTGAGAACAACCTTGGTCAACGTTAACGGCGTGTATTATACATAGTTCGATGATTAGCAACTTCTTTTGGCCTGAATTGTTTGATATGGATAATAACAAGGACATGCAGTTTCAACAGGACGTCACTATGTGCCACATGTGATGTGAATTGGCCACCGATATCGTGCTATTTGACTCCGTTAGACTTTTTCTTGTGGACCACAACGATCATCAAAGCCCACTTAGCACATGGAATCGGTTAATTTCTGCTTGATTTAAGCACCAGAATCATGAAAAATGGAATATTTCATGAAAGAAAAAACTTTTAATGACACCCTACACACACTTTGTTTTATTTAAATTTAAAGATAAACAGAGACTTAGCACAAAGAGCTTCCATGGAAGTCATTAAAATGCAGAGTCTCTTATGCAGAAAAAAAACAATTTAAACACATCTACAAATGATTATTTTACAGATTTTTCACTAAAAAAAATCCTTTTTTTTCATGCCTAAAACAAATTTTTAAGTTTTACTTCCTTTTTTGCAAAAGAAATGAAAAAACGATTAATTAGCGATGTCTAAAAATCCTGAAAATGTGAAAGGCACAGTTTGCTTATTCTTATGTGAAAAGTATTAAAATTAGTTTCAAATAAAAATTTTATAAAAATACAGTTTTCACATAAATTTTAAGAAATAAGTATTTCTTTTACATATAAGCAAGATTTTCTAACTTCGTTTCCTGAGAAGTTGCGAAAATGCACTAAAAGACTCTTTGGAAGCAATGAAAATGTCATTCTTCAAGAACAACTTCCATTTGTATATAAGACTACACTTATGATCCAAAAAGTAACAGTTATCATTTTATTATCTCCTTTTCGGATTATTTATTGTCATTCTCTAATACAATCTGTACTGAATCGGCGTCACGCCTTACTTTTTGTAAATAGAAATTGGAGTCTTGATGTTTGTGGACGCTAAACTAACATATGCACACGTATATATTTCCCTTATCCAACTGGCCTAAATACGAATTTATAAAAGATGCTGCAGCAAATTCGATATTTAATTTCCATTTAAACAATTTCTTAAGGCAACCAAACCAACACAAGTGAAATTGTGTAAGTAGAGCTCCCAAATATTATTTCTATTTCTTTGTTTAAAAAAAAATTCATTTACAACAATTAACATTTGGTTAATAACTTCAGGAATTACATATTGATGGTTTTTCCTGAATATGAGTAATTACCGTGTTTTCATAGAATTGTCCATTTAAATCTGGTTTTGTTCCACATCTTGAGTATGATATTCTAAATGAGAAGAAAGTTTTACCCGTGGAAGGAGGTACATAAACGCAACGTGGATCACTGTGTTGACCTGTATTTAAAAAAAATAATAATAGATTGAAATTTAATTAATAATGTTTAAAAATAAGCACATACCCTTTGAACTAACAATGCCCTCAAATGGATGGGAAAATGTTAAATGTACATCCATGTGATCCTTTCCGCACATCACATCTAAGGAGACTATGTTTGGCATACCTTCTGGCCTCTCCAGTGGCCACAATTCATTACCAGCTAAGACTAAACTAAACTGCAATGAAAGCACAAAAAGAAATATTATTAATTGGTATTTGTACGTACAACTATGAAAATGGGAGCATGTAGGCGAGCTGGCTTGCATGCAACTTGGTTTTGTTGAAATGAATGCAAATGGAATTTGTAATTAAAGTCTTATGGAATCGTTTTTCAAATAATAGTTTTGCTTATAACAATCACTTTGTGCCAGTAAAAGCTATTTCAAAATTAGAACAAGTCTTATTTAAGAGTAAAATAAATAAAAATAAAATACTTCAAAGAACACTCAACTGTAAGAGACTGATTAGGAGGCATGCTACTTACTTTAGACATTTGGCACATGTAATATAATCTCTATGACAGTACATCATCTAAGAGTTTACAGGTGTGTTAGTCCCTGCTCTGATGTGTCTTACAATAGCCTGAATATTTTAATTTGTTTTGAAAGATTTAACTTACAAATAATACCATCTATTATTAAGTAAGTTTCACCGAAAAAACCCTTCATTAAGCAATGAATTTTTCCATTAAATCAATCAAATTTATCATTGACATTGATTGGATCAATGAAACACCTTGAGTTTATCATAAATTTATCTGAATTGACAGTCAAAACAAAATATGTGTAAACATCCTCTGAACATTTTTGGCGAATTCGGTCGGAAACCAGGCCCAAGTAGCCGAATTTGCAAAAGAAGTTGGTCAAAAAACGTACCAAATTTCATACAAGTGATTGACAAGAAAGCGGACCGCTTTGTCTGAGTAAATTTTGAAAAATTTGCAAATAAGTGCGAGAGAGTTCTATACGAATGCTGATGAAATTTTCTGGGGAAACAATGTCAAAAAACGTCTTAAGGAAACATCAGAAAGTGTTCCCGACCTTTCTGATACATTTTAGAATCTATCGTATTGATGTGGTAGGAAAATTTTACGTTAAAATTAAAAATTTGTTAGGAATGTCGTATAAGATTCACAAAAAGGGTGAGGAAATTTCAAGAACTCTAAAACTCTTATTGTGTCAAGCATTTTTTTGCTCATTTTTATATTTTATAAGTTTAAGGCCTTAAACATTTGTGAAAAAAACACATAAAAAATTAATGAGAATTATTATGAAAACGTAAACTACGAGGTCTTTTCAATATAACAGGTGAATTTTGAAATTCCGCTGTGGAAAAAATGGATGAAAGAATTTGAATCAAATTTTTTTTGTAAAAAATGGATTTAAGTTCTTAAAAGCACTTGCAATATTGAGAGTGGCATATGGTGATTGTACTCTGAGCCAAAAAAATGTTTACAAGTGGTACAAGCTTTTTAAAGAAGGTCGAGAAGATGTGAATGACAACGCTCGTCCTGGAAGCTCCATCACATGAAAATGTTGAGAAAGGGAGGAAAATTGTTACGGAGATTCGTCGAATCAGTATTAGAGAAGTTGCAGAGGATGTTGGCATATCGGTTGGCTCATGTCATATAATTTTTTCACAAATTTTGGGCATGAAGCGATGACAGCGAAGCTCGTTCCGAAACTGCTGAATTTTTAACAAAAAAACAATCGCATGGGAATCGCTCAGGAAATGTTAAATGTCGTTATCGACGAGCCAGAATTTCTTAAAATCAGCGAAATCAAAGTCCAATCGTCCCAATGGAAGAACCGAGACCAAATAAAGCACGCTAAGTTCGATGAAATGTCAAGGTTTTGCTCACTGTTTTCTTCTATTACCGTGGCGTAGTGCATCATGAGTTCTTACCACATGGTCGTACGGTTAATAATCATTATTATCTTGGAGTTATGCGCCGATTACGAGAAGCAATACCAGAAAAAAAACCTTCGGAATTGTGGACTTTTTCCTATTCCAATAATTGAAGGAAAAGTCGGCATTTTGAAACGATTGAGGAGATAACAACCGAATCGCTGAGAGATCTCAAAGCCATACCGAAAAGTGAATATCAGAACTGCTTCGAGGATTGGAAAAAACGCTGGCACAAGTGTCTTATATCTAAGGGGGAATACTTTGAAGGGGACAAAATAGAAATTGATGAATAAATAAATATTTTTTGAGAAAAATGAAAATTCACCTTTTCTATTGAACAGACCTCCCGAATTGTGTATAAACGTTATTGTATACGTATGAATACTTAATTGCGTATAATTGAACAATAAATTAATTGTTGCAATTAGTCCTGTTGCACAATTTAATTTTAATTTTATTTTAGCTGATGACATATTTCCGAAAACATATGCAAAAGCCACAAAATGTGAAATTTAGCAACAAAAAATAAAACAAATTAAAAAAAATTCTGGATATTCAATATGGGTTATTGCGAATTGTCATAAATTTTTGACAATGGTGGAAGCATTTAATAATTCCAAATTAAGCATAGTGCAGGGCTGCATAAATGAGATTACCTGATTAAATATGGCCTGGTATAGTTGAAGATAGTGGTTTGTAAGTGCTTCATTGTGGCTCTTGTTCTGTGTTGTGGCCCCGTGACAGAATAACAATATATAATAATAAATAACAATATGTTTTACATCTGAATAAAATTTTTGTTTAAACTCATTTTCCTAATAATATCACTTTATTATTATTCTTTAGTAATACATGTATTTGTGTATATATATTTAACAAAGTAAGCAAACATAAGTTATGAAGCTACTATTCTTGTCGGCAAAAACACTCACAGTCTTCGGCAGGAATCGAACCTGCGGCTTTCGGACTATTAGTACACTAGCTACTAGTCTACGAAGGCCCATAGAAGGATTAATTACTACTGAGTTGAGACTTTTCATAATAATCCAATTAATATAAATATGTTTCCGTTTATACTTTCATTGGAACCCGCTTTCGTGAAGGCAACGTAAGTTAATGAGCAATATGCGTACCGCAAACAACCTGCACAAGACGTCTTTTGCTACAGCAATAAAAATTATTTCAGTAGTGCTTTCCAGTATAAACACGTTGCAACATTACTGTAGTGAAAGTATGTACATACATACATGTTAATAAGTGTATGAGAAAAAACAAATATATCAAACACGTCAACAAGACGTCTTAGTTATGCAGGTCAATAATGCATACCTACATTTGTATGTTATTTAATGTTATTTATGACCTTCGTAGACTAGTAGGTAGTGTACTAGACTCGTAGTGCGAAGGTCCCAGGTTCGAATCCTGCCGCAGAACTCTGGCAGTTTGTGTCTGATAATTAAAGGGAGCGCACAACAAGCCTTCACTGGCTTAAGTGTATGTCATATGACATGGGCTATCACACCCCTCCAATCAACCTAACCTAACCTAACCTAATGTTGTTTATATAATTTGTCATAAATATTGAAAAAATAATAATAGTTCTTGGGCGAAATATTTGCTACGTGCTACTGTTCCGTAGGAAATAAAGTCATCTGAATAACAATATTTTTCATTTTGAAGATCATTAATCAATGAAAGAAGTTATTTCTCTTCTTTGTACTCGTTTGCGTGCTGATTTTATTTACAAAAACAAAGAATTATTTTCTTCTAGTTCCTAAAAACAATAAAATTATAATCAGGAATTTATTCATATTAATATGCATTAACGTTCCCGTTTATACAATAATTAACATAAATATTATAATATACTAGACGGCCTAATGTACTAAAGTGGCCATAAAAGCTCTTCTATTAATATTTATTTTCTCTACTGACTTCAGTTGGAGTCTAAAAAGTCATTGCAGCTATAATTGAGTGCAAACTCAATATTTTTAGCTGCGAAAGGATATGATCATAATCAAGTTGTCCAAATATTTATCAGATTTTTATCGCAAATCAACATGAAATTTCATGTCCCATATGCAAAAATTTTATAAACAAAGAACAGCAGAAGGCAAAAAAAGTTTTCACTCAATCATGGAAATCACTGTAGTTGCTGCAAACGTACGAGTAGATAAAAACAAGCGATAGGAAAACTTTTTTCCACCAAATTTTCCTGTTCACAATATTCGATATCGAGCAAAAAGTGCGCATGTATTAGAAACATTTGCAAATTTTTTTTTGCAACAGATTTTGTTAACTGTTTTAAACTTGAACTGAATTCAAGCTTTTTTCATTTTACTTTCTCATGTAATGACGAACAAAAGTGGGAAAGGGATAGAAAACCACCACTTCTTAACAAACAAATTGCAAATTTAAACGCAGCTGCAACACAATTATATGAGTATGTGTTATGCATAGAATGCTGCTGCAAACAAAAAGCAATTAAAACGGAAGAAAGAATTTATGGCCATTTTATCGGGTCTTCTAATAGGAATTTCCGTACGTTGACAATTGATAGTGGTTATGGTCACAGAGGCTGCTAAAATTCAACATAACCCATGCCATCGATAAAGTTCAGCCTGCAGCAAGGACGTCATAAATGCATTAAGTGCCGGCAGACAGGTGTTAGAACTATTATTATTTTTTCAATATTTATGACAAATTATATAAATAACATTAGGTTAGGTTAGGTTGATTGGAGGGGTGTGATAGCCCATGTCATACGACATACACTTAAGCCAGTGAAGGCTTGTTGTGCGCTCCCTTTAATTATCAAACACAAACTGCCAGAGTTCTACGGCAGGATTCGAACCTGTGACCTTCGCACTACGAGTCTAGTACACTACCTACTAGTCTACGAAGACCAGTAGGTAGTGTTAGTTCGCCTAACAGTTCAGAATATGAAGGAGGTATTAGACTCTAGTTTGAGGGCTGAAGCGGTGACATTTTGGTCCAATATGAGGACTTGCACATTTTCTAGGATTATGTGGTGCTATTGTGATCCTAAATCGTTAAGTTCCTTTTGTCACTGACAACAAATGATTGTAAACTACTTTTGGACAACTTCGTATGCTGTCGAAATGGGTCAGATGCTCGATAATACCTGCCGTAGATGTAGGGAAGAGGGAATGAATGAAACAACGGAACTCCTACTATGCCACTGTCCGGCTCTATTCCATAAAATATATAGAATGCTCAATGCTTACGCTTTCCGGACCATCCAGTCTAACCCAACCTAACCTGTGGCAAGAGTTGGGAAATTTGATATTTCTGATGCGCCGCAACCAGCGAAACTGCGGTAGACATTTGCGCTAGTGTGATATATTCCATGCACAATTGCATTGATAAACACACTTTGTATAATTTAAATTTAAATATAAAAAGTGCTTAAAGAAAGGACTTATTTGTTTATTATTTTACTTGAGGCACTGCTCCAAATAATCGTAATAGTACAAGTAGAAAAAAACTTAAAAGTCCCCCAATCCCTCCTCATAAAATTCTGCCACAAAATTACTGTTGAAGTCCCCAATTCGGAGATAAGTCGCCTTATCTAGCCGCTTGGTTACAAGTCTATGCTCAAATCATTGGAATTGAAACGTATTCGATATTTTTGTTTCCGGATCACAGTTTCCCTATTTTGTTCCTAGTTTCTTGGAAGCTCTTTTTTAATGAGATTTTTACTCTCACGTCTATTCTAAATGGAACTATAGGAGCATGCGTACGTTAACTTTTAATGTGAAAATAAAATTTCCTAATTCGAGCCCTACTCGTATTAGTCGACAAATAAAAATTATATAATTGGGAAACTTTTCATATATGTACTTTACAGTGCATAATACAGTCAGGGATGAGCATTATTTGAGATCTAATGAATAGTCATAACAAAAGAGAACAGCTCAAAACGAAAGGTCATTTTAAGATCGCTGGCAATTATACCGATTCTCATTACTTCCGGATCACAAGTTGGAAATTCTGTTTTTCTTACAATGCCAAGGATATTTCCTCATTCTCATTGTGGTAAACATTTCCTATGATTATTACGAGTATTCTCCAACTTGTAGAATATCTATCAACTTGTATTCATATAAGAGTAGATTTCTTTCATTTTGTTGTCTTTTCAATAAGTGGTCTTGCTGTGGATGCGGCAGCAACATTACCGTTCCATGTTTTTCTTTCAAGACAATATAATACAGCACAAGCACTCATAAAACGATGATGTGAGTACGAGTAGTCATGGAACAAAATAGAAAGACTAGAATGAATGTTGAGGAATTCTTTAACGATTATCATTAGACTAAATGGTGCCATTTTGTCTACAAACGATGTCAGCAGAAGAAAAGTTGTTTCTGGGATTCTATAGTTTTGCAACTTTTTTTCTTTCTTACATTTTTGCCAATGTTTCCTTTCACAGAAAGCACACATAATGACTCGTAGAGTGGACGTATGTACATACGTGTGTGTTAGTTAGTGTTTGATAGTGTTGGCAAATATTTATGACCAAGTTAGTGTGTGATAAATTCATAAAAAAACTATAATCATTATTCCTACTGGTACTCAAATGAAATAAAAGTTTTCTTTTGTCTAGTTGCTTGCAAGTTTCCCATTCTAGTAGAAAAATTTTAAGGACATTCTTTTGTATTAGTACAGAATAATTTCGGAACTCGCCATTTGGTACAAATAGTCTTGGGAAAATACAAGTTCAAAATATCATAGCCTTTTTGCAATCCGAAAATAAAACATACATGCTTGCAATTGCAACATCATTGCATTTATGCAACACTAAAAAGGATATAGCTTTTTTGCTATGAGTGTTGCATTTGCAGCCAGTGATGGCAACTTTTAAGTTTCAAAAGAACTTAAGTCAAGAAGAAAAAGCGATATATTTCCCCAAAAATACATCAGACTATATCAAAGGCTTATGCAGTTAATTTTTTTAAGAATAATAAAAATTGCAAGAAAACAATAAACTACTTTGCGTAATTTTTCAACTCCGGTTTTTAAATTGAAAATTAAGTCTATCTGGCACAAGTTCGAGGCTTGAATTTGACAATTCGATTCAACGTTTTTTGAAATTAGTTGTTATTGAGGAAAATCTAAAGAGAACCCAATTATTGCACGAGCAGAAAGGAGTAGTGATCTTTTCTATAGTCGCTACATTATTATCATCAGCCTATTTTTAACCAATTTTCAAGGTGCTGCAAGTGTTTGGATATAACATCTATTTAACACACTTACGTATGAAGAAAGAATACATGAAGCGAAATGTTTTTTTTTTTTTTTTTTTTTTTTTTTTTGTTTTAACAGTACCAAAGTTGTAATCAAATGAACATAATTCTATTTTGTGGGATCGAGTTTAAATTTCATCAAACTCCATTAGAGTACGATGTTTATTAATTTTGAATGTGTTTTGTTATTAGAGATGACAGGAAATTACTAGGTGGGGGAACATGCTTATATTTTCGGTGCTGCAACACAATTCGTCAGCGTCTGGGGAGGTTTTAAACTGTAACTCAATGGAAGAAGAATACCAGATATTTATTATTTTCATCAACCACTTTTTTAGTAATGAAAAATATTTGGTTAGTACAGTAGTCTCTCGATAATTGGAAATTTAAGAGAGCAGAGAAAAAGTTCAAATAATCGAGAGTTTAAATTAACAAAAGCTCAAATTATCAAAAGGCAGATGGAAACAAATGAAAATTAACATGAGTCTGATGAAAATGTCTATTTTTTATTTTGATCCTTCGCAGAGCAATATGTATATATTTATATTTTATATAAAGACTAGCTGACCCGGGCAAACGTTGTTTTGCCTTAAAATTTGCATTAAATCGACATAGCAATTATTGTTCAAATACCGGTATCGGGCTAATTAACCCCAGTACACGCTGATTAAGGACCCAACGCCTTCAGCAAAACGCAGCATAAGCTTATCGCACTAATCTCTATTGGGCAAAGCACAAAAAACAAAATATTGGGCCATCGGTCGGATGAACTTCAAACTACACAGAAACACTCCTCACGTCCCATAGAACATGCATATAATTTGTTCAAAATCGGTCCAGTAGTTTTTGAGTTTAGCGATCACGATCATACACGTAATTTTTATGTACATATAGCTGACCCCGTCCGCGTTGCTAGCCCTAAGCAAACAGCTCAAAAGTTATATTACCATACGATTTAAATTGAGCTTTTAACGAAATTTACGGCCTTTAAATAAAAATTCATTGAATACCTATCCTAAAGTTTTGGAGTCCATACGTTACATATATATGTATATCCTGTTTTATATGTATAGATCTTTAACTTATTGTACAATGTTGCACCTTAGTAAGCGCGGAATATCTTGTGTTATCGAATGATGTAAAAATTTACAAATAAACCGAAAACTCGGATTTTTTAATGCAACATTTCGAAATTTTTAAAATTTTGATATTGAATCATTATTAACATAGATTAGTAAATATCGAATAGTAAATATCTTCGGAACTACATAACCGATTTAAGAGTTTGATATCTCGTTTTGAAGAACATGACAACGGCTTTCAAAAAAGTAAAATAAAATTATAAAATAAATATATGTATATGTCATTGGTGGTGCAATATGAAAATTGGATTTTGCCACGCCCTTCCGCCCACAGACCGAAAAATCAGACTTCACAGTGTCACCCGGCCGAGTATTCTGAAGGTTCCCTGAAAATTTCGTCAAAATCGGTCCAGCCGTTTTGGAGCCATTACGTTATATACATACATTCATACATACATACACACATCCTATTTTATATATATACTAGCTGACCCGGGCAAACCTTGTTTTGCCTTCAAATTTGCACTAAATCGACATAGCAATTATTGTTCAAATAAAGGTATCGGGCTAATTAACCCCACTACACGCTGATTAAGGACCCAATGCCTTCAGCAAAATGCAGCATAGGCTTATCGCGCTAATCTCTATTGGGCAAAACACAAAAAACAAAATATTGGGCCATCTGTCGGACGAACTTCAAACTACACAGAAACACTCCTCACGTCCCATAGAACACGTATATAAAGTTTGGTCAAAATCGGTGCAGTAGTTCTTGAGTTACGGTGCAAACACACACACACACAAAACTAAGTATTGCGCCATCTGTCGGACGAACTTCAAACTACACAGACACACTCCTCACGTCCCATAGAACATGTATATAAAGTTTGGTCAAAATCGGTGCAGTAGTTCTTGAGTTACGGTGCAAACACACACACACACAAAACTAAGTATTGCGCCATCTGTCGGACGAACTTCAAACTACACAGACACACTCCTCACGTCCCATAGAACATGTATATAAAGTTTGGTCAAAATCGGTGCAGTAGTTCTTGAGTTACGCTGCAAAAACACACACACAAAACTAAGTATTGCGCCATCTGTCGGACGAACTTCAAACTACACAGACACACTCCTCACGTCCCATAGAACATGTATATAAAGTTTGGTCAAAATCGGTGCAGTAGTTCTTGAGTTACGGTGCAAACACACACACACACAAAACTAAGTATTGCGCCATCTGTCGGACGAACTTCAAACTACACAGACACACTCCTCACGTCCCATAGAACATGTATATAAAGTTTGGTCAAAATCGGTGCAGTAGTTCTTGAGTTACGCTGCAAAAACACACACACAAAACTAAGTATTGCGCCATCTGTCGGACGAACTTCAAACTACACAGACACACTCCTCACGTCCCATAGAACATGTATATAAAGTTTGGTCAAAATCGGTGCAGTAGTTCTTGAGTTACGCTGCAAAAACACACACACAAAACTAAGTATTGCGCCATCTGTCGGACGAACTTCAAACTACACAGACACACTCCTCACGTCCCATAGAACATGTATATAAAGTTTGGTCAAAATCGGTGCAGTAGTTCTTGAGTTACGCTGCAAAAACACACACACAAAACTAAGTATTGCGCCATCTGTCGGATGAACTTCAAACTACACAGAAACACTCCTCACGGCCCATAGAGCATGCAAATCAAATTTGGTCAAAATCGGTCCAGTAGTTTTTGAGTTTAGCGATCACGAACATACACGTAATTTTTATGTGCATAATATAGCTGACACCGTCAGCTCAAAATATCTTCAGAACTACAAAACCGATTTAAGAGTTTGATATCTCGTTTAGAAGAACATAACAACGGCTTTCCAAAAAAAGTAAAATAAAATAAAAAAAGCACAAAAAATAAATATATGTATATGTCATTGGTGGTGCAATATGAAAATTGCATTTTGCCACGCCCCTCCGCCCACAGACCGAAAATAAAAAATCGGACTTCACAGTGTCACCCGCCCGAGTATTCTGAAGGTTCTCTGAAAATTTCGTCAAAATCGGCCCAACCGTTTTGGAGCCATTACGTTACATACATACATACATACATACATACATACATACACACATCCAATTTTATATATGTAGATATACTTATATAGATTTTTTTTATTTAACTACGACCGTTACCGTGCAGTTAGAAGCATTGTATGGAAGCTAAGGCGAATGATTTTATTTTTAAAATGTTTGAAAAATACGATAACAATGATATTACCAGTTCAAATTGAGGAGTGTAGAAAAGACAAACTTTTAATTTATGGCTGCTTCTAATAATCTTAAATTATCTGGGGAACCGAATAATAGGGATTTTTTTCCGATTTAACGAATGTCTTTCAAGGAACCTGGGAAATAGTTCAAATTATCGAGAGATTTAAATTAACGAGTTTTAAATTATCGACGGTGAACTGTGTCAGAAAAATCGAAATTTCTTGTATACTTCATCTGCTTTATAAATAAATAAATAAGAGCGCTCATGATTAATAACAAAATTTCGCAATTGCAATCAATTGCAATATCAAAGGCACCAAATGTCGAGTGCCACTAATGACTTTTGCTACCAAACATGTATGTACTTGGTTAGAGTATTTATGTAATTTATATGAAATGGTGTTTGTAGTTTTCTATGCATTGTTTAACAAGGCATTTTCAACGTCTCATTTTCTTTCTCATCTTCCTTAAATGTATTCAGCAAGATGCAATTAGAAAAATGTCTACATTCCATTAAATACTCGTACATTATTCTTCATGTGCATGTATGTATGTATGTACGAGTATGTATGTACTCGTATGTTTGCATTCTAGACGATTCCATGTATTCCATTTTAATGCCATTGGCACATAGTTGCAGTTTTTGTAACTGTAATTCTATAAGACAAATAAGAAATGGTTTAAAAATGTTATGAAAATCTCTGTTATAATTTATATGCATTTCACCATTATTATCTGTCAAAGTGGTAATTGCAGTTTATACTTATTTATATACGAGTACATACTCGTATATGTACACACAAACACACACACACACACACACACACACACATACATGAGTATGCACATACACTAACGGGCTAATCGCACACATTTGCCTGGCGGAACACCTGGGGAACAAATATTGAAGATATACATAAAAGAAGCCTCTAGTTTCGTAATGGAGGACATCATTAAAAGGTATTTTTCTATAGAACGTCTCCAACAGGCCACATAAGAAACACTAATTTTAGAAAATGGAATGTCTTATTAAGTAGCACTTTTTATAGAAAAGGTTAACAACTTCTTCAGAGAACTGATTTGTAAAGAAATAAAAATTCGAAACGTAGACGTTTAGGGCAACATGATTTTTTCTAAACACAAGGAAATTGTTTGTTAAATAATTTTTTTTAAGTTACGTCCAAGTGGTTATTGTTCTATAATTGATTAGGAATAAGACTAGGGACAAAATTAAAATATTTTTCAAATATGGCAAATGGAAGAGTTGTAAGAACAAAAATATTAATAAAGCGACTGCACACAACTTCGTCATTATCATGGCAGTTCGCTGATAAATATAGAGGAGATTAAATTTCAGCTCAATTGGATCTAAAAATTGCATGTTCATTTTATGAAAAAAGTGGTAATTATTATTATTATTATTATTATTATTAATATTAATATTAATATTTAATAAATTTTATATATCTACAAGTACAGTTCACAATCGGATATCAACAAGTGCAGGCAATTATAGGAAAAGTAATACAGGAGGGTAATATGCAGTATAAGAACTAATGCCATGGAAAAAACAGGGTGGTTACCCCTAAACAATTTGGATTTCGAAAAGAAAAAAATATAAACGAATTGCTTGGCAATTTTTCAAACTTTATAAATCAACAACTAAGCAAAAACCCCCACTGTCTTACCCTCTTCATAGACTTCAGTAAGGCGTTCGATACTCTGTCCCATGAAAAATTACCCAGTACGTCATATACGGTTGTTATTAGAGGACACTGCCTGGAACTGCTTAAAAACTGTCATACATTGCGAAAATATTGTGTAATGACATTAACAACATGAAACTTGTGTAAGCTAAAGTGTTACCTCAAGGCTCAAAACTGGGACCCATCGTGAACATTCTATACTCAGATTAGTTAATAAGTATGATAACAAGATGTAAAGCTTTTGTGTATGCAGATGATTGTAGTTGCTCATAGAAATGTAAAATGAGCCACATTAATATTACCACAACAATCACTGAATTTAGCTCTTTATTGAGTATATTTGATTTTTTTTGCAGTCATTTTTAAAATTGGACCATTCTTTCATAATAATCAATCACACATTTCATTGGGGCCTCATTTCATATTAAAAATTGGTTTCTTATTGTACTTATATAAAGAGTTCCCCATATTTTAGGGGTTTATTTTATATTTTATTGGGAGTTATCTTTTTAAAAAATTTACATAAAAACGGGTAACGGGAACTAGGGCGGGTATGGGAGCGGCCTTTTTCGAAACACTTATTGAATATCGGGTATGACGCCTAGTCTCGCAAGTTACATAATTAATGGCGGAAAGAGGAACCAAATGTGTACATTTTGCGGGTAAGTCCAGCAATATGCATCCGATTTCAAAACAGGCCATAACCACGACAGAAATGGAAATAAGATTTCAATTCGTAATACCAAAATAAGTCTAACAATCAGCGAAAATATTTAAAAAACTCTATTATTTTCTATGTGTTATTTTTCAAGACCATTAGCCCAGAAATCGGGTGTATACAGATTTTTTCCGGAAAGTGCTTCAGAGCTCACTTAACAAATAGAAATATTTTCCGACTTCATACTCCAGACTTACCATTAATTGTAAAATATATAAAAGACTAATCCTAAGGTCCCACAGTCGCGTAGGACCTTTTTGTGGGCTCCACATCTTGGAGCTGTATCCTATGGTGATAAATCTGAAATTAAATGAAAAAAAATATTTTTATTAAATTGCTTTAAAAAAATGGTTATGGTTATGGTTATTTTACAAAAAACATGGTTATTTTATATGAAATCTGTAAATTTTTCATTGTATTTAAAATGTAAGACTGCTTTATTCGGCTGCGCCGAAACTTATATACCCCTCACCAACCTGTGATATTAAATAGCATTAAAATTTGTATTGCATTTAAAATTTTCTTTTAGTACTAAGACCTTTTAATTTTAGACTTTGGACAAAGATTTATTAAGATTTAGCTTCGGCTGCTTAAAAAACGTCTGAAATTGATGACTGAAGTTTCTACTTTTTCAAAAACTCATACATGTAAATACAAGTAAAATATTACGGTCGTATGTAAAAAATATTTTACTTTTACATTAGTTAACACTTTATGACTAGCAAACTCCACTTTAATTATTTTATGATTTAAGTAATTTTATTAACAACGTGCTCGTCATTTATAGTTTATGATGCACAAAAAGGATTACAATTTCAAACGAGTAGTCAAATATATAAAAGACTATTTATTATTTTCAAGCAACACAAGTTTGAGTTTGTATCATGATAGTAAAGCACGAAACGAAAATATAATGAACATAAAATAGTTCACATTATTATTTTCATTCGAATGAAGGCAACATTCGAATATCGTAGCCATTATTATTTGTTTTGATTATACGTACATACATCACCAATATGCCATATTTTCTATTTTGGAATGATTTTCTATTTACCCACATCAAGCTTTGTTTGTGTGTCCACTCGTCTGTCTCCTTATACCTTCCGATTCACTTCTTGGCACTCTCTTCACGCTGTTTCTCCTCCTACTTGTCTCCCTATCTCTCTCAACCTCATCAGCACACTTTTTTCTCTTTATCACTATGTGCGCATTTCCTTTTTGTGTTTATTCCCGGTAATCTGTAATTGTTCGTTTCTGGCTTCCTCTCTTCTTTTAGTCCAGTGTTGTTGGGATGTTGGCTTCCATTGGACTACTGCTTCGATTAAAAATGTTTTAATGGTTCGAATATTATGTCTGATCAGGTGTTTATCACTTCATTTGTTATTCTTTCGTCAAATGTTTTCGTATTTTAATCTGTAAATGCAGAAATTTAACCGTTTTTGTAATGTGTGCTGGTGTACATTTGTTGTCAAACATGTGTTTCATTAGTTTCCTATTGTACATAGTTCCTTATGTTTTCTCGTAATCTTGTCTAGATATTCCGTACCGTTTGTCCGATGTAATCTGTTTCCAGGGGGTTCGTGCTCGTTCGTGCTACTCTGCGGCATTCTACCCAAATTGTTTGCTGTCTTGAATCCTGTATTAAGGCTGTGCGTCCTTAATAGTTTTGATACTTTGTATAAAAAAGTAGCCCTGTTCCTGTTCTTGTTCTTTCTCCGCTGTGGAATATATTGTTTCCATCTCCTTCAAATAGGACCCACGTGTTAATGGTATTTGTTCAACTCTCGTTACTGATTGTATAATCGCTGCGTTCCTGAGGATGGTTCTTTAAATTGTGTATTATTGTGTCTGCGGCCAATGGTTTTCTGTATATTTCGTATTCAACTCTATTCCAGCCCTTGTTGGTCTTAATTGTTGGGTCCAAGTAATTTATCCTCTCGTGCTCTTCCATCTGCATTGTGAATATAATGTTCTTATGCTGCTTGTTCCTCTTTATTTCCTTACACTACACATATGATATCATCCACGTATATTGCATAGAATAACTCAACATATTCCTTTTCCAACATTTTCCTGGGTACCGGTGATTTTTGATTGCCTATTCCTAGTGCGTTGGTTCGTTGATATAAGTATATTATTGTTGAATTTGAAATGAATTTGCTGCAGTATCGCTTTTAGCGTGTTTGTGAGTTTTATTGAAAATTCCTTTCCCTTTGTTCTGTGGGGTGTCTTTGTCAATAGAATAGATGAGTATTGATCTTTTATGTCAAATGAGACTAGCTTAGTATTTTTTGTTATTATTACACCCTCCAGTTTATCAACTACTCCTTTGGTGTTGGTTATTATTTGCTTGTTTTCCAGATTCAGGGTATCTTTCAGCATTGTTTTTAATTGTAGCTGTTTCGATAGCTCGGGGGAGATTTGTAATTTATTACCATTTTTTAGTATTTCTTATTAATGAATCAAATGAAATAAATAACAAAGTCTCACTTACAGCTAAGAATTAAAGTTTTAATTTAAGTTGCAAAATGAGTCCCAATTCGCTGCATTTGCATGGATATTTTAAGTATAAAAGTTTAACAGAGTATTTCATTAACTTAACCTTGTCCCAACGATTCGTGGACTTTTTGGAAGAGCATTTTTAAGTCCTTTACCAAAATTCATTGCAACGAACGTCTGCAGATGCCCATTTGTGTGCATCGTCGTCTCGTTGATGTTCGCGGATTTTCTCCGACGTCGACTACAACACCAGCGATGTGCTAAGTCGAACGAACAATACGAGGCCGCCCACTTCTTGCGACATCTGCAATGGACCCAGTATTAACGAAAGCCTTAATTGTTCGAGCACATGGAACACGACGAAGAGGAAAGCGGTAACGAAATTCACGCTGCGTTAAAGCAACAGACTGAATTTTTGCCAAATAAAAAGTAATAATGATTCCACATTCTTGAGGCATGTAACTCTCCATGGCTCATTGAAAAACAAATCTCTATATATCTACATCATACACGTAAATGTCAAAGCACAGTGACATTTGGAGCCATCTCCAAAAAATGGCAGCTAATGCAAATTAAGCGATCAGTCTAATACATTGAAAATTCCATATTGGGCCACTGTACTCAATTAAAAAATTTTTAAGAAATAGCCAAATGTTTATATATATATATATATATATATATATATATATATATATATATAAATGACTGCAATGGCTGCAGGGGTCAAGTCCCAATTAAGTCTTGAGACTAAACTGCTAAGATTTACATACATATATGACTATATACTTAAGCCATTGTGGACCTACGGTATCAAAACGTGAGGTGACGTTAGTAACTCCAATGTTGCAGATCTCTAACGGTACCAAAATAATTCCCCTGATCTTAGTTTTCTTTATTCGATATGTTTATCTCGAAAATCTTCGTTCAATTTTTTATCGATAATGCCATTACTGTGATCAAAAATAGAGAAAAAGTGACCCAATCGCTATTTCGAGTAGTGTTGGAACGATACGATTTCAAATTTAAAGACTTAAAAAAACCGTGTAGAGCCGTTCAAAGGTTAAACTGCCAAGAATATAAATAGATACAATGTATACACTACAATATACTGCAAGTTGTTCAGGGTATCGCTTATATGCCATGTGGGTGTGTAAACGATACTGGCAAATATAATAATGCGAAGGATAAATAGAAAATTGCAGCAACTCCTATTGAAACTGTGTTGCCCACTGTAGGTGTTGGCCTGCTTAAGCCTACTTTAAAAGGCATCTCGACCAGAAAGAAAATTATTTCCACCTTCACTCAGCTTTCGAAACTGTTTGGAACCAACTGCCCCAAACTGGCACAATGTTTTAACTAAAATAAACTAAACTTACTAGAGTACAGCAACAAAGAAGACTCCTGACACTAATCTCAGTCGTCTTGATGCTTCTCAGCCTCCACTACTACGATTACAAGAAAAGAGTTTGGACAAGAACTGATGAAATGCTACTGAGGCAGTCCCTTTCTTAGGACTTAATAACGCTATAGCTGACTAAAATTCGAAGAAAGCTCCAAGTTACTGGTGCAGCAATTAAGGTAATTCTGTTTATTGTAAATGCAATTTTATGAGTGAAACTATGAATCTGAAAGTTCCATTGATTGTAATGATATTTAAGTCTGGAATAGATCATAAAAAGTGGAATTTTAGAAAGATATAAGCTTTTCATCTCATATGTTAAGACGTACTGAGAAATAGCTTATGAGCAGGTTGAGATGGGATGTATCCCAAATCATCCATTTAGTTTTAGGAGACAACACAGCATCATAGAACAAATACTTAACGACGAAAATTCGTCATTTAAATACATTACACCCGATTAAAACTTAGGTTTCCCAAGGTTGTATTTTGCAGGACTATGGAGAATTATATTCATATTAATAACCAAATAATACCGCAGAACTTTGATGTAAAATTCTCTAGTCTAACATGGAAAAGTCACTCACTGATCCTAATGAGATTAATTGTATTTAATGGGTTTATTGGCAGAAATTCGTTTAGATTATAAAATTTTATTATACACTCGACCTTGAAGCAAATATGGTGCTCGATATTTAATTATAGGGTATTAGATGTAAAGACATTGCAAGGGCGACAATATAAAATCTTCCTACAATTACAGCCGGCCCTCCTTGACAAAGATCCAGATGTCTCGATGGTAAAGACTGTATTTTCAAAACATATAATAATATGTAAGTATATGTGAAGAAGCTTAAGACCTTTAGACCGCAACGATAGATTCCACAACCGGCTCAGAAGGAGATATACTGTTGCTGTCAGTCGAATGGTAGAAACGTAAAATAAGACCTCAGAAGCAACCAACAGCACTTATTTCATTCTTAATTTTAAGGATTGAATATTTATGTGGAATACTTGAAAAAAATAAATAATAAACGAGAAAATGAAGCAAAATATTAACCCGAAATAAAATATTCAAGAACACATTGTATTAAAGAAAAGCCAATAAAAAATTGTGATTGAAAATATTTATATGTAAACTATTTTAAGATTGACAACTAAACATGTTAATAAATTGATCAACTATTTTACTTGATCTATTCATATCTTTGCTATTTATTATTTTCATCTTACGAGTAATAACAATTTCAAAATACCACTTTCGGTATTGACTTGCAGCAACCCCATTTCACTTTCAAGTTATAACTAAATTAATAATTGTACTTTTTTCATGGCAATGTATTTAATTAGTTGGCTATAACCATAAAATTTAGCCTACTAAAGAAAAAACCGTATAATTTAATAAATAAAAAAACTAAACAAAAACATAAAATACAATAAAACATAAAACAAACGGAAAAACGCAGTTCACATCTATTTTAGAAATATAATCAAAGCGTGCAATACAGATTAATAAATTGTGTGAAAACAATGGCTTGAATACAAAAGACAATATATTTATAAAAAGTCGAAAAAGCCAACATTTATCAGCAACAATTCCAACAATAACAATATCTGAAGCAACCATTATGGACACAATTGGAAAGGTGTTTTGTTATATCGAGTTTACAATTATCAACTTTTGTTGTTTCATTTTTTCACTTTCTTCTCTGAAGTTGCATTTACGTTTACACTCGTCAAGTTTTGTTGATGAAATGTTTTCTGCTCCTTTTTCTTCTAAGATCTTGCAATATTTTTGATTGGTGTTTGTATATGTGTGAAAATGTACGAAAGAGAGAACAAAATGTACTGAAAGTATATGCATACGATGTACCATTTTCTCTTCATCTGGCCCCCTTTTACCACAAACTAAAAATTGATTCATTTAACAAAAGTTGACAATGCAAAATCACGGTTAACGCTTTAAAAGTATTTTTCTCAACTCCAACCAGTTTCTTCTCCAAATCTATTTAATAACGAAACAATAATTTCACTCGTTTTTGTTTTTTAATATGAAGCATTTCAATCAATGACTAAACAATTCATAGACGTTTTCACTTTCAATGGAGGAGTATTAAACTAAATGTGGCCATGATTTCGAAAATTGTATATTTGCCATTGTTGCTACTGTTAATAACAATTATTGCTTTTACGTTTTTAGTAAATAATAATGCTCTAATTACTAAGTTAACTTTCATTGTTTTGTGCCATTAGATATTCAATATCAAAATTAAGAATTTCAAAATTATATTTAATACAAACACATACATAAATAAACACACAAAAATTTTAACTTTGCAAACTTTCACAATAATTAATATGATAATTTATTGTTACAAAGCCGCTTTGGATGCTGATAACATTTTCTCTGTATTGCAAAAAAAAATGTTTCTTATTCCGTTTGTATTACAAAACAGAGAAAAAAAATCGAAATTAAAATTTTCGACGTATTTATGGTAAATTCGAACACAATTCTGATCGATATGCTCCAGCCACATATGAAATCTCAGCTCTAGAGAAAACTCTAGGCTCTGTTGCAATTCAAAATTGTGCGATTGTGCAAGTGTTTGCCATGTTTTAATTTCAGCGACCCCAAAAAAATCTGAATGCCGAAGTGAGCTGCAGTACATAGAAACGAAATTGCAATTATCTTTTGATGATTAAAAACACAATATTCTATAAAATAATAACATAAATAAATAAAAACCATACATATATGTAGTTCTTTAATCTAATCTCATTAATATTATAAATAAATGTGAAAGTTTTTATGTTTGGATGTTTGTTATTCAATCACGCAAAAACCGCTGAACGGTTTCGATTGAAATTTAGTACATAGACTTGTAGCTTATAGCCTGGACTTGGTTTGACTATTGCCACAAAATTAATATATGCACTATTGATATTCAAAAACGGCTGAAGAGATTTGAACTTAATTTGGCGCCCCGATAATACTTTAGTGCATGTAACACTTTCTGTCTTCAAAAAAACGTAAATCAACTCATTTTCAAATAATACTATAATTCTAAAGAAGTTTATGAATTTTTATTACGATAATACTTTGCGAACCTCCAATCAAGAAGTGCTCAAGACAAAATTTTATTTATATACTTATATGAACTGGTAAAAAATTTGACCACTGGTGAACATTGGTAGACAAGATCCACGCTTGTCTGAAGACTTCACCGTTATGGTGAAAGGTAGAAAACATTCATCTTACATGCAACACGCGCGCTTGATGTATCAATGATTTTAAGTGGAATGAGCATCATGATCCTCCGAATAATGATTGTCCTTAACAACTTGCCATTTAGATTTAAGAGTCTACAATTTGACCTAAAGTTGACATTCACAAAGCCTATTGATAAATCCCATGTCCAAATACTCAAGGTGTCAGGGATTCATTTTGTATATGCTTGCTTACCACATGCTCAATGTTATGTTGACTGCTCAATAGTATCAAGTGTTGTACATACAAGTGTATTTACTTGAAATACGCTTATATATACAAATATATGCATATTTTACATTAACCCAAAGCAAGAATCATAAGGATAATAGACATCTGTTATATTTTGCAGCATGAACCTACATTAACTTCATCGTTGGTAGCATCCTACGCGGCACAGTGATGTAAAACAAAGAAAACTTTTTATAAATTTGATAACTTTTGAACTGCTCAACGGATTTGCGTGAAATAAATTTCTGTTTGCGTGACTAATAAAAGTTTCACAATCTGCAAATTCTATAAATGTGAACTCACCAATGACTTTTTCTATCATATTTTTTCTCTTAGAACAAAATCTTTTATATGGTTTTACAAACTATATTCCATACAAAATAATATACAATAAAAATTTTTATCCTTAAAAACTGTAGCAGCAAAATATGTTTAAATTTGCAATTTACTGAAATTGCAAAACAAATTTATCCTTGTCAAAAACTATCCTTCTTGTTCTATTTTTTTTATTTATTGAAAATTTAATAAAAGTTTAGGTGTTTCTGAATAACAAGCCTTGAATAATTATGAAAATTATTTTAGAGTTTTCAGAGATGCACCTTATCGTTGGTCGATATTTAGTAACTTTCAAACAAAAAATTTGCACTTCCTTTTCGACCGAGGACAGGAGAGGGAAAAGAAGCTCATCGATGACACTAGTGTAGGTACTCCATTGACTCAATGGAATATCGATTCAACGTGGGATGTCTTTTGCTAGTTTATCGTTATAACAATGGAATATGCTCCAATGAAATCAGGGAGTTTATTTCTGAGACCCCTTCTTATATGTAATCAACATGTTCTTTATTAAGATCACATTCACATTTGTTCTTTAGTCGGACGTGTGGTATGTGGAACGAGCTCCCTGCAGATGTCTTTCCTGTCATCCCCAGCATGGAGAGGTTTAAACCGAATATCCACAAAAACTGTCTCCACTATCCTCCCTCTCATTAACTATTTTCCTAGTACCACCACAATCCCCTAAATACTGGGGGGTTACTCTCTATTGCGATGCGTAAACTAGTTCGATGCGTTTGATGTTTTGTTAGCGCAAGATATTTAGTTTTAACGAACGATTTTAACAATTACAGAGTTCATTGATGCCAGATTTGCGAAAGTTAAAAAATCAGATGCGCGTAAACTCAATAAAGGGTACCAATTATCCGATTATGTACCATTTTTCTTACGCATCGCATACACATCGCAATAGAGAGTAACTCTCCTGCTCCAATTGAAAAATTAAAAATTGTATATAAAGAAATTTTGTAGAAATTATTAGATTTTATCCCTGATGAAAGCAGATTCCATTAAACATTTAAAGTTTCAATATAAAAATTAACTCTTTTATTCCAGAGTAAAATAAGCATCACTTCTGATTTGACCACAAATAGCATTAAACAAGATTCTCTTCTTGTTGGCCACTTGTGCTAAATAATCATATTCTTCATCTTAAGGCCATGTTATGCAGCGTTTTCCAAGATATTTTAAAGTATGTATAATCTTTAATTGGAAATTATGGCGTTAAGGCACAGTTAGTTTTCATTTCTGTACACTATTCTATAGAATGTTTATACAATTTTCTCTCAATAAGATGGAATTGTAAAATAATTAACACAAAAACACACATTCATCATACTACATATGAATGGAAAAAAGTAGAACTTTTCTTTTGCCAATGCACGCGTATACTCGTATGTGTCTTTATATGCACTTGTATTTAATAAAAAGAATTAAAACCGTTTTATATTAATTTTTGATGGCAAAGAAATCAATTTCTTTCATTCTACTGCTCATAATGATTATTACAATAATAATAGAATTAATCTAATACAAAAAGTTGGCAGAGTGCAAAAACTTGGAATTTAAAATGAAAGATATTTCATATTGCTTTTTGGGGCAAAAACTATCACAGAGCCAATCTTATTTTAAACTAACAGCCTAATTTTATAAATTATAAAGAAAATTCCTCCTCAATAATTCTATTTTTGTTTGTTTCGAATACAAATGTTCGAAGGAAATATTCGTTCAAATTTATAAAATCAGGCGGTTAGAATACGAGTGCAATATGAACTATAATTTTCCCATAAAAAAATTAAATATAAGCATTCCAAGAGGTTTTGCATATATTACTTCTCTAAACGGTGCCAAACTTGACATTAAGAATGATTAAGTTGCTTTAATGTATTTATCCCATCAAAACTATTTGGCATAATTTCAGCTTAGATTCAGATAAAATTATGATTCTTTTTAAAACTTGTAGTAAAAACGACATTGTTTATCTTCTTAAAAATATTGATTTTTTTTAGACATGTCTATGTTACATTTAAGAATAGCTTCATTTAAAGGCCATATCAAAAAAATTCACAACTTCGGCTTAGCTTCAGATATGACTCTGATTTTTTCCTTTATATAAAGAGGATATTTTCCATCAATAACTCAAAAACTTTGAATTTTAAAACACATCTTTATGGTATTAAAGAAGCGATATGTATATTCTAGGGGATGCAGGCATTGAACGGTTACAGCTTGTTGTGGCTACTCTATGGCACCCTTTGTATGCAACAAGCAGTTCAAAACTGGGTGCGTTTCAGTCTTTTTTAGTTGAAAATCGTTTCATTATAATTCCTCTTTTCCTTTTTGAATATTAGTAACGCTTTTAGCTTTAAATGCACCAATTTCCAAGCCATACTTACTACAGTCTAAATATTACAAAATGCATAATGATAGTAGGCTTAGAATGTTTTTTGTACAAATAGTACAACAAACAATTTACACTCGACATGAGCCAATTTCATTTTTCTTGCAACATGTACAATTCCGCTAAAGTTCAATATTAAGTATTTAAAATAAAGACTTTATTTTTCGTTTTACCCGTTGACACCTAAGGGGCGTATAATTGTACACATGTTGCAAGATGGACTCATATCGAGTATAAATTGTTTGTTTTGCTGTTGGTATAGATGCATTCTAGGCCTACAATTATTATGCATATTTTAATATTAATATGCGATAGAGAATTCTCATATTGTATTTGATTTATTTAGCATAAACAAATTAAGTTGAATGTTATCAAACTGCTTAAAGTTCGCTGACGATTTAGTTTAGCGCCTAATGAAATCCCGGCAAATGAACAGCTAAAGCCACAACAAACAGATTTGAATAGCTCAAATAGTTTTAGGGTACAATCCCCTTAAATTTCAGCATTAAATACTTTTCTAATTTAAAAATTTTTTTGATCATTTTTTTTTTTTGATCAGCATTTTTTTATCGATTCCACTAACTTTCTAGTAGATTCCATTCCTTCCTAAAGGTTTTTGTTAAGTCATTCCTACTTGAAATCTTGTTTTGGCAAATGTTTTGATTCAAAAGTGATCATAAATTCTCAATGACATTCTCATCTGGTGATTGCGTTGGCGATTGCACCAGTTGCTTACAATTTTTATTAGGGCTGGAGAATAAGCCGCTTTGTAATACCGATGCAGGCAGATCTTTAGATTATACATAAATACACACTCATGCACTTATGTATGTATATACATAGATATGAGAGTTTTGTGCGTCTTGTGCGTGTAAATTTTTTCTTAAGGAAACCTAAAATATTGGACAACTTTTACAATTAATCTCACAAAAGATTAAGCACATTAAAAAGTTTGTCAAAAGCAACTTTTACTTTTTTAAAAATTTTTATTTTTCTAAATGTAGAAGACAAATTATATTCTTCAATGAGAGTATTTTTACAGTTAAAACCGCTTATTTGAATAAATAAAAGTAGAAAACACAAATAAAAACTTAATTTAAATATCTGTGCCACACAAAAATAACATTATTTTAACTCATTCTGTTGGATGTGTGATTTTTTAAATATTGAAATATTCATGCATGATGAATGAAACGACATGTGCTCTAGTGAACTGTTCGAGAGAAAAAGTCAAGCATTCTATTGTGTGTCTGTTAGCCAAGCCTGTAAGCCAGATGTATTTAAATTTAAAATGACACGCATTAGAAAAAGTCACACGTATGTAGATACATGCCAGAGAAAAACAACCGGTGATCGCATTGAGATCCCTGTCACAAACTACAACATCTTTGTACACATAAAGCATACTAATGGGCTACTTATGACATTTTTACATGTCAAATACATATGAAAGAGTTAAATTTTAGCACAAAAGCACTCAAACACGTTTGATTGCAGTAACTAATTAATGGCTCATTGTAATTCTTGGATACATACTTCACTGATACATTCATTCTGAGAAATATATAAGAAATATATAGTGATAAGACTCGAATTTTTAAGAAAAACAATAATTTTATTAGAATGGTAATTTTATTTGTGTACGTTTTTCCATCTTCTGCAGCTAACTTCACTTCTTAGCGCTCTGTCAAAATCGGATTTTCCAATCGCTTAATGTTGGACTGAACGTCCATGATAATTTTTAACATCTAAATATTGCTTCTCGCTCTTATTTAAGTTTGTCTATAAGATCGATATTTTATATCTGACAGCTAAAGTCTTGGTAACTTAAAAAATTATGATGTTTTCAACAAAAAACCATAGTGATATGGTCAATAATGATACTCATTTTTATTAAAATATTTTTCTTACCTTAAAAGTTATGATGTTTGTAATAAAAACAGTCGAAAACAGACACTGTGCACAGTGCCGCGCCTAATCTATGACCGTGCAAATCATGTATATAAAAGCTAAAGGAATTTCCTTTCCAATGCTTTTTAAATTTTTAAATATCTTTATCAGTTCAAAAGTTATGATTTTTGCAACGAAAAAAGTCAAAAGGCCCCACTGTGCGACGCTTAGCGAAGACATTATAAATCTGGCAACTTCAAACAATTTAACCTTTCATTAGAAGTTAAATGTAAGACTATTATTCATTTTAAAATAATATCAAACAAATCAAATATTGATTTATTTGGTCTAACAATATCTTCATTTTAGTTTACAAGATTTTTTATTACAATAAAAATTATCTTCGTAAGCCTATACAAAAAATATAAATTTGGAACTTAACAAAAACTTAATACACATTTCTTTTTTCGTAGCCAAGTATACTTATGTGTTAAAAGATATAATATAGATAACCAAAGAATAAATTCAAACCATGGGCCAAGCTCTTTGAAGGCTTTGTGTTCATCAACTTTGCGAAGTAAAAAGCCAATCTTGTTATAATGAATTTGTTATATTATTTTCTTAGTGAATAATATGATAGTTCATTTAAAAAAACTATTATCCAATAAAGTATACATTTATTTTATTATTATTTTTTTAACTTTTAGAAGGGTTAAAACTTACAGTCACGTCATATCACCTGAAATGCTAAAGCTTAATCATATGCGTCCGTATTGAAAAGATAAAGTTTCATAAATAAAAATTACTATCTGAATATTCGAAGACAAACACAAAGCTATTTTCAGTTTTGATATTCATTAAATTTTTCTCCTCAAATATTAAAGGGCACAGTAGTGCGGCAGGCCAAGTTCAGGCACTTGCGCTCAGTGCGTATGTTATACGAAACCATTTGCTCTATTTTTACTCCCGTCATAGCTTTGCTTCACTTAATCATAAAATAATAAAGTTTAAAATATAATGAACCTCCACTTAGGTAACCTTATAGGTGAGGTTTGAAAATTTTGCCATAAACGTTCCCCAAGATATGACTCACTCGTCAATAATATGGTGCACTTCCTCTATAGCTAGAAAACTGAAATGTGGATACAGGTTGTTCTTGCTGAATATGTAATCTGAAAAATTTTAAAACGGAAACATTTTATTTAAGGGCACCACACGCCCCTTATATTTATGAAGCACCATATATAAACAGCTAGGTAAGTCTCAGTGAGTAACTAATCATAAAAGTCTCGAGACAAGTACTTCTTATCTAGGAGAACCAAGGTGCACTTTGTTGGAAAGCCCCTTAAACTTAACTGCACAGCTCAAACTATCTAATCAGAAACAACATACGTGCATATTGAGATGTCAAATAGAATGACCGCCTTCAGAGCCTTCGTGTCGCAATCACGAATTAGCTCGCAGAAGGCAGTATTCGATTTGTTACAGTCGTTTTCAAGTTTTAAGCATCCTAGATAACCGCGATCCATGTTTATATATAGATAAACACAAGTATATATATTTCGAAAAAAATTACCACTTTGCAAAAAAGAAATAAGATCCGTACAAAGAAATAAATGTGAAAATAAGGCCAATTGGCTATCCAAAAATTTCGGCCATTAAATGTACGGAGATCACAATGAGAAGCAAGTTCTTGATAATTAAAAAACCATCGCATTTTTGAGCAACCTGCCGACTGCATATTGAGCTTACCACATTTCTGGTGTCCCTGGCTATAAGCAACGGAATTTTTTCTTGTCAACAATAGCTGTTATTAGACAACGGAAGAAATAACAGAATTTGATAAAATCGTACAATTATCACAATCACTCTGTGTTAATACAATCGAAACAATAACTAATTCAGATGCAAGTGTTCATAATTGTTGCAATCTCAACCTCTATATCTTTGACATGAATTTGTTTTATTTCCTGTTTGAAATATTGTGATCGTATCTCTAACCTACTAAACTCAACCTTAAAGAAAACCGACCGACCCACTTATATAAAGTATGAACTGCAATATTCATTAAATTATTTCATTTTTAACATCTTCTCAGCTTCTTTTCATACAACATGATTGATGTTTAAATTTCTTTCTAAGTATTTGTCTTCAAACAAAACATTTCACTTTGACAGAATGATATTGTGAGAATTTAGCATTTGTGAACGAATACAAACTGAATATTCCTTATTAATTTGCCGTAATTGGCGACGTTCACTAGAGATTTATTAAATTACTATCGTGACAAGTTTGGAAAGATTATGGATCTATGTTCAAAAACTTATTTGGGAGAAATTTCATAGTGAAAAATAAGAAATCAATGCAAATATATGTAAGCAATGAAATGCTGTAGTAGTTGGACAAGCTCAGCTTTTGCAAACTTTTAATCGTAAAAAAGGGAAAACTCAGTTTAATAATAGACATTTGAGGGGCGCTTTTTATTCGTGGATAAGCCACAAAGTTCATAGTTAGTTCCTTCGTTTAATTTAATTTTTTATTTTAATAATAAAGTCACTCAGACTGACCTTCGTAGACTAGTAGGTAGTGTACTAGACTCGTAGTGCGAAGGTCCCAGCCGCGGAACTCTGGCAGTTTGTGTCTGATATTTAAAGGGAGTGCACAACAAGCCTTCACTGGCTTAAGGGTATGTCGTATGACATGGGCTATCACACCCCTCCAATCAACCTAACCTAACCTAACCTAATAATAAAGTCTAATTTTAATAATAACTTGCGAAATGCAAATCAAAAATATAAAAATTTGAAATTAATTTCGAAAAAATTTTTTGGAAAAAGAATTAAATACGAGTATTTGGAAAATAAATCTGCAACGAAACTAATCAGTACATCATATTTTGTATGTTTATTTATTTATTATTGATAAAAAAAAATATTGCTTCCGTTTTCTTTTTAACGCCTCAGCCTCTAATAGGCTTTGTGGAAGCTGTAGCATGGCAGGTATGCAAATTACAATACTATATAAAATTCATATTTTTTAAATTAATTTACAAACGCAAAATGTGAAGCTACTTGGCTTAACTGCAGAGACACCCAGAGTCTGCGGAGGGATTCGAACCTGCGACCAGCGGACTACCAGTCTAGAATATTGTCCCTTATCGTGTTTGGTGATTTTCGACTGCAAATTCGACAGTTTGTACTAGATTAAAGAAAAATTTTGCTCGGTATATTTAGTCTAGTACAAACTATCGAATTTGCAGTCGAAAATCGCCAAACACGATAATGGGGATTATATCACATTTATCAAGTCCATCTAATCTATCCATTGTATTCTCTCGGCTCAAAAAATGTAATACGCCATTTGGGCACATCTATAAGACATCGTGCTAATTATAAATCTTATGGCTGTCTTGTAACTCTACCCGTTCTGGTAATATTGTCATTAAATGGTATTTTCATTGGACTGAATCAGCACACAGACTTAAATGCGAATATGTACAAGTAGTATCTGCTGTTTGTACAACCCACATGCGGGCAAAATATTTTTAGTTTTTATTTATAAAAATCTATAGTGGCATATCATATTGGTGGAGTAAACGCTGTTTTAAGTGCCTCATTTCGTGCCGTTTGCCAGCTCCTTAAATAATCTGTTATCGACATCCAGAAATTAATGGCAAATACTCGAATATTAATTGAGAATGCCTGAGTGATTGATATATCCTTAGCTGATCTTCGGTATTTAGCTTATTTCAAAATCTGTTCCAAATTCCTTAACTTTTGCAACGTGCATGTCCCACAGCAAATTAAGATTTAATTTTAGGCCTTTGTAAATTAATGTGATGAAAAAGGGAAAATCGAACAATTATGTTACTCTTTTTAAAGAGAAGTAACACCTAGGCCTACTACTTAAAGTGGTACTTCTTTGGGAAAGGGATAGTGTAGTGAGGATAAATATGTTATAGACATATACGTCAGTACCTGTCATAAGACCCAACCTGACAAGATACTTCACTCCTTCTGATATTCTTATCATTTATACCAACTACATTCGACCGAAAATTCAATACGACTCTCTTGTATGGTCCGGTGGTTCAAAGTTTATTTTACCAATTACAGGAGGGAGCTAAAAGACTCATCGGTGACAATAGTGTAGCCAACTCTATTGACACACTGGAGCATCATCGCAACGTGGGATGAGTGACGCTGTTTTATTGTTGAATGTGCTCTAATGAAGTAAGGGAATATAATCCCGAGACCAGCTCTTATTTACAAAAAATATATTCTTCTTCGCATTCATTTGTGTTCGTTAATATATCAGAAAATCGTGCTACGCATTATAGAAACAGTTCGTTTATTGATCGAACGGCTCGCATGTGAAACGAGCTTCCTACATATGTCTTTCCTGCCATACCCAACGTTGAGGGATTCTAATCGAATGTCCACAAGCACTACTACCTTTATCCTACATATCATATTCTATCTTCCTAGTTCCAGCACAATGTACTGCATAAATAGGGGTCATCTCCTGAGTACTGGTCCAACCAAAAAAAAAAGGCAGAGAAGGTGAGAAACTGCCTTTTCTTTTCCTGTGATCGTTAAAGGCTACTCGGAGCCAGCTTGCATATATTTCTAACATCCAGTGATGCGTTAATATTGACAGCAGTTTTGACATATTCCTACGACTGTAGTTAAAGACTTGCATTGCGACTTGCTAAGCCTTCTATGATTATGTATTTTGTAAAATTCATATATGATAAAAAATTCTCATAATGTATTTGAATGTTTTAATATAAACGTTTTAAAACTGCTTAAAGTTCACTGGTTTAGCGGCGTATGAAGTAAAGGCACAGCAAACAAACAAATTTCAAAGGTTCAAATATTTTTTCTACCGATTTTATATTATATAGATGTACATATGTATGCACATATTTTTTGGACTGACTGACTGACTGTTACGAAGCTATTCGAAATATATAGAAGTTGCGTCGTATTTCGGCCGAAATGACAATAAAGTGAATTTGTATGGTATTTTTGTTTGGAAAAATATATTTGTAATAATGATGCAACACTGGCAAACTGTAATTTTTAGCAAAACTTTGAATCCTGAATTAGTTTTAGTTAATTTCAAAGAGCTTTTAATAGTAATAAAAATCGGTCCTTATACATATATGAAAGTTCGATAATCCAGACTTCATATGAAACTTGATATATCAGCATATATGAAGCTGGATTCTCCGAATATTGTCTGCAACAATGTGCAAGTTAAGCGCAGATAACGCTAAAATTAACAAATAAAAGGTGAAAAACTTTACGTGTCTTGTAACTTTGGGTAATCCTAATTGGTTTTTAATTCAAATTTGCACTTGCAAAAATATTGCTTTGTATTGTATTAGTGTCACTGAATATAATAAAAAGCATTGCAAATTTATATATGAAGAGCACCGAACACTAACTCGAAAATTGTCCGTGTCGTAAATTTTAAAAAAGAACTAAGATAAGTTGACAGCTGTGTTGATGGGGAAGAATTAATAATTAGTTTATAGAGAACAAATCAACGGCACTTGCAACAACAGCCCCGCTAGCACAATATGGATCAGTAGATCAATGGCGTGAAGCAAAAACCACAACGACTGTATTTAATTTACCAACCAGAAGTAAAAGCACAAACAAAAGATCAAAATATTACAATGCATCAAGAAGCAGCCAGCCACTTGCTCTACGTGTGTATAACTATGTACATACATATGCACGTACATAAATCTATACAGATGTTTATACAGCCACTTTACCACCGTTTACAGCTCAAGTGCGGTACATAAACAATCTGCTATTTATCATCAATAGTTTCTTCGTGAATACATACTCGTATTAACATGTACGCGTATATGTACATCTATAACGAAGTAATTTTTTCAATACTCTAGGTATGATGAATGGCATAAAAACATGATCATATTTATACTCAGACGTAAACGGAACACCTCAAATACATTTCTTTTAAGTTTTTTTTTTTAGTTTTTCCATTTTTTCCATTTTCTTTCTTTTTGTTGAACATGCAACATGTACTCCAAAGTTGCAACTGGATTTTGATATTATTTGATTGTATACTTTTTGCAGTGATGTCAAATGAATGCCTTTTACATCTATTCCAGAGCTTTTTTAATAGCTCAAACAGCTTCTTTATTTTATTATTATCCTTTTTTTTTTGTTGCAGCAGTACCAATTCTACCAAGCCACAAAGGCTGATCAACTTCCTTTGGATATGTTACTCAACTCTACTACTTTCCGCAAGAAAATCTTCCACTTTCTTAGTTTTTTTTTTTTTTTTTTTTTTTTTTTTTTTTTTTAATTACGCTCATTTGTTGTTGCCCGAGTTTTTGTTTAATTAATCCGGTCTACAAGCTCAACTAAGAATAATTTATATACCTAATATTGAAATTTATTATTCGGGATATTCTCCCCAACTAATCGTTGAAGCAACTAGAGTTTTTGCAAAACGCATTGTTTGTTGTGGCTTTAGCTCTTCATATGCCGACATTTCATTGGTCGCTAAACCAAATCATCAGTGAAGTTTAAAAATAATCTTTTTTACAAAAATAGTGAAATCCGGGCATCTATTTGGCATTTTAGCTTGAATGACATAATGCCAGTGATGTTAGACCGACAGTGGAGACTTTTAAGAATCAGAACTCTTCATTTCTCATCTGAATAAAATATCATAATTAAACATGTTTGGATAATTCACAAATGGTGGCTTTATTGAGTCAGAATTCATTGAGTTTCTCACTCAAGCTCTTGGCCACATATGTGGACGTTTATTTTTTATGATTATAGTTACGGGCAATAATAGATGGAATAAAAGTATTAAAACAATTCATTCACATCAGCATCCCTTAAGAAGAGAAGTAAGAAAAGTTTGGTTTGGCTGCACGCATGAAGGTTAATGTTGCCAGAATTTTTTATTTTTAAATTTTAAAACCTTTTTTTCAACTTAGATCAGCAAAATCTGCATCTTATTAAAAGAGAGCTTCAAAAAATATTTAAAAAAATGTTTAAAATGTTTTAAAATATGTTTAATTTACGCATTAACATTTTATTAGAGTAATTAAAATTTTTTATTTTGTATGCACGTAAACATACACGTTACTCGTTTTATACGGTTTTTTAAATCGAAAATTTTTCAGATTTTGTAAAAAATTATTAACTTTAACTTTAGTCGAAACATTAATCGTTTTAAACGGATTTTAATATAAAAAAATATTTAAGAATTTTGTCAAAAATTGCTGTTTTAGTTTATTCGAATTTGTTTCCATTTAATTATAATTCTGCCAACACTGTCAAAAATTTTAAATATCAGAAATGGAAATTCACCTTTTAATGTGCAAAAAAAAATTATATGTTCACATACACATTTTATACTTTTTATTTATCATAATTTCGTATTAAAAATTTTTGTATGTGGTTGTTTTCGGTTTTTCCATATAAAAATTAAATTTTTCTTTAGCACGGTATTTTAAGGGACTGTCTCACGTGTAAAGCGGGGAACAAGTGTAAGTACTTTTAACCGACTTCAAGGAGGAGGTTTTCAATTCGTGTGTATTTCTTTTACATTTTTGATGTTTGTACACACATAACTTTATCATTTGTGAACCGATTTTCAAAATGTTTATCTGATGGCCAATTCGACCTCCCGAAGCATTATTTTCGCATTATAACTCCTCCATTTATGGACCGATTTCTAAATTATTTTTCTGTTTGAAAGAATTTACTTATAGTTTAATTTAATAATTTTGTTTTCGAAAATCGGACCGGTCCGCTCGAAATATTGATTACCGAATGACTCCCCCATTCAAAGACCGATTAAAAAAAGAATTTTTTATCTTAAAGCCTAGCTTGCAGTTTCGTTTTACAGAAATTTGAGCAGAAATCTGACGGACAAATTGGCTGCCCGAAATAATGATTATAACATAAATCCGCCATTTATAGACCTATTTTCAAAATTTGTCATTTAAGAAGGTATTTCAGTTTTCCTCAGGAGTAAAACATAAGCTAGAAATTGATGATATCAGGTCTTAAACTAACCCGTATTTGCTTCGGTTTTGTAATCTGTTCCATTGGCTCTTTGTATTGAAGTCGGTTTTTATTTGCCAGAATTATTATTGAAATTTGTTAACGTTTTGATTTATTTATCTGCTTATGTACACAAACTCAAATTCCCTTTTGCGGTTTATAAGTCTTATCCATTTCCAAAATCATGTTTTCAAGGTCATCAAAATATGCATTTTGTGATTTTCATCGTTCGAGTCAAGTCTGTTTCCTCCGAGCCATTTCTTCAGGTGTGGAAACAGGAAATGAGAGCAATTCGTAGCCTAATTCATGGAATTTTGCCAAGAAGACTACACATGTGTGCAGCCATGTATTGCACTGGTAGAAAATAACTTTTTTCTTCGCCAAATGCGGTCGTTTTTTCGAGTCCTCATTAAATCGACCCAATAAGTTCGCATTATGTTTGTGGTTGACTGTTATGCCCTTTCAAAGGTAGTCAATGTGGATTACACCGCGTGCAACCCAAATAAGGGGTGTTATGGCTTCATAACCCCTTTTGGCCTTCTTTGACGCCTATTCAACCCGAGAAACCCACTGTTTTGCCCGCTGTTTCGTTTATGGTTACGAAACGGTGCAAAAACTCATTTATATTGCGGTTGAACAACGCCAAACACTCCTGCAAAGTTGTCACACGATTGCGTTTCTGGTTGTGTGTGTGCAAATGGGGCACATACTTTGCGAAACGCTTGCTGATACAAAAATGATCATTCAAAATTGAGCCACTTAATCCCTTTACATACATATGGCAAATTCTCGCACCATATCGTGAATTTTTTCAATTGTTTCGGTTGCAGAGACCTGAACTAGGCGTAGAGAACATTCGCATCTTCCGTGCTTGTACCGCCACAACGAAATTCAGCAAAGCAATTTTTTACCCGCAAAAAATTATACTTAATAAGCAAACGAAATTTACTTTTTCCTCAAATTACGCGGTAGTCTACCCTCAATAATTGTCATACACAAAAAAATAACGCAGCTTGTTAAAATTCTGATAGAAGTCAACTGACAGATGGCTGTTGACAGGATCAGTATTGCCTTTTCAGTTAAGAGGCAGCAAATTCAGTAATTGATATCTTAATGACATGCCCTCATGTTTTGTAATTTATTTCTGTATTTAAAATCAATTTTTTTCAAAATCTGGTGGATGATTATGATGCATTAATTTGAGAAGATGTATATGTATAATTTTGATCAGGCCCGTGTCCACCCAATCTAGTCTTCAGTGTGTTGTTAGTGGTAACTATATAGACTTTATCAAATCCTTCATCACCATTACATTTAAACGAATATTATATTAGATCTGTCTAAATTTTCCCTTCTATCCTTCGTTATACTAACTAACCTTGCCAATGTATTATATGCCTTAGAAGACTTCCTATAATTATCTATATTATAAATTCCAAAATGAGCTATTCCTTCAGATACTACGGGGACATAACTCAAAGACTTATAAGATTTAAGATTTTAAGATTTTAAGCTAAAGCCACACAAAAAATTGTTTGAAACTCTAATTGCAAATTTCATTATCAAGTATTTAAAATAATGATTTTATTTTTCGTTTTGCTTGTTAAATACAATCATTGACATTCAAAGGGCGTTTAATTGTATACATGTTGCAAGAGAAATAAAATAGACTCAGGTTGAATGTAATTGTTTGAGTGTATGTATGTTTATATTAAAGCATTCTAAGTCTACTATAATTATGTATTTCCTACTAAACATATACGATACAGAATTCTCATTTTGTATTTGATTTGTTTGTCACAAAGTTAAATGTTTTCAAACTGTTGCCTCCCTTTTTTCATATTTTAGCGAATATAAAATGAGTATAAACTACAAATATGATATACATATTAACAATAATGTAATATCATATAGTTAAGCTATAAATATGGTTAGGTTAGATTGATTGGAGGGGTGTGATAAGCCATGTCATACGACAAGCCAGTGAAGGCTTGTTGTGCGCTCCCTTTAATTATCAAACACAAACTGACAGAGCTCGGCGGCAGGATACGAACCTGGGACCTTCGCACTACGAATCTAGTACACTACCTACTAGTCTACGAAGGTCAGTAAGCTATAAATATACTGATAAATATAAATTAGATGTCATTGAAAAACACCTTAGTATATAAGGAAATATTAGGTACAAGAATAAAGTTAAAAATACCATGTAACCACATTGATTTTTTTTTTTTTTGTAATACAGATGAATTTAATTGATTTTAAACTGCTTAAAGTTCACTGATGATTTGGTTCAGTGAACAATGAAATGTCGGCAAAAGCCACAACAAAAAGATTATAACTCTAATTGTTTAATGATTAATTGTTGTTATAATTACTGGACCTTAAGCTTGAAGAATTTACTTTAAATAAAAAAGAAGGTCGAAGAAACTAAAACACTGCACAATTTGCTGATAAAAGTAATAGAAAAGAAAAATATTATATTAAATCCCCACATAAATACGATATACTAAATGTAAAATTTTTCAATCGAAATAATAAATGTTGTTTAAAAAAATTTCACAAATTCGAAAAGAGTACTGGACTATAATCAAAATAATGTTTTAAAAAAATGATAGATGTTACATGTTGCAAATGTGAACACAAGTTTCACTATTTCAACATCTTTCATGCGTTCCACCACGATGTACTCAAGTGTAAAAGGACAATTAATAAACACTGATCCTTTATAAATGGACAAAACACCAATAATAGCATAAAAATCAGTTTTTCATTGTTTAGCTGCAAAATGTTGTCCAAAACAATACGTTAGATAAAACAGTCATATTTCAACCGCCTGCATGATGTATTTCCGATTGCATTTAGTACATGTTGTTATGGCATTTTTAATTAATGACTTAAAAAAAGGGTGAATAATTTTCATGCATTTGTTAATCGTTCATGAGACTCATCAGCTTTTAGTCGTCAAAACTAGTCCAAAAGGACTCCCCAGGTGATCTTCCACGTGTTGAGTCAACAATGGCTGTGATATACATATAAGTATTTTACCTAAAACAGTAAAAGAGAAATATGTACATAAGTACATATGGATGTATACATATGTATGTACTTATGTATGCACATATAAGTATGTATAACGGCCAGGTCAAATATTTCCATTTTTCATTACTTTAATGTTTGCTGTTAACGGCCCATGTTTAGACGTTACCAAAATAAACAAAAATATTACCAGAAGAAACAACTAAATAAAATATTTCTGGTTTTCATTATTTGCTTTCGGAATGCCGTTACGCAAGTTTCATTAGACGAGAATTTCAAGAAGATAAAAGAAGATTCGTGAAAATTAGAAAGCATGACATTTATTCCACAAATAATGCTTTAGTGTAATTAATTATTTCTAATGTTTTCGTTAATTAAATTTAATAAAAACTTTAAATATTTGTTAAAATGTGTAGTGGAAAATGTACTTATAGCGTGCTGTGGAGAAAACTTTAAAAAGTTGTTTATTTTTTAACAATTATATCTACTCGTATGATTGTACAAACTTATGTATGTATGGTTCTATACTAATACACACGTACATACATACATATGTAGCATATTTCTATATTTAAGTACATAAATTAGTATTATGGTAACAGATATTTTCCAAATACTTATTCTGATATGAGTAATCAGTTTCAACGCTTCAACAGTAAAAAAGTCAATAATGGCGTTTTCTCTTCTTAAAAAATTAAAAAAGTCTACATATTTATCACTGTGCTTTGAAAAATTTAGCTTAGTATTTAGCGTGCTTTTACCTACTAACGTTGCGCTTATTAAATGAAACTCCATAAAATTGTAAAAATATAAGTATCCTTGTCCGCATGAGCAATTTCAATTTGTAAAATTCTTGAGTTTATCAGAGAGTGATTAGAGACATAGTCCCCGCCCACATTAGCAATTTTGTTGCATGCAGTTCTTTAAAATTCTGCTTTGAAATTACTTTAGTGTCCACATTAGAAAAAATCTAGTATTGCAATTTTTGTATAAAACGTAAGTATATAAAACGTAAGTATATAAAACGTCAAATACAACAACACCAAACATCAAGTTGAATAGGGAGAATTTCAAAGCAAAAGAGAATTGCAGAGAACATGAAACTCTGTACCCCTCCCCAAGCTTCTTAACTCAGTCACCAATAACAACCACGAATTGCTCCAACAAAATTGCTAATGTGGACGGGGACATAGAGAATGTAGTAGGATGTTGCGTGTGCTGCAATTCTCTTTTGTTTTCTTATTCGCACTTTACACACGAAGAGATTCCTAAATGAAAAAATAATATTGCGAAAACAGAATTTCGTCGTGTAGACACGAATGCAATTTTAAAAAAACGTGTTTTAAAAAATTACAGAAACTAAAATCCCTCATCTAGACGGGAATTTAACGGAGTCGTAAGGTTGGTATACTTAATGAAGCAAAGCGGCGTATTATAGGTGTTAGTGTTCAAAGCGCTAAATGAGTGTGCCAAAACTTGTTAAAAATTCTCTTACCCAGCAAATGAAGTGAAGTTAGACGCAGAATAAATAAGAATAGCTGTTGGCTGAAGTAGTTAGCGCGCTGACTACAAGTCAACCAATTACGACCGACAACATGGGTTCCCGACCCCTGTTCAGGTCAAGCCATCAATATCATACATTTTTCTGATGTGCATTATTGTGCTATTGTGTTAGTTGTTGTTGGATTGTTTTTTGTGATGAAGGCATAGCCTCGATTGACCGAACAGTACTGGCAGCGATTGATACTCTTCTATGCTAATGTATGCAAGTATATCCCAGCGCCCTCCTTCGTCGGTAACGCTAGCAGAATTGTCGGCGAAGTAAAATAAAGGAGCTACAAAAACACAATACATCTTAAAAAAAGTTGGTACTTCTACTCAAGAACAAAGGCAACATTCCTATAAGAAAAATTATTAAAAATGCAGAATAGCATAGTTGCATGGGAATGTAAGTTCTATGTCTCACTCGCTCTCCCTCTTTCTCTCTCTCTCTCTCACTCATTTTATCACCTGTCTCGTCTCTACGACTAACCCTTTCACAAAGAAGTAACATTTTAGTAATAGTCATCAATTGCCTGAGTGTTACTTCACTTTGTAAAAAAAAAATTCACAAACTAGTAAAATTATTGTTTTTGTTTGAAATTCGCTTCAACGTTAGTACTACATGAAACACAATGCTTACAGTTTTTCTCAAACTTTGTCTGTTCAATGGCATACAACTAATCGTAGTTTTTTTTTTAATTTTTATGAAAGTAACCCATACTGATTTTTCATAATCTAGAGCGTCCGCATAACAGCTAATCTATGTACATTAGTATATTATTACTTTGACTCCTTCTATTGTCTAACAATTTAACGATGAACTTCAATATTTAAATAAAAACGTCAACATTGTGTCATAAACTAAATGCCATTACTTTTCAATCACAACAATATGGACAACAACTTTAAGCAAAAATCGGTTTTTTCAATTGCAAAACGTTGACGCGGCACATTTGGGGTTGCTTTATACATATTGTATTAGCTCAAGAATATTTGACAGATAGGCAATGCTAGATGCGCTGATTAAAGCCTGTCTTACGCTAGGTATTTCCAATTGTACGCACCACCCTGTAGCGTCCAATAGATTGATCTTACTCGTCCACTCCTCCCTCTCGTTATTGGCCTGAAACACTCCCGGAATATTAAAATAAATTTTTAAATGCTTCCACCCATTTATTTTACCAAGAGAATTATTCACATTAAACCGATAATAATTTGAGCGCGATCTCCTTTTTTTCATTCCGTTAGTTTTTTATGAAGAATAATTGTTTTTTATTTTTTCTTTTCGTTGCTATTCCACGATATCCTTTTTTTCAGATCTACTTCAAAAATAATTCGTGTCCTGTTGAGTGAGCACACGAAAGTAATGAAGAACTTATTTGATTATTCTTAAAACGGAGCCAAAGGCACCGTAGTTTAACACTAAATTGTATCCAAAACAGAAAGCATGTCGCAATGACAAGCATATATAAAAAAATTTAAAAAGATCCGAATTTTCAGTACTTTAGGTTCATATGTACTAGATCTGATTGACTTTCTTGAATGTATTCGTCTGCTTATTTGAAATCTTTGTACGAGCCGGCTATTAATTTTTAATTTAAAATAATATGTAAAAAGACTAGTTAAGGATAATCTCATGCTGAAGCTGAGATCGGCTGCCTTCAATAGAAGTAAAACATGAATTTTGTGAAAAGTCAATGTTAAATAAGCAAATTATTTCCGCCGCAGAATCCTAAGAGAATGAAAAATATTTACAATAGATGAAATCGAAACGATTTTTCACAGGCATTTAGTTCACCTAACTGCACTATTTTCTATGTATACCCTGTAGAATTTGAATAACATTGAAGGGCAGTAGAAGGGAGTATAGCTCTTCCATTACGAATGATATTTTATTACTAAACGACGATTCTGCTACTCAAATTAATTTGTCTGATTGTTTGCTTCCCTGCAGCTTCTTATTTTTTTATAATCTCGCTTATTCCAATTGTCGTCATCGTCGTCACATTAAGTCGACATTAAAAAAATGTAAGTTCTGTGCTCGATGTGAGCAACAGTTGTGTCAATGATGATCACTTGCCATTTTTTAAGCCTTTGGAATAGTAACAGCTTATAAATAATATGTAATTGTTGTCGACATCGATTCTACACTTGCCGAAATATTAGTGTTGACTTCGTGTGACGTCGACAACGACAAATAGAATAAGGGGGAATAGCATATTTTTCATTAAATGCTGTTTCTGAAACAAACCGACTTTAGTGAGTGACTATGATTATGACTATTTTTATTTTGGTCCTAAAGTACAATAATGATCACTTCAAACATTTCTTTATTCATGTATGTCAAACAGCTGTTTTCGGAACATATTTTTACAGCATTTATATAAGAACAATTAAGTCAGACTGAAAAGGCTGAGAACGTTTTCAAATGCAACTTAAATTTAAATGAAAAATTAAATCAGTGTATACTGTATAGATGAACTAAAGAACTTCATACATACTTATACCGATGTCAATGTATGAGTGTTTTTGTTAAGCAATTAGTTACGAGTACATTGATTTTAGTCCTGCAGTGCGGTCCCCTAGAATAACATCGCCAAGTGTGTTAAGACTAGTACTCTGTTAAAAATTGTTCAGCGTATAAACAGAAAATAAGGCGGTAGGCAAAGTGCCTGTGAAAAAGAATTTTTTTAAATCGTTTCCGATTTCTGTTTCATTTCTTTTAAGGTTTGTACTTTATCTAAAGTTGATAGAAAAAATTTTCTTATTTTACTTTGACTTTTCAGAAAATTCATATGACGTTTACCTTCTGTTGGTAGCAGCTGATCGATTTAAGTTCATGTTAAATTAATTAAAAAAAACTTCAGCTTATTTAAAGTATGCTTTTTCTTTGCTATAATGGACAAAAAACACTTTTAATTAAAGTCATCTTGAGAACTCTTAAAGTATACTTTTTCATGTTTATAATTATGGCGGATTCATTTTAAAATGCCAAGAAATTATTTTAGATTTTAAGCATTTTATAAGTGCCATATTACCATAGAACTATACTTTTAACTTAATTTAAGATAAACCCAAAATAAATATATCAATGGGCGCAAATTTCTGATTTGCCAAATAAAATAAAACCATAAAAATCATATGGTCAATGTACTTAAATGGAATTTATATGCTGGTGGTTGGTTATTTAGGTTTCATTGAAATTTTAATGTAAAACCAAATTTCGTATTTAAGTAGAAATTAAATATAAATGACATTTTAATAAGCACTTAAAAATTTGCCTTAAGAGTAAATAACTTAAAACTAGTGAGAGGAAAGAGGGAGAGCTGCAAAGCTGCCAACTTTCTGAGGCGGTCCGATATACCAATATCACTATTTAAGTGTTAATTAAAAATATTATTTTCAGCACACAAATTTATTCTTAAACTTAAACTCGCAATAGTTCAACCAAATCAAATTGTTAACGCTGAATTCAGCCTAAATAATTTTCAAACTATTAGAACAAGAAGAAACAAGAAAAAACTCATAAGTAAGTATGTCGCATGATTTCGAGTGTATGTACTTTTTTAGAACGAACTGTATTACAATTATTCCATTAACCATGATGTTAATTCATGTTTACTTTACATTTTTTTTTTTCAAATAAGAACAAAAATCTTTTGGTTTTCGCACCTTATTAACACGATTTCCAATCTCCCAGCTGAGTTGCGTTCCGTTGATGAATGGCTCGGGATGGAGAGGAGCTGATACTGCAATTTTTTCTTTACTTCTTTTAACGAGCACAAGGATTGCCAATATTAAATTGTAACGTTTAAATTATATATTTTCGCCTTTACCTTTGTTTTCGTATAATACTTTTTGATTCTTTTGAATGATACCGCAAATTAATTTCAATACAACACAATTTCATACACACAATTTTTTTATTCATATAAAACGCATTTTTAAACCAAAAATTTTTTTGCACTTGTTGGTTTTTATGACAGGTTTTGTACTTGGGCAATGAAAAAAAACGTTTTTCTTTTGATTTTGTTTAAAATTCCTCAAAAAATTTTTTATCGCCCGTCGGACAGAATCAGAACAGATTTAAAAATCATACGAAAAACACAAAAAAGACGCCAATACCACATGTGTATGTAAGTTCATGCACGCAGAAGAATCGAACGGTATAAAAAAGCACTTGTTTTTCACTTCATGAATGGTAACAGGGTAACAGGGCAAAAAAAAACACATTAAGCATTCAATATGAGACACACTTTGATCTTGGCTTATTCGTATGAATAGGAGAACAAGAAAAAAATTTATTTATACGGACATTAAACGAGAAACAGAACAATAAAAAAATAAAGACGTCTAAATGTTTTATCTCGTGGATTTTAGCCAACCGCACAGACGTGTTAACTGAACGAAAGACGAAAACAAAATACGCATATGAAAAAGAAATACTTTCTTTGGCCTCATAATATTTAACTAACTGTTGGTCATACCACATGTATCTGCTTCTTGCTGCTGTTTGGTGGGGCTGCTAGATTGCTACAAGTGATACTAAACTGGCGTTTGTTCTGTTACTACGAGTAGTTTTTATATACATACTTACATGTACGAGTATGTATTTGTAATCGTACATGTTCGCTCTTGGACAAATGAAACAAAAGATTTTACATATGTACGAAATACAACAAATATACATACGAGTATATGTATGCCCCTTATTTAAATGATAATTTACATTTTTAAGATTTTTCCCATAGCTTTTGGAGCAGATATCATCTGCAAAGTGGGCGGCTCAAAGCATAACATTTCAAATAATAGCGGTCCAAATTCAAAAATTTACCATACACTAGGAATTTTTATGCCTTTTTTTCTACTTGCATACATAAATTCTTTACTTCGAATTAAGGCAATGAGCTTGCAGACTTGGAAGCTTAAAAGTAAAACTTTTAAATATTTTTAATTTTCCATTCAGAGAAGTATTATTACCATTACGCGTCTGCTGTAGCAGAAGATCGATGAAAGCTCCAGATAATTCTGAAGCTGCTCCTTACAACAAGGAAGCTAATTAATTTAATTTTTAATGCTATTTGACGTTCATAAAATTTATCTGAAATCATCAATTATATTTTACAGTTTTATCAAATGTTTCCACATAAACAGAGATGGTTTTGTGTATCTTTCGATTTTTTTCACTATAGAGTAAAATGAAATGCATTTTATAGTCGCTGCTAATATCAGCATTTTCCATTTGCCTCCTATTTTTAGTTATGATCATTAAAGTATGTATATATGTATGTACGTATGTACTTTAATAAGCAGTTGAAAGATTTTGGCAGTTTTGAAAACACTAAAAACACAAGAAGTCCATGATAACCGCAGTATATCAACATACGAGTATAAAACTAAAAATGTAACACCGCCGTTTAGCGTTGCTGTTTGAAATCATCCATATAACTAATATTTCAAACGAAAATCAAAGCATGTATATATAAAGTATCATACAAACCTACTGCCCCACAATATTCTAAATTATAGAGTGCACGCTCACCTAAGAAGGAAGGATAATCTCATTCTAAAGCAAACATGAGAAACGTCGCTATTAGATTAAGAGTTGAATGGATATTCTTACTTCAATACTCGTATAAATATATAAATAGAAGAAAAAAATTGTTTTGGTTCAGGTGCATGCGCGTTCATTTGAGTGTAAGGAAGATTAAGTCACGATATGAATAACATAAAATTGTCACGAAATACGAGCAGGGTCCTTAGTTGATAGTCCGCATCAGGTTTCTATGCCAATTTTGTATTCCATGGACGTATAAAATTTAGAATTAGTGGTGTAGTAGGTTCCAAATTGCTTACAAAAAGCGACTGTTTTTGTAAGCGTCAGCTGATTTTGACAGCAAAAGATGACAACTCATATTTTATTTTAAATAGAGAAGAAAGCACATCATGTAACTTAAAATGCAGAACGCATAGAAAGTATGAAATACGTAGAATGCATTGATATAAAAGCACATTGTGTCAACTTTCAGCTTTATCCACTAGCTTCGCGTTGAAGAGATAACATACTATCTATTCTATTTATTTAACCTCCGCACAATGTAAATTAATGCAGTAACGTCATTTGATTTCAAGGCAATAAAGCTTATTTTCAGATCTACATATATAATATCTAGTCTAGTTTGGAATTCTATTAACGCTTTTTAATCTTCACTAGGTATGCATCACTGTTTAGCATATGCTTCTGTTGATGAGCTGCTTTCTTTCTTTCTTTGTTAGCGGTTCAGTGGAAGAATAAAGCCAAAAACAACTAAAACTGTTGTTGCTGCTTCTAAAGGTGGTGGCCGTAAGCAGTTTGCTGCTGCAGCATTTGCTCAACCGCAATTGTACACGAGTTGTCTTTCTCAGTTAATTGTGAGCCAGCCATGGCTTGCAAAGATTTTTAAAAATCTTGAGCTGAATTTTTATCTGTTGGAGTGAGTTTACACATGTACGAGTATGTATGCATGTATGTACATACATACTTATGTACATATGTAAGTATGTCCATAGAGATGCACGTATGTATGTCAGTAGATAAAAGTTGACTTCACTTTGCAACAAAAAAGTTGAGGTTTATGGCTAAACGTGATCTTTCATTAAAAATCATTCACAAACATACATACATACTTACATATGTATGTAAGTATGTACATTCGAAGATTTTTATTTAAAAAAAGTGTGTTGCACTTGACTCAGCTTTTGGTAATGTTGAAGACAATCTACTAATACTGGCTTCTTGAGATTTTTATTGCACTCAAATAAAGTTGAAAAGTCGTATTTTATTCATCTGCAGAAAAAGTTTTTTTAGTTAAAAAAATGTGTTTTTATGGCTTTTGATGTTTTTGTTACTGTTTTGATTTTTGCCGTTTTTAGCAGAAGAAAAGTTGTCAATCGGGACTTTCAGCTTTTGGAAGCATTTTGTACTGAAATTTGGTTTTTTTTTTCTTTTCATTTTTCTGTTTTTTATATCGATTGTTGCAGTTGCAATACCATGATTTTTCACCAATGTCTCCGGAATCCAGTTGCAATTTGCCTCTAATTTTTTATAACTATATTTTTCTTTTTGAATTTTTTTTTTATCTCTTTCAGTTTTTTAATGTGCATTCCGCTCTTCGTTTTATTTCGGTGCATTTCGATGCATTCGATTTTTTAAAGCGATTGATTGTGGCATGAGGAGCAGATCTCAAAGGAAGCTTGCAGTGGTGGCATTCTTTGTGTTATTTTCTAAAGATTTACATAGACAACCTTGAACCTTATTTTTTCTTGATTTTTTTAATCTTGTAGCAGAACAAATAAAAAATTTTGTTTTGAAAAAAACAATACAAAAATGAGGGAAAAATGTTGCGAAGATCATCTTACACTTACAACGGGTAGAAATGACGTGATTGCAAGAAACGAAATCGACTTGAAATGAATTTAGAAACATGTTGTAATATGTATTTCTACTATTCAATGAAACATTTTACGCTGTAAGCTTAAACACTCTTTGTAATAAACAGTCTTCGTAGATATTGTAATGAAATATATGATTTGGAAATGCTATCACGATTAACTTTTCGTTCACGATCCTACAAGCCAACTCACATTAAACAATCTCTCACTTGTAAGGAAAATTAAGTGAGTTTGTTTGAGTTATATACTACAAGTATATACTGATATTGTACTAATAAGTTCGACGAAATTATTTCTTTCTTTTTAACGCCAAATTTTCTAACTATTACAATAAGGGTAAATAGTTGGAAAATTTTTATGGGTGTGGGCAAAAGGTCTTTTTACGAGCACGTGGGCGGGAGATCTCGGAGATTTTAATGTCCTCGTTTCAAAGGGATTTACGAACAAACTCTAAATTCACCAAATAGAAACCGTGGCTAACGAGAAGTTGGCGTATTAGTTGAAAGCCAATGTCGTTTCGGGCACACGTTAACACTTGCTCTGATATTCGTACCGCCATTGTAGCCCTAGACCCCAAAACAAAACAAATAAAAACAGCCCTCGACAGATGATCACCTGTCAGTGATGTAGCTGACCAGTTTATCGATCATATTGCATATTTAGGATTTTTTTAACATATCGAGCCTTTGGTGCAATACCGTAGTAACTCAAAATTTTAATTTTTTAAGGTTATATTACGAAATTATTCGCCTTGTCGTTTTTTATACTCTGTAAAAGTTTCATAAAAATATTTTGTATACTCAGCTCTTGAGAAAAGAACCAAATTTTCTTTTACCATTAAGTTGTGTGTCAATTCAAAACTTTAAACTAAATTTCTGCAAAACAACCTTTTTTGAATTATTACATTATTGCAGCAAAGGCTCGATATGTATATGGCTGAGGTTCATTGATGAATTGGTTAGCGGCATTAAAATATATCGTATTCACAGCTTAATCCGTAACAAATAAAAAAATTATTATTATTTTTGTTAGTATTATTTTTACTGACCTTCGTAGACTAGTAGGTAGCGTACTAGACTCGTAGTGCGAAGGTCCCAGGTTCGAATCCTGCCGCAGAACTCTTGCAGTTTGTGTTTGATAAATAAAGGGAGCGCACAACAAGCCTTCAGTGGCTTAAGTGTATGTCGTATGACATGTGCTATCACACCCTTCCAATCAACCTAACCTAACCTAACCTACTTTTATTATTATTATTATTAATATTCATTATTTGGGATATTCTCCCCAACTGATCGTTAGAAACAATTAGAGCTTTTTGCAAAATGCATAGAAAAATCAAAAGTTTGTTGTGGCTTTAGCTCTTCATATGCCGACATTTCATTGGTTGCTAAAACCAAATCGTCAGTGAAGTTTAAGCAGTTTGAAAACATTCAACCTCGGATGTTTATGCCACATAAATCAAATACAATATGAGAATTTCAATATTGCATATGAATTACAACAAATACATAATCATAGTAGGTTTAGAATGTTTCTATACAAACCAACACAACAAACAATTTACTCAACGTGAGTCTATTTTATTTTTCTTATTAATATTATTATTGTTATTTTCAAAACGCTTTTATTAACTGTTAACAATTTATAGTTTGAGCAGGCTTAGCTGAAGTAATGATTAAATATATGTACATATGTACATATATTCCATTGTTTTCTATGTCATTGTAATTTTTCCATATAATAGTTTTCATATTCATTTTATTGTGTTAAGAAGCATTCGTGCTCTAATTATAAATAAAGCTTAATTATATAATCTTGGCTATCCGAGTTCTAATTCGAAAACACTCGCAGGCTATAACAGATTGGCGACGAGGGTCAACTCAATAAAAAAACGTAATATCAATAACTACAACCTCATTTCAAGTTTAAGCAGAAATTCAAAATGGACCCCATTCAATTTAAACAATTCATGGATTTCCAACAAAGAATGTTGGGCGAAATCCTTAAAACTGCTTCGAATACATCAGGTTCAGTGCAAAACTCATCGGTAAATACAATCTTAGTACCAAACTTTGATCAATTCGATCCTGCTAAAGAACCGTATAAAAATTACATCCAGAGATTTAAAAATTACACCGAAATGAAAGGCATACATTTAAATGAGGAATACTGCGTCAAACTTTTGCTAAATTCAATTGGTACTAAGAACTTTAATACAATCACAGCAATAACAGCACCAAAATCACCATCGAGCATGACAATTACTGAGTTATTGCAAGTGCTAGAAATTCATTTCTCTCAAAAAAAAAAAAAAATATCCTAGTGGCTCAGCATCGTTTCTTTTCAAAATACCAAAATGAACAGCAGTCAATTGCAGATTTTGTGGCTTTCCTGCGATCAGAGATAGCTGAATGTGATTTTACGTCACCATGTCCATGTAAAGTTTCGATTGCTGACATCTTTTTACGTGCCCAGTTTATTAGAGGTGTTAACAACAACGGAATTCGTGAACAACTATTGCAGGCAAGCACGGCGAAGTTTGATGAAATCGTTTCAAAAGCTTTAGCACTTGAAGCTGCTAGAGCAGATGCAAGGGAATTAGCGGAAAAAACTGCCCCTTCACTAAATATTAAGAATTCACCTGATATAAATACAATTACAACATATAAAAGGTCAAAATCTTTCAACAAGCAAGATAGTAAGTCTAAGCATTCGAATCGGTGGAACATCAATTATCAAGAATTAGGAATTGCCGGATTGTGCCTTCGCTGTGGCAGGAATGATCACAATGCGAAGGAATGTCGCATCAACAGAGCAAAATTAAAATGTTCAAATTGTAACAAAAAAGGTCACGTAAGTAAAGTTTGCATAAAAACGTTAATAAAAGCAGATTCCAAAAATAAAACAATGAAACACATTCAAGACGTAAAAAGTGAAAACTATGGCGTTTACAAAGTAATAGATGTATATCAAAATTCAAATTGTGAGCGTTATTTTGCCAACATCGACATTGGGGGAAAAACAGTCAAATTTGAAGTTGATTCTGGATCTGGATTCACTTTTCTTCCACGGAAACAATTTCAGGAATTAAAACTAAACCTTAAGATATATCCGACAAACATTATTTTTCGTTCATATACCCAAAATACATTCGTTCCAGATGGAAAAGTGCATGTTAATATCCGGTATAATGGAGTATCAACATCAGATGATCTATATATTGTTCCGGACAATTGTACGCCTTTACTTGGACGTTCGTGGATCCGTCGTCTTAAAATCAATCTTACTGATCTCGACGGTTCAGATGCATCTAAGAATTCAAACAATGTTTTCTATAGCCAAAATACTATCGAAGAAATTATGGACCAATTTCCAGACGTTTTCCAAGAGAAAATCGGATGTGTTTCTAACTACACCGTTTCTCTTAAGCTACGTGAGTCTGTTACACCAATTTATACTAAAGAGCGTCAGGTGCCATATGCATTAAAAGAGCGTGTCGAAAAAGAGCTAAATAATTTAGAAAGTGCAGGGATTATTTCAAAGGTTTCACAAGAGCGACTGGGGCTCACCACTAGTTGTAATTCCTAAAGCTGATGGTGGAGTGCGTTTATGTGTAGATTATAAGGTTGGTGTAAACCAACGCCTAGTTAGCGTTCATTATCCAATTAAAAAAATTGAACACATTTTTAATAAGCTACGTAACGCAAAATATTTTTGTCGTCTTGATCTCTATAAGGCATATCTACACATACCAGTAGACGAACAGTCAAGTGTAATTCAGACCATATCCACTCACCGTGGTACGTACAGAGTGAATAGACTGTCATTTGGAATTAAAACCGCCCCAGCCGAATTTAATCGTATTATCGATCAAATTTTGCGTGAAATTCCTAACACAGAATCTTATTTTGATGATATTATCGTATATGGAAAATCGGTAGAAGAATGTACAAATTGTTTAAAGCGCTGCCTACAACAGCTTCAAAAATTCGATTTACATTTGAATAGATCAAAATGTTCATTTTTCAAAAATCAAATAGAGTTCCTAGGTCATACAATTGAACATAACAAAGTAATGAAATCTTCGTCAAAAATAGAAGCAATTTTAAAAATGCCAGAACCAAAAACGGTTGATGAGGTAAGAAGATTTCTTGGAATGGTGACCTATTATTCAAGGTTCATATTGAATGTTTCGAGCATAACTACACCACTTCGTAAATTGCTACATAAAAAATCAAAATTTAAATGGTCTGCTGAGTGTCAAAAAGCCTTTGATATACTTAAAAAGGAAATTTCTAGTGATAGAGTTTTAATGCCGTTCGACCCCGATTTAAGTGTTCAACTTGCATGCGATGCAAGTCCTACCGGAATAGCAGGTATTTTATCCCATCTTATAGATGGAAAAGAAAGACCAATTGCCTTTGCATCAAGGTCTTTAACGGTCGCTGAACAAAATTATTCACAATTGGATAGGGAGGCTTTAGCCATTTATTACTCGGTTCAACATTTTCACGAGTACTTATATGGTCGCATTTTTAAGCTAGTTACTGATAACCAACCGTTAATGAGAATTTTTCACCATAATGCAAAACTACCGCAAATGACATCGGCTTGACTTCAAAGATATGCAGCCTTTTTAAGTGGGTACAACTATGAAATAATACATAAAAACTCTTCCGAAAATGTAACCGCAGATTGTTTTCCAAGGGCACCTTTACAAAGTCATACAACGAACACAATATATCAAGAAGTTCACCAAATGTGCAGTGCATCCATCAATCAAATTAGCTCAACAAAATTGAATTTCAATACTATTCAACATGAAACTCAGAAAGACAATATGCTTTCGAAAATTTTATTCGATTTACAAAATAGCGCATCTGATTCAGAGTATACAATCGATAAAAACGTTTTGTTCAAAGGTCAACGTATAGTTATTCCAAGCTCACTACAGGAAGCTGTCCTACGGGAACTTCACCATACACATATTGGAATTACAAAAATGAAGCAGTTAGCAAGGCGCTACGTCTACTGGAGAGGCATTGATAGAGACATTGAAAAACTAGTACGTACATGTCCAGCTTGCGCTTCTAATAAAAATAGCCCCCCAAAAAGTTGCTCTTCACCCCTGGGAAGAACCAGATAAAAACTGGCAGCGTATTCATATCGATTATGCAAATCGATTTCAGGGCCACTATTTTCTGGTTGTAGTAGATGCTAAATCAAAGTGGATTGAAGTTGGTGTTTCCGCAGTAGCTCCGTCTTCATCTTCAACTTTAGAAATCTTACAGAACATTTTTGCAAGAAACGGATATCCAGATGTTATAGTATCGGACAATGCCACGATCTTTAAAAGTCAAGAATTTTCAACATTTTGTGGGAACTGTGGTATATTTCAAAAATTTATTGCACCGGGTCATCCAGCCACTAATGGGCTAGCTGAAAGGAATATCCAAACTCTCAAACACAAGCTAGTGACAATGACAGATGAACCAGGATCGATTCAATCAAAATTAAAAGAAATATTGTTCAAATATCGTACTACACCATTGCAGCATGGAAAAACACCATCAGAACTATACCTAGGTCGACAAATAAGATGTCGCTTAGATGTACTAAGACCCTTAGAACTATCCAGTAACACATTTTCGCATATTCCTTCAAGGCAATTAAGCGTGGGAGATAGAGTACAAGCTCGTTATTAGACTACAAACAAAAATTTGTGGAAATTTGGTACTATTATAAAAAAAAGTGGGGTCGCTTGCACTACTTGGTAAGGTTAGACGATGGTTACACATTTAAAAGACATATTAATCAGTTAATTCAACAACACCAAATATTACCTGGTCAGTCCATAGATCCTTATCAACAAAATGACGACCATGTGAAGGCATATCAACAAAGAACTTTTCGTAATGATATCACTTCTGCGGAGGTATCTGGTACTCAGTCATCTATCATTCAAACTAAAGGACAATCAAGTCAACACTCAAATGTTGCACAACCTTCCGAAGCAGTAAGTCAACAATCATATATAACTCTGCCTCGTGAAACAACCTTACTTGCGCAGCCCATCACAGATCAACATCATGAAATATCAAGCCAAGAACAATATCCTGAAACATTAAGACATCAGCCAAACTTGAATCCATTTTATGGAACACAAGATGATCACACTTCAACTGAACATGAACCGTCATCAAGCGCAAAACACTCCACGAATAGAAGTTCAACTCGTCAACGCAAAGATCCAAAATATTTCGATCAGTACGTCCTCGAATAAATATAAGCGTGGGAGAATTGTTAACAATTTATAGTTTGAGCAGGCTTAGCTGAAGTAATGATTAAATATACATATGTACATATATTCCATTGTTTTCTATGTCATTGTAATTTTTCCATATAATAGTTTTCATATTCATTTTATTGTGTTAAGAAGCATTCGTGCTCTAATTATAAATAAAGCTTAATTATATAATCTTGGCTATTCGAGTTCTAATTCGAAAACACTCGCAGGCTATAACATTAACTTTACTTCTAATAAAATAATAATGGAATCAAATTTTGAAGTCGATTAGGTAACAATACTTATTTGGCAGGAGTAGAGGAAAAAAAGTTGGCGCAGTAGATGTGGGGGAAGGGAACTTTCCATACAAAGTAACTATTAATTATCCGATATCTGGAAAGATATAACAGTAAGATCCATTTTTCTTAATAATTTTCTTATCTAAGGACATTTCTATATCTATTGCATACCTGTAGTACATATATATTAATTATTTTAAAGCTAAATAGCAAAATACAAAAATTTCTAGAATAAAAAACTAAAAAATACTCTCCCATTATGGATAAAAAAAAACAGTCTAAGATAAAACTCTAAGTACACCCTCTAATTTTTGGTTTTTATGATAACTGTAATAAAAATTAAGCTAAGAAAATTTTTTTGCTAATAAAGACTGGTCCAACCGTAATCCACAATGTTTATTGTGAGTCACACCTTAATGTCAAGTTTTTTCCCGACTTAATTTGACATTTCTTTATTTCAGTGTTTGACAAATTTAACCATGGAAAGGTACACAATTGAGCAACGCGTTAAGATTGTTGAAGCCTTTTACGAAAATTTACGTTCAAATCAAAATGCATTTCGTGCACTTCGTGATTTTTTTGATCAATTTCAAACCGGGTCTGTAGAATAGGTGAAAACACCTGTGCATGCTCGCCCAGTTCAAACAGTGACTGTTTGGAACCAACGAATCAATGCCTCTTTTGCGCGAAAAATACAAATCATTTTAAGATAATTCTCTGTTTTATTTACAACTAACATCATGCGTTTTGGTTGGATCACCCTTTATTTAAGGAACTAATAAAGAATTTTATTTATAATATAAAGAAGTAAATCATATCGATGGAGGGAGCTTTATGTCATCGAATACTATGTTATAAAGGGAGTGATTTTGGTCCATGCACAGACAAAAACAATTTTTAAAAACAACTTTCGCAAATACTTAAGATAAAATTTCTCACCGATTTTTCTAAAACTATCTATACATTTAATATCGGGCTTTAATCTGATGATTGACGTGGAGAATTCATTCGCTTTTAAGCAAAATTAAGAGCCTAGTCTCGAATAAAATCTATTACTTACAGACATCTAAACTATCAGCTGATGCCCTGAAACCAGCCGAATCACTCCTCATGATACCAAGGCTTCCCAAACAATAACACTGCCGGCAGAATGTTCCACTGCAAGTATAACATTTGTTGAATCAAACGCAATCAAACCTTGGAGCGAGTATTATATCCGCAAGTAAGTATTTCCTAAGTATATATAGCACGTTCACAAAAAATTATACCTCCGCTAAGATGCGCAAAAAATGGACCAGCAAATAGCATACCTACAGCGAAACAGTACCGACAGTATTGTGTGTTTGGGGGCTATAGTATCATCTCGCTATAGTACATATATTTAAATAATTTAACAATATTTCTTAAATTCTTTATTCAAGATATTCTCGAAAATAGTTATTTAAAAATTTTGTTGTTATCATTGATTTATGCCCGCATTTCATTGGCTCTAACAAAATCATCAGTACTCTTCAGCCAAATCATGTTTGAAAAGCATTCAAACTCATATACTTATACCAAAATCAACAAATGTTATATGAGAATTCTATAGAATTCAATCATAATTAATTTACAAAACACATAAGTATTGTAGTTTTAGAACACAATACAATAAAGAACTATAATTGACTTTGGAGTTGTTATAAAGTATGATTGAATTCTATAGAATTCTTATATAATCTTCCTTTTAATTTTTGTATAAATGTATGAGTTTGATTAACGCCAATGAAATGAAGGCACACGTGTATACTCAGTTAAGCCAACAACAATCACTAAATGCTCAAATGCTCTTAATATTTTAAGATAAATTGCAAAACAAAAGTTTTTTAAGTTTCATAAGCCATTATATCCAGAAGTGCTAATGAATCAAGACTTAGAAAAATTATTTATTATAGCAAACAATTTTGTAAACAAAAAGAAAAGCCTGAAAGAAAATGTAAGATCGATAAAAATTTGCAAATCTCAAAAGAATTTTGTTTATATTTTGGAACATTTAAATTATATAACATTAATATAACATACATATGTACATATATTTGCTCAACATCTTAATATGAATTGCAAATAATATTTCTAGAACTAGGTATGGAACAAAGACTAGAAATAATATTTAAGCTAGCGAGAAATTAATAGAGGAAAAGCTCGAATAATGACTGTGAAATCGGAAAAAAATTGAAATTTTGAAGAAAATAAATAGCACAACTCACGATAAAAAAGAGCCTGCAATATCTTAAATTTTAAATTCATTCCTAGTTCATTCTTTGCATATGAAGCTTACTGACTATCACTATAATATATAATAAGAATAATATGCTCTATTATTATAATATATACTTTTAAATATATTAGCCTACGAGGGTTGTGCTTAAATTTTCTATATCAAAATAGGAATACAAAAAACCTATACATATCGTATATTCTCTAAATGCGTAAATTTCGCTACTTTTAAAACAATGAAAAGCATCTAACCATGGCTATACATACAGATATGTAAGTATGTCCTTTAATGATAAAAAGAAGAATAGAAATAAAAGCTCTTAATTTACCTAAAAAAATAAGCACTACCTTAAAAACCCATAACAAGAAGTGAATATTTAAATTATTATGTCCCTCTTATGTTAAATTTTGAATTACGAAAGCAGAGTCCAAGCAATAAACTCTATAACTCTTTACATATGTAAAGGGTGATTTTTTTAGCAGTATTCTATAATTTAACCATGAATCGACTTACAAATGAACAACGCTTACATATTATTGAATTTTATTATCAAAATTAAAAGTGCATCGTCCACTTTTTTATTGTGTTTAGCAATTGTTTAATTGTGTTCAGCAAAGAAGTTCATTTCTGGTTGAATGGATACGTGAACAAGCAAAATTGTCGTATTTCGTATGAAGAGCAGCCGGAAGCATTACAAGAACTACCAATGCATTTTGAAAAATGCTTTGTGTGGATTATGCACCTGTGTCATCAGGGGACCCTAATTTTTCAAAGACTACAAAGGCAGGTACGTTACTGTGAATGGCGAGCACTACCGTGCGTTGATTACATTTTTTCCCCAAACTAAAACAGCTGGACTTGGTTGACAATGGTCCAATTGTGAGGCGAGTTTAGTGAACAGTTTATTTCACGTTTGGGGCCGGTCATTGCCCTCGATGCACTGAAAGCCAATAATTTATTCGTGAGATACTAGCCGATATGTTGGAGAGTATGCCAAAATCGCACCCAACGTATGAACCATTTGAGGCGTAGCCGTGACCGACATTTACATGAAATCATTATTAAACATTGAATTATATAGATCATTTTATTGACTCTAATAAAGATTTCATACATTTCTCTACATTTTATTTATTTATTTTTAACCAAATACAAAAGCTCTTAAAAAACAACCCTTTATGTATGTACACAGGAGCGCCTTTTTGTCTGTCAATTTAACTATCTGCATACTGTGAGGTTATATTTGTAAAATTTTATTAAATCGAGGATAACAAGATGGAGAGTAACTAGAATACGTATGCATATACTGTCATTCCGTTTTGTTGTACACACCAACCACAAAATATTGTATTGCAAACGCTAAGAAGAAGAAGAAACTTTTCATTAATAAAAGTTGACTAGTGTAAACGGAAATGCTTTATCGGTAATATTAGCAGAATTGTGCGCAGAAGAGCTTCCACTCATTTAAATTGGGCAATAACATGTTTTTGATTTAAAACTGTTTCCAAAACAAACCTACTTTAGTGTATAACTATCCCGATTAGTAAATCCGTGAATAAAGCATTAAAAGTCATAAATATAAATAAATTTATGAAATTTAGTGCCATCAAGGATTTTCTATTAAAATTTTTTGTCACATCTTTTCGGGATAATATCCCAAATAGTTTTGGTAGATGTTAAAAGGAACAGTTTATTTTTAGTTTTTGCCTTATAAACACAATCTTTTTTACCCAAAACGTGGCTGATTACATAAAGGTAATTAAAATACAAAATACAAAATACTTGCTGATCATGTATTTAAAATACAAAATACAAAATACGTATTTGTATTTTAAATACGTATTTCAAATACATGTATTTCAAATACTGCCCAGCCCTGGTATTAGTTCTCTTTACATGAAAGAAATATGACACCCGAGGAGGAAACACCTACTCAATTCCAATACAAAAGCGGTTCTTAAACGTAGAGGAAACACATCGGACTTTTTCGTTTATTCTTGTTTTAATTGTTTTAATTTAATCCCAACGGGAAAATGTAATTAGTAATTAGAATAGAGAAAGCAATAGATATTTTGGATTATGATGATTCTGAAACTCATTATTCTTAAGAAAGAAATGTGCAAGGAAAGTAATGAATTATGTTAATATATCAAGCGCACGGATTGTATATATATTTTAAATACTTAATATTGAAATTTATTTATTATTTTTGATATTCTACCCAACTATGTAATTGTTTAAACAATTAGAGTTTAAAAAAATTATTGCTTGTTGTGGCTTTAGCTGTTCAAATGCCGACATTTGATTGGTGGCTAAACCAAATCGTCAGTGAACTTTCAGCAGTTTGAAAAAAAAACAATTTTAATTAATATTATATTTTTACTAACTGCCCAAGATAAGAAACTACCTAAACTTAGATAAGTATTGTATAATATCACTATAAGCATTTATACACTATAGACATTCATTATGTACATTAATATGAGAAACGAAAAGAAAACTGAAACTGAACGACCTACAGACAGAACCGTGTTAAATGGATTTTGTTATGACCATAATTCTTTTAACAGCTACTCTGCGATACAACATTTTTAACCGCCAAAATAATGACAACAAAAAATTGTAGTGCAAACTAAAACCAGGAAAGTGGCGAAAGATAAACTAGCTCAAGAAACAATAAGAATAATTATGTATAAGGATATATTTGCTATAGCTATAAATTAAAAGACGTGATGGAGTTTAATGTTTTCATCTCTTTATGTCGATGCACAATGAGGCCTATTGTAAAATATATATAAAACAAAAATGCAAAGTTTTTAAAGTATTATCTGTAGAGGTATTTATTTACTTTTAGCACAGAGGGTGCTACAGTTGCTTTAAGTTCTTTAATTCCGGATTATAGTACATTAATTAAAAAGAACACCTACATAATGCCTTAAATATGTCTAGTTACTTGCAAATATAATAGGAATAGCGGGAGGAGATGAATGTAGAGCATGTGGGGAGGAGAGCGAAACATTGGAACACTATTTGTGCCAATGCCCCGCCTTCTCACAAATAAGATCCCGATATCTTGGGGGTGACATCTTACCGGACATAAGCCGATTACGGGGAATATGCTGGAGGAAACTAAGGAACTTTGTGAGTGACACGGAGTTTCTCTAGGCCTTTGGGTCAATATGCTATGGTTAAATTCAAAGGAGCGCACAACAAGTCTTCACTGGCTTAGGTGTATGTCGTGTGACATGGGCTAACATACCCCTCCAATCAACCTAACCTAACCTAACCTAACCTGTAAATATAAAGCAGTATGCCAAGTTTCCTACAATATTAACTTTTCAATAGTAAAATATTATCATCACAAATTACACCTACTAGAAATTATACCAGCGAATTAAATAAAAATTTTAATATTAAAATCATCTATTAGAATTTTATTGTAATTATTTTTTACATTGCAGGAACTGAATAACTCAACGGAAAATACAATTACACTTATGAACGAAATGCTTTGTTCAAGTTTAATTACAGAAGAATAATTATACATAATTTAAAAAAAAATAAAAATAAAATTACTACAGTATCATCCAAACATACTAGCCCGCAACATTCTACATTACAAAAGCAACACTAGGCTGAGAAGGAAGGACACATGGCTGCCAGAAAAATTTGTGGAAAAATCTTCAATTTGCTGAGAAATAATAAAAAAAATCGTCTTTTTCGTGTTTGAAAATCGTCAAAAAAATCGCCCAACTTGTACAAATGTAATTTTTAAACACTTTTTTATTATTATTAAAAAACAATAGGGCAAAAAACGTAAATCAATCAAACTTATTGGCTATTTCTGATTTAAGAACTCAAAATTTTGTTCTTGTTTTAAATGTATGTAACTGTACGAATGAACGAAAACGATAAGTCTGCCAAAGGCTTTTAAATATTTTTATACACTTTTATTTTTATTAAAAAGCAATAAAACAATAACTTAACAATTCAATCCTACATATCCACAAATATTTAATTGTATCGTATAGATACAAACATGTGTACAAAAATAAAAATTTATGATGTACTTAAAAGCGTTACAAATAAATATCTGAACTTAACATTTTTATTAAGTCAGGTATAATTACAATATTATAACAGTTTGAATTATTTATTTTTAAATAGTCTTTGGAATAAAGGATACCTTCAACCGAGTCATTTTCACATACATTAGCAACTGAATTCCTAATTTCTTTTGGACATTGTACAATTAAACACATAATAGAGGAATCAACAATACCTTTTTTGAGAGATTGTCGCGCGAAACACATTTTTTGTTGTATAAAGCTCTAAACACATAGACGACAGCCGACAGCAAGCAGCAATATGTCAAAAATAAAATCCATGTGTTTAAATGAAAACGATTATTTTGAAGGCAGCACAGCAGCACGACTGCACGACAGCATTTGCTGCTGCTGCCAACTTAGGCTATTTTCTATTTTGACGAGCAGCAATAAACAAATATAATGTTGCCATATATATATATATATATATATATATATATATATATATATATATATATATATATATATATATATATATATATATATATATATATATATATATAATTTGGAAGAATAAGAACAAAAACTTTTTTTTTAATATTAAACATAAAAGAACATTACAGAAATACAATAAAGAAATAAATTTATGTGTTTTTATAGTTTTTCGTGATATTATTACATTTTTTATGAATAACTTTAATTTTATTCATTATAAAATATATATCCGGCATCCCTGAAATTTGTACTGCTATAATACACATCAGCTGATTATTATGCTGTTGCTGTCTTCAAAATAATTATGAAGCTGACTTCAGAGCAGCATTTGAAGTTGGCAGCATTTGAAGCCGTGAAGTTTGTGAAGTCTGCTGTCGTCTATGTGTTTAGAGCTTAAGGGACATTATGTCTATCTGCACCGAAGTAAAGATGCATGATGTAACAATATTGTGCTCTAATCTTGAATTTCTTAGAACGAAAAATTAATTTTTATTTTTTCCGTTCCTTTGCAAACAAAGCCATTTACAATAATGTCAAAAAATACATAATTCAAAACGTTGTCCTGCTATTAATTATGTACTATGTACTTACATATATTGTTGAAGATTATTATTTGATTTATTACAAGCTTTAACAAAAATTTTAAATATTCTAAGTGCTTTAAATGCAAAATGTATATATGTAGGTATTTAAGTATGACAAATGACTTTTATTAACACATATTCAGAAATTTCTTAGTATTAACCGAAATAAGACTCAAAAAACTACAAAATCAGAAGCCAAATTTGGATAAAAATTGCAGACACTGTAAAAAGGAACAAAACACTAGAAAACTGATCATGCCACCATACACATACATACATACATACATACATACATATGTATGTACATGCATATTTTAAGCACGAATAAGTACGTAAGTACATACTTACATACATATGTATTTTGAAAAGATGCTTAATCGAAAAAACCAATAACCCTTATTTTGAAAAAGGCATTGAATTTTGTTAAGAGAAATAAAAAATACGAAAACTTACCTCTAAATAACTTTCAGCTACATACATCAGCGTTATGTGTTTCCCTTGCATACATACATACAGTGTATCACTAAAGTGAGTATGCAGCGATAAATATATTTGAAATGATAGGAAAAATTACTTAAGTTTTGAAATAAAACCACAAATATTATATTTTTTCAATTATTTTATATAAAAACTTAAAAAAAATAATAAGGAACAAAAATGTTTCTAATTCATTACCAGTGAATAACAATATAATTAACAAAATGGTTAGAATTCAGGTCACATAAGTAAGTATGCAATTCATAAAAATTGGCAATATGATTAAATTTTTAAAATCAGGATGATATTTAATATTTTGTTGGATAGCCCTTTGCCTTTTTGACTGACTTCAATCTTGACGGCATCGATTTGACAAGATTTTGGGTAACCGAAGGTGGAATTTTATCCCACTCTTCAAGTAGTGCAGCTTTAAGGGTGTCTTTGCTTGTAATGTCATGAGTTCTGATTTTTTTTCGAGATAATCCCACAGATGCTCTATTGGGTTAATGTCGGGTGATTGGGGTGGTGTTTTAGTTGTTTTGGCGTATTATACAAAAGCCATCCTCTAATGATATGGGCTGTATGCTTAGGGTCATTGTCCTGTTGGAATACAAATGACCCTGTTAGTCCCAATTTAGCTGCGCTTTGATGCAAGTTGTTTTTTAAAATATTCAAATACACCGTCTTATCCATTGTTCCTTCGATAATCACAAGATTTCCAACACCAGATGCTGCCATACACCCCCATACCATAACCGATCCGCCACCATGTTTTACTGTGGCAGCCATATTTTTTGGATCGAGCTCAGTATTCACTTTTCTCCACACTTTTTGATACCCATCTGAGCCAAAAATATTATATTTGCTCTCATCGGAGAAAATAACTGATTTCCAGAAATTTTCACACTTGTTTTCGTGCTCCTCTACAAAATCTAACCGTTTTCTTCTATTTGTGCTGTTCACAAACGGCTTTTTTCGGATGTTACAGCCATGATAACCAGAAGCATACAGAACTCGACGAATGGTTTGTGGGTTATAGGTTTTTCCAATCTCTTTTTCTATTTCTGACATTACTTTTGGAGCGCTCATCTTGGGATTTACTTCTATTTTTCTGGCGATAATTCGTCTCTCTCTGTCATTAAAGATTTTTGGACGCCCAGGTCGAGGCTTATTATTAGTATTTCCCTCCTTATTATATTTTTCTATAATTTTTTGCACTGTGGAACTACTTTTGTTGATAATTTTTGCAATTTCACGTTGGCTTTTCTCTTCTTTATGAAGTTTAATAATTGCATCTTTTAAATCAGTTTAAGAAAAATTTGCAATAAAAAATTAATTTGGGTATTTAATCAAGTTTATAATAACAATTATTCACTTTTTCCGCGATTAAAATGAGTTTGGTTCAAGTGCAGATCGAAACTATAAAAACTGCATACTTACTTTTGTGATGTGATTATTTCTATTTTTTAAGAAATGATAACGGGATATGATAACGGGATAATTATTTTGCGGTATGTTTGTGTTTTTGTGCAAGGCGATAATATATGTTATTGTAAGTGTAAAAAAGCATATATTTTTCTGCATATTTTTGGGAAAAAATTGAGATGTTTAGTTATTTTCATGCTGCATACTCACTTTAGTGATACACTGTATGTATGTCAGTAAATCGGTATAAAAATTTTAGAAACCACTAATTCTTAAAACTACGTACATATGTAAGTGCACATGTGGTTCATTGATTTCATTTATTGTACCAATATACATATGTATGTACATATGTATGTATTTTAACACAACATATCTACATATGTATGTATTTTCATAGGTATGTACATATGCATGTACTTATGTGCATTAATATGCATGTAAGTACATAAGCAAACACCTTGCTACATACATACATAAATGTATACATACTTACATACATATGTATTATGTACATTCATATGTACATACTTACATATATACATATGTATGTATGTATGCATATCACTTAAACTTTACAAGCTTTAATTTTAAAACCGGCCATAGATATGTGTTTTTTTATTTACATAAGCTTTTTATTATAAGTTTTGTAAGAAACTTTTCTTCCCTTTGAATGTTACACTTTTTTATACTGATATTCATGCATTCTTTAATTCGTACACTTCGTATTATTATAGTATGCATGTACATATGTACATACATACATATTCAAATAGAGATGTGTGCATATGTACATATGTACATACTTTCATACAACCTCCTATACATACATACATACATATGATCATAATTTTTGCAAACACACTTTAACCAACAACAAAAAAACTTTTTGTTTTTATTTTTATTCCGGCTCTAGGTCATATATTAAATAAAACTCTTTTTTTGTTTTATTTAAATTTTTATTTTTTATTCCATATTTCGATCACCATCGGTTCTCTTCTTTAGGAATTTTAAGTAAAGCAAATTACATGTGATAGTTATTAAAGAACAAATTACAACAAAGATCAAAATGTGTAAATCATTCTGACAAACACTAGCAGAACGGAACAACATGCTGTTTTCGAAAGCCGCTACACTTTCATCATCAGCGTTCTTGTGTTTTGGTCCACTTCTGTGGTGTCAGTTGATGTATATTTCAGCTATTCATACAAATCTTCACTGTAAATGTAATACGAGAATTGTTTTTTATTCATCGTATCATAATCTGTGAAAACTTTTTTTTTTTTGTAATGAAGAGCTCAAATTACACCTCACTAACTTACAACAGTCTTACCATTGTTATCTATTCTTTACCCACCATACACATGCTTATTTTTAATTTGCTTATTTTATTTTTTACTTATGACAAACTTGTTTGGTTTGTTACTATAAGTATGTATATTTTATTAATTTCATATTGATGTTCTTCGGTGTGCCCTCCGTTAGTTAAGTATATATTTGTTAATTTTTCCGACCTTATGATATGTAATTTTTGTTTTTATTTTTATTCCGGCTCTAGGTCATATATTAAATAAAACTCTTTTTTTGTTTTATTTAAATTTTTATTTTTTATTCCATATTTCGATCACCATCGGTTCTCTTCTTTAGGAATTTTAAGTAAAGCAAATTACATGTGATAGTTATTAAAGAACAAATTACAACAAAGATCAAAATGTGTAAATCATTCTGACAAACACTAGCAGAACGGAACAACATGCTGTTTTCGAAAGCCGCTACACTTTCATCATCAGCGTTCTTGTGTTTTGGTCCACTTCTGTGGTGTCAGTTGATGTATATTTCAGCTATTCATACAAATCTTCACTGTAAATGTAATACGAGAATTGTTTTTTATTCATCGTATCATAATCTGTGAAAACTTTTTTTTTGTAATGAAGAGCTCAAATTACACCTCACTAACTTACAACAGTCTTACCATTGTTATCTATTCTTTACCCACCATACACATGCTTATTTTTAATTTGCTTATTTTATTTTTTACTTATGACAAACTTGTTTGGTTTGTTACTATAAGTATGTATATTTTATTAATTTCATATTGATGTTCTTCGGTGTGCCCTCCGTTAGTTAAGTATATATTTGTTAATTTTTCCGACCTTATGATATGTAATTTTTGTTTTTATTTTTATTCCGGCTCTAGGTCATATATTAAATAAAACTCTTTTTTTGTTTTATTTAAATTTTTATTTTTTATTCCATATTTCGATCACCATCGGTTCTCTTCTTTAGGAATTTTAAGTAAAGCAAATTACATGTGATAGTTATTAAAGAACAAATTACAACAAAGATCAAAATGTGTAAATCATTCTGACAAACACTAGCAGAACGGAACAACATGCTGTTTTCGAAAGCCGCTACACTTTCATCATCAGCGTTCTTGTGTTTTGTTCGAAAACAGCATGTTGTTCCGTTCTGCTAGTGTTTGTCAGAATGATTTACACATTTTGATCTTTGTTGTAATTTGTTCTTTAATAACTATCACATGTAATTTGCTTTACTTAAAATTCCTAAAGAAGAGAACCGATGGTGATCGAAATATGGAATAAAAAATAAAAATTTAAATAAAACAAAAAAAAAAGAGTTTTATTTAATATATGACCTAGAGCCGGAATAAAAATAAAAACAAAAATTACATATCATAAGGTCGGAAAAATTAACAAATATATACTTAACAAAAAAACTACTTGATGATTCATTCAAAGAAACACAGTTCAATAAAAACAACAGCAACAGTTGATGCCCTTAAATAGATTTACTTTTTTCACTAATTCTATTGTATACAAACACATAAGTATGTACATACCTACATACATATGTATATACTTACATACATATATTTAACTAAATATTTCTTTTTAACCAAACAATCAACACTTTTTTCTTAAATTGTTCACTTAACATTAAATAATTTGCAATTAATTGGCGAAAGAATTAAGGACGGGGCACATCTTACAAAATATAAACAAATACTGAAATGAATATGCACAAGAGGTGTTTCATTACGAATTATTCGCATGGTGGTTTTAGGGTGGTGTAAAAGGTGGAGTTCAATATTAAATTTCCCTTTTTGTCTCTTAGAAATTTTAAGATGAATTTCCCCAATTTTAATTTTATGCTTGCAATTAGTTATCTGCAAATAAAAAATATTACAATGTGAGTTGTCAACTCAGCAATTTGTGCATTGTTTTTGTTTCAGTTTTCCGAATTGGATATACTTAAGTACATACTTGTGTATGTATGTATGTGCATATGTACATATATGTATACTTACATATATGTACAGTGGGACAGAAGATAGCCAATGATGAATTTCCCTAATTTTGATTTTATTTTCTGGGTATTAAACGAACTTTGACATTGCAAATGTTTTGTGTTATATAATTTATTCTTGAGCAATCGAGTTTTTAAATTCTTAAAGAATAAAATCAAAATTAGGAAATTCCTCTTAAAATTTCTGAGAGAGAAAAAGGGAAATATGACATTGAACTTCACCTTTTACACCACCCTAAAACCACCATGAAAATAGTCTGCAACAAAATACCTCTTCCTCAGATTCATTTTAGTTTTTTTTTATCTTTTATAAGAAGTGCCGCTTGCTTTACTTTTTCGCCAATTAATTGCAAATTATTTAATATTAGATTAAAAAAAGTGTTGATTGTTTAGTTAATAAGAAATATTTAGTTAAATATATTTATGTACATATGTATGGAAGTATGCATGTACATATGTATATGTATGTAAGTTTGTATACAATAGAATTAGTGAAAGAAAGTAAATCTATTCAGGGGCATCATCTGTTGCTGTTGTTTTTATTGAACTGTGTTTCTTTGAATGCATCATCAAGTAGTTTTTTTTGTTGTTGGTTAGTGTGTTTTGTGTGTTTGCAAAAATTTATGATACAAACATGGATACATACTTATGTACATAAGTATGTATGTATGTATGAATTTATGTATGTGCACATGTTTATTTGAATATGTACACACATATATACATATTTTAATAGGATGTGTAAGAATTAAAGAATGCATGAATATACATACTTATAAAACAAGTTTAAAGTTCAAAGGGAAGAAGTTTCTTATAAAAAATACATATGGCCTGTTTTAAAATTAACTTATGATATGCATACATAAGTATGTACATATGTATGTACATAATACATACATACATATATATAGTAAGGTGTTTGTACCGATTTACTGACGTACGCAAAGGAAACACATAACGCTGATGTATTTAGAGGAAAGTGTTCGCAGTTTATGCCTTTTTCCAAAATAAGGTTTATTGGTTTTTTCGAATAAGCATCTTTTCGAAACTTTTCAAAATTACAAATGTACATACGTACATACTTATGTATGTATGTATTTATTCGTGCTTAAAATATATGTATGTACATATACATATGTACATACATACATATGTGTATGGTGGCATGATCAGTTTTCTAGTGTTTTGTCTGTAATTTGTAATAGATTTTTATACTCTCAAGTTTTTGCTGTTGTGGCTTCTGATTTTGTGGTTTTTTGAGTCTTATTTCGGTTAATAATAAGAAATTTCCGAATATGTGTTAATAAAAGTCATTTGTCATACTTAAATACCTATATACATTTTGGTACAATAAATGAAATCAATGAACCACATGTGCACTTACATACTTATGTACGTAGTTTTAAGAATTAGTGGTTTCTAAAATTTTTATACCGATTTACTGACACACCCAAGGGAAACACATAACGCTGATGTATGTAGCTGAAAGTTATTTAGAGGTAAGTTTTCGTATTTTTTATTTCTCTTAACAAAATTCAATGCCTTTTTCAAAATAAGGGTTATTGGTTTTTTCGATTAAGCATCTTTTCAAAATACATATGTATGTAAGTATGTACTTACGTACTTATTCGTGCTTAAAATATGCATGTACATACATATGTATGTATGTATGTATGTGTGTGTATGGTGGCATGATCAGTTTTCTAGTGTTTTGTTCCTTTTTACAGTGTCTGCAATTTTTATCCAAATTTGGCTTCTGATTTTGTAGTTTTTTGAGTCTTATTTCGGTTAATACTAAGAAATTTCTGAATATGTGTTAAATAAAAGTCATTTGTCATACTGAAATATGTATGTATGTAGGTACATACATAAGTATATACTTACATTTTGCATTTAAAGCACTTAGAATATTTAAAATTTTTGTGAAAGCTTGTGCTAAATCAGATAATAATCTTCAACAATATATTGATGTAAGTACATACATAATTAATAGCAGGACAACGTTTTGAATAATGTATTTTTGGAGATTATTGTAAATGGCTTTGTTTGCAAGGGAACGGAAAAAATAAAAATTAATTTTTTCATTCCAAGAAATTCACGATTGGAACACAAATGTTTGAGTTTTTAGAAATCTTTCTCATTATCATATAATAATAACAAAATATTGTTACATCTTGCATCTTTACTTCGGTGCAGATAGATGAAATTTCGCTAATACAACAAATAATTCTGGCAGAAAATACTTACTTGAATACAAAAAGCCAATCGCACAGATTAAAAAACTATATAATACATTTCCAGTTTAAATTTCTTTGAAACCAAACTGCAATCTGCTCTTCCAAATCAAAAAGTTGTTTCCAAAATCGATCCATAAATGGAGGAGTTATGTGATAATCAAATATTCGGTTGCGCAAATTTTCAGTCCGATTTTGAAAGAAAATTTTGGGACCAACCTGCAAGCACGCCCTTCCAAACAAAAAAAAATTTAAAAATCGGTTCACAAATCGTGCAAACACATTAAAAAAAATATACACGAATTGATAGCCTCCTCCTTTTTGGAATCCTAATAAGTTTGAAAAAATGCACTTCTGTTTGCAATGAAAAAATCGTTCCTTGAGAAAGAGTTCCACTTTTTTCAGTGGAAATGTAATATAATTTAAATCGTCTGTGAGAAAGCTTTAGTGTTGTTAGTAATACAAATGCAAAGATTTAAAATGAAAATTGATGTGTCTAGCAGTTGCTTGAACTCATTTGCAAGATTAGAAAATTATTATTGAAGTACATATGGCTCCTTCAATGCAACATCAGGGTATTTCAAAAAACATTGAACTGCCAAAATGCAATTGAAGTTTTTAAAGTATTAGCTTCCATATCGAATTTTTTGGAAGAATTTCGGCTTTGTTTCAGATATGATTCTGCGTTTTTTATAGATATAAATGAGGTATTGAGATATTATTTTTTAAATGCAACGTTTAAAAATAGCTTAATTTAAACACTTTTTGATATAATTTGATATATAAATTTAATTTTTTTCTACATGTGAAAAGGAAATACTTTTTGATCAATAAGTAAACAACTATGCATCAGAAGATCGATATGTGTGAAATGTTTACGTTCAAGAACTCTTTCTATTGAAGAGAAAATTAAAACTTTAAATATTTTTCGTTTTTTTCAATATTTTTGTTTTTATTTCAATATATTCATTCAGTTTTTTTTTTTCTTAAATTACATTTTCTTTTGCTTAGCACATTCCCAAGGCGAATTAAATATAAGGTGGCCTCAATTCCTTAACAAATACAAACATATTGTTGTTTGGTGTACTCGTATGTCAGTTTTTTAATCAATTTCATTTGGCTTTTTTAAATAATTAGAATATTTAATTCAAGCACATTTATTTCATTTATTTTTTTTTAAATTTTTGCACTATTATCTCAAAATTTCTGTGCAATTTTTTGACATATAAGATAATTTTTGACTAGTGCGAGCATCCAATTATGCAAAAATAAAGCGGCTCACCTGTGTTATCAACACCACCTGGTAAGTGAATTCGCCTTGGCACATTCCTTTATAATATCCTGAGAACAAGTTACGGTAACCGATATTGATAGGAATTTCAATACAATTCATTAAAGTTTCGTTGAATTTTCGGCAGATATCGAATGCCGTAATCTTCCTTCTCTTGTAATATATTCTATTTCTTGACGTCTTTCATTTTGTTTTTTTTTTTTTCTTCAATGACATTTAGGTACACTATAGTTGAATAAATATTGGTACATAAGTATATGTGTATGTAGCTTTTTTCCTAAGTATGTACATATGTAAATCATTCACATACATTTAAATTATATATATATAGGCCAATTTTTAATTATTGTATGGTTATTATACATTCGATTCAATAGGTAGTGGTATACATTGATTTTCATTTAAAATTCTTTTTCTAACGCACTTAGAGACCCATTTACCCCATAAAAAATGCTATGAATTCTCATTTCGTTTAGTTTTTCATCTTAACTAATATTTATAATTCAATAACAATATTTTGTTTAAATACTTTTTTCAGTTTTTTTTTCGATTTCAGAATAAATATTTTACTATGGTGTTGTGTAGTTGTTGCTGCTTTTCTGATTTTTAGAGTTGGTAGTTAGAAATAGTGATTCAGAAAGTGAGTGAATGAGTGGGCGAGTAGGTGAGAAAGTAGCGTGACTAATATCAGGAAATATTTTGTAAAAGTACTTTTTTGCAAATTATTTTGTTTTTTTTTCTTTATTTTATAATTTCTAAAAAAATATGCGTGATGGTTTTTTATTGGAATCATTTTTATTAAGTTGGTTTGTGTAGCGAGTCTTGGATAAATGGGTTAGCCTAATGCTTTTCTAATTTGTTACATTAAAATATCTATTGCACATATTAAGGTTTTATTTGTGTGGTTTTGGATTTCGTTTATATGTACATATATGATATATTTGTAGGTTAAATTTAATAAAATAATAAATAGCATAACTTTAAGGTGAAGCTGTGCTTAATTTTCTGGCTATTTGCTCAAAACTAAAAATGCACAAAAATAAAATGTATGTAAATTTCATTAAGTATTGTTCTCTTAATATCTAATTTTTTCTTTCCTTATGTTCCAACAAAAGTTTAACAATTCTCCTTTTGTATAAAAATCTTCATTTTAAAAGGAGCATTGCTAATTAAGAGCATATAAACGATGCACAATCCGTCTTTTGTTCAGAAATGCTGATAACAAAAGCTTTTCTAATGTCGCTGCAACAAACTGTTTTAAAAATACAGTATTGCAATTGACATGCGATAACCTGAATAGTTCTGTGATATTAGATTTTAAGTTTGGCTACGATTTTTTCCTTTGATTATTCGCATTTACATTATATGTTAAAATGTGTCGTGTAGTAGTAAAAAAATTCCCCTAAAGGTGTCGGAAAAAATCCCATGAAATGTTGAAAAAATAGATGAAATAAAATACTTCATTTATTTGCATCGTATAAAAATAGGAAAAACTGATCATAAATACTTCAAACAATAATATAACAAATTTTTTATGTAATTTTTAGTGCCAGTGAAAAAAAGTGGAAGTTGTTCTTAAGGAAGGACAATTTCATTGCATCCAAAGGATCCGCAATTATGTTTTTTCGTATTTCTAGGATCCCATTAACAAAATTTTAATGTGATTTCAAACCCCGTGATTTGCAGAACAGGCATAAATACCAGATACACTTTCAGCTTGCATATCTTCCTGCTGTAAAGTAGATCTCTTCTGTCTGCTCAAAGTAAAGCATTTAATCTTCTATCTTCCAATGAGGCATTCAACATTAGATTTATTTAAGTTTTGTAAACAAAAGATTTCAATCTTTTCAAAACGATTTAGTGAAACTGCCAACATGGTTAGCAGAAATGAAAATATTACAGCGCCAGTAACACGACAAGCGCTGAATTTAAGAATTAAGTATATTCGCAAGATGCCATTTACGATGGACGAAACAGATAATAAGTTTTGCTGGACTATAGGAATGCAACAAGTTGCCCTTAAGCTTACGTAATATTGAAGTTATATCTCCGATGCTCCTCTAATCGGATATAAATTATTTAACACATTTCTACAAAATTTTACAAGCTTTATAGCTGTATTAGTGGAAGTCACTCTTGATAGTATATTTCGTAGTCTAGGAAAAATCTATCTATACAGGTTGTCGCAGTTCTACAACAAACACAATATTAAAAATAAATTGTTTAAGTAATAAGCTTTTCTGCTGTCAAAAGCAGCTGTGTTGAAAAAAAGAAAAACCTGCCGAGAAAAAACAATTAAAAATGAAAAATACGCTTAAAATGTAAACCAATACAAAACAAAACAGGAATGTCGGCCAAAAAATTAAGCAAAAGAAAAAAGTAAACAAACTTACTTATATACAAAATGTAAACAAAAACTGTCAGCTGATGACAGCGATGACCTGTCTAAATAAACCTTGATCTTGGATATACATATGTGTGCTATAAACTTTTGTACGAAGCGTGCATATTTTTATTATTTATTTTTGACGTTTAAAAACAACTACACATAAATAAAATTTTTTTTTAAATAAAAAATAAAACTGCCCGAGAATATCATATTAACACAGTGTGAGCTGTAGACAAAAATTTAATCAGAACGCGGGCATTAAAATAGGGACTTCATAGAATTATTTGCTTTTTGTATAAATTGTCCAGTAAGTTAATTCAATTATTGCAGTTTTAGTTAAAATTTAAACTTTTACTATTTAAAATGTATTTATTCAAGCATTCTTATATTTGATTTAAAGCTACCGCTGACATTTGCTGTGACAACTGCCGATGCCAGAAAATTTAGCAAACTCAATTATATTGATGTTAGAGGTGGGAAATACTAATTTTTCATTAAAAAACTGCGACCAATGTCTGTTGCATCTTGAACAGAAAAAAGTTAATAGATCATAAAAAATGGAGCCGTTTAACAGCCGAACGGACAATTTATAATATTCTTTCATTTTATTCCACGGATAAAAGTATGTTTATTGTCGAATTTAATTTATTTTAAAAATCCTACTCAGGTGATTGACTATTCCAAATTTTTCATCTATAAAATTTTGTTTTCAATCTTATAAAAATATAGAAAATCATATTAGCTGACGTTTATATACACATATGTATGTATATTTGTACTTATATATATGTATACACATATTTAAATTTAGTTCCTTGAGAAAATATTGTTCTGTTGTTAAAACAATAATAAAAGAATACGATCAGTTGATATGCTTTCAGAGTAATTTTTTGCGGCAAATAAATAAATCAAAATCTGTTGAGCCGTTTGAGCACGAAGATGAAACATACGATGCTACCATTACATTGCTTGCTAAAAAAAAGACTATAATAAAAACAAAAGAATATAATATAATATTGAATCCAAAAAATATCATAGTATAAACTTTTCCATCCCTGATTGATAGTGTAAACGTATGCAAGATCTGTATGTAATGATTTTTAGCCCTGCAGACCTGGTCAACTGTAGTGTAGGAATTCCTAGATCTACAATGGCAATTTACAACCGACAGTGATTTTCGCTTTTATTCTGTCTGGTTGCTCTTAGCCTCTTTGAAGCTTTCTACACATTGATGCGTTTAGCTTTGTTAAAGTTAAATGCATGATAAATATATTTATACATATTTTTAGGAAAGGTATTGATTAGGCAAACTTAATTGATTACAATAGAGCCGAGAATGCAATTGTCAAACTTCTTATAAAAAAACTGATAGAAAAGTTGTTGATATTTTTATATATAGAGTTTGACAATCATCTTACTTATAACCTGGGCTGTTGCATAGACAAGCTACTAGGGCCGTAGAGTTTTATACATAAGTATAAGCTCATCAAGACAACAAATACTATCTTATTACTCAATGTCCATAACAGCAGACTAGAAGTAAAAAGTAAAGGAAAATATTCAAAAGTATTCAAGGCAAATAATCGAAACAAATGGTCAAATTTTGACAATCATTAATGAAAAAATTAAAAAGAGTTATTAGCTGTGCTTTCAAATCCATCTTGACAAAAGCACAATATCCTTTCACTTTATCGTTAATTTTCATTTATCGTTTATATCTTTCCAAAAAATTTCTTCATTTCTATTACAGCCTGACACCAGTAACCTTCATATCTTCGTTGAACTTGTATAGTGATTATTCTAACAAACTGATATTTCATTTCAAAAGTCGAGGCCCAAACGTACATTTTTTTTATTGTGTTCTTTTTTTTAATTGCGATGCAGTTGTAAAGCAGCACTGGACTATGGTCATAATTATATCTTCAATGCGATCAGGCTTATGCTTGTTGTTCGCTCTTCGAGATCTATGCGTCTTGCTGTCGAACATTCTATGAGAGCATTTTACTGATGGAGGACATTGGAAACCGTAGGTGTTCTTCATTCCTGTACGAAGGTGTAGTAGTTCGCTTGACAGGTTTTTAAGAAAGCACCCATTGTTGGTATTTTCGTATATCCTGGCACTGCGGTTGAAATTTGAAAATTAGAACTACAAATTTTTTCTTTATCTTAAATTAAGTTTGATTAACTAGTGTAAAGTTTTACTTTTGGAAACTGAGAACTGCACTAAATTCAAAAAATTAAATATAATCGTTTATATCTTTCCAAAAAATTTCTTCATTTCTATTACAGCCTGACACCAGTAACCTTCATATCTTCGTTGAACTTGTGTAGTGATTATTCTAACAAACTGATATTTCATTTCAAAAGTCGAGGCCCAAACGTACATTTTTTATTGTGTTCTTTTTTTTAATTGCGATGCAGTTGTAAAGCAGCACTGGACTATGGTCATAATTATATCTTCAATGCGATCAGGCTTATGCTTGTTGTTCGCTCTTCGAGATCTATGCGTCTTGCTGTCGAACCTGCGAATCTGTATCGAGCTACGTTTTTTGTTTAACATTCTATGAGAGCATTTTACTGATGGAGGACATTGGAAACCGTAGGTGTTCTTCATTCCTGTACGAAGGTGTAGTAGTTCGCTTGACAGGTTTTTAAGAAAGCACCCATTGTTGGTATTTTCGTATATCCTGGCACTGCGGTTGAAATTTGAAAATTAGAACTACAAATTTTTTCTTTATCTTAAATTAAGTTTGATTAACTAGTGTAAAGTTTTACTTTTGGAAACTGAGAACTGCACTAAATTCAAAAAATTAAATATAATCGTTTATATCTTTCCAAAAAATTTCTTCATTTCTATTACAGCCTGACACCAGTAACCTTCATATCTTCGTTGAACTTGTGTAGTGATTATTCTAACAAACTGATATTTCATTTCAAAAGTCGAGGCCCAAACGTACATTTTTTATTGTGTTCTTTTTTTTAATTGCGATGCAGTTGTAAAGCAGCACTGGACTATGGTCATAATTATATCTTCAATGCGATCAGGCTTATGCTTGTTGTTCGCTCTTCGAGATCTATGCGTCTTGCTGTCGAACCTGCGAATCTGTATCGAGCTACGTTTTTTGTTTAACATTCTATGAGAGCATTTTACTGATGGAGGACATTGGAAACCGTAGGTGTTCTTCATTCCTGTACGAAGGTGTAGTAGTTCGCTTGACAGGTTTTTAAGAAAGCACCCATTGTTGGTATTTTCGTATATCCTGGCACTGCGGTTGAAATTTGAAAATTAGAACTACAAATTTTTTCTTTATCTTAAATTAAGTTTGATTAACTAGTGTAAAGTTTTACTTTTGGAAACTGAGAACTGCACTAAATTCAAAAAATTAAATATAATTGCTAAATAATAGTAATAGTTCTTTGCAGTACTACATAAATACTTAATGTAGAATTGTACTTTTGCAGAATAAAAAGCATCAAATTCACCACACCTGCTGGAAGATATTGAGGAAATTTCGAAAAAGTTAAAGAGAATTCCCAATACCGATCACCCATAAACTTTAAAACTATGACTTGAAAGTCAAGCCAACAAGGCATCGTATAAATTGCATCTGAGCGAATTTTTCTTATACGAGTAGAGATGTTCTTATATTCGTATCCGTTTCTAACTGCATTAACGAAGTTTTTAATGAAATTTTAATTTACTACACAATATACTGTAATAACTTATTTCAGATCTACCCTCGGATCACTAAGATTCATTGAAGGGCAAATCTAAGAAATCATCATATATTTATAAGTACATATATTGCGACTTAACCGCTAAAAAAATCTTAAGGGACATACACAACATTTTACTGGAGAAGTGTTTTTATTAACTGCCTTTGCACTAAGTTGTAAGGCTACTGCAAAATTGATTTCAATCCAAAATTTGGAATGCCACTTCTACGGATTATACAATTTTAAGATCAATGGTCGTAAATGATCGATTGCGATGAAAAAGTGAAAATCAAAAATTATTGCACTTAAGCCTTTTCCGCGGTAAGGGCATGATATAATAAGTGTAACGGAAAATGTTTTTCAAAACTGATTAAAATATATAGTATGTGGGAGCTTAAATTTTTAGTGGGTGTATTGTATTAGTGATGTGACAAATGCGATTTAATATTGTTTGAAAATGTGGTCGGTTTTAATCGTTCTTATTGCATATAGTTTGTCTAGTTTTTTGAACTTTCGCTCTGATACTTTTCGTTTTCTCTATTTAAAGTTTTGGTTGCAATTCGCTAAAAAGTACTAATTTGGCTATTTGTTCTATATGTAAATAGTCTTAAAAAATTTCCTTAAAATCACCTACTTAATATCTAATACTGAATGAATTTATTTCTCAAATATTAGTTCGCCATTTAGAAAGGGATTTAAGTATGATTTTGTATCGTAACCAGAAACGGAAGGCGCTGTTATACGTTTACGTGCCAAAGCTTTGGCACGTTTCTCCATATGTCCATGACCGCTGTGGCCATGATTGTGATGGGGTCTTTTTTCCTCCTTTGAATTCAATATCAGGGGTATGGGTATTGATGTATATAAAGGCTCTTTTACAATTGATGTGGGGGGATTTAAGGCAGCCTCCTTATATATAGCATCTGTTATTTTATTCTCTACGTGCTCCTCTTCTGTTTCCTTTAGTTTTAGGTGATTACGTTGATTTCGGCGATGATACTGATTGTGTTTGCGATGAGATTTTCGTTTCGTACTATAAACTGGCGATGTATCCAATATGGGTAGAGTTTCGATCGGTCTTAAAATAGTTGTTTCTTTCTCGATACCCAACGGTATTCGATCTGGTTCATTAAGTGCAGGTAAATTGGGTAACTCTCGCGGTGGTGGTGCTGTGGGCTGCCGGGCTATATCGAGCAGAAACGTACCGTTGGTTGGTGTTACAGGTTTATTGATGCGATCTTTAGGATTCGATTGTATTATTGTCGCTGTTGCGAATATTTCTTGAAATTTATTGCCTGCTGCTGCCAATTGCTGCAAATGCATGTGTTGTTTTTGTAAAAATTGTTGACGCTGTTGTTGTAGTTGATTTAGTATACGATATTGTTCCAGGATGTTTTTATAGAATTGTTCGGCGGTTACTTCGGATGAATTGATTAAACGTATGGCTATTTTTTCTGGTATCACAATTTTGTCTGAAATGAAATATTAAAAGAGAAATTTATTACAATCAATAGGTAATCTATTAAATAGTAAAAGTATCGAGTAATTCTTTGAAAATTTTCAATTGTATTTTTCGCAATCGTAAAGTAATTAGGTCTGTTCATATGCCTTCCACAGTAAAAACTTGTAACGAGAGTGAAACACACAAATTTAAAAAATCACTCTTCCGTATTCTTATAGAGAAAAGTATATAAACGCTTTATTAGTATCAATTTGAACTTAATTTGTTGCACTGTTGATTCCTTTCTCTGGTGTTGTTGTTCCTAAAGTTCAATTAATGAAGCATCCACACCCCAACGTAACATATTCTGTACAGATTAAAACCGAACACATTTTTACAAAAAATACATTTATTTTTATTTTTAAAAATTAAAAAAATATATACGCCTGATTTCTTCAATATCATGAAGCCCCTTACAAATATTTGCTTTATAACTATAAATAAGTATTTTATTAGTAACAGTTTGATGCAAGTTGTTTGTCTCTCCATTCCTTAAGCTCTTTTTCACCTTCTCGTTACAAATTTTTCTATTACGTGAACACTTTCCAGTAACAACCAGCAACAATTATTAAGAACTTGTAGTAAATGAACAGACCTATTATTATAAAATTGTTATTTAAGAAATTGTGAGGCACGCTCAATTCATAGTATTGTTGGGCATATAATATAGAAATATATGTATGTATACGAGTACAAAAAAATGCTTAAGGATTTCTAATAGTGACTGTTTTGTAATTAAGTATTCGAATCACCAATTATATATATATTGGTGTTTTATTCGTTAATCCATATCCAGAACACATGAGTCTGTGATGCTACACATACAGTAAAAAATTTGTAATTTAATCCAAAAATTAAAATAAAACGTGATATTACGATATATTTTGTCAAGTTCTGAGTGTCTCCGTACCCATCTGAATGAAAAGAACAATTCCAACGATCACTTCATTCATCAATCGTATGAACTGAATGGTAACATCACGTAGGATTGCAGACGGATTGCAATTATTTGTTGAGATCACAAATGTTTTTCGCTGTGAATATTTTATTCAATACGCATTAAATGTAAAACTGTCAAAAAAGTTAAAGTTTACATGTCGTTTATTTTGTATTTTTAGTTCTAGCTCTGCTACCGCCATATACTCGTAATCAATCCTATTTTATTTGAAGCAGCCACTCATGGATTTGTAATTATCGGTCCAGCTTCGCATCTCACATATTCCTAGAAATCTGTATCAGCCTTAATTTTTTTACTCTAGCAACAAAAGTTTCTGTTCTCTCCCTCTTGCTCTTGGCTTTAGAAAGGCCAACTTTTTACCTTCATCAGCTGCTTCAAATCTTTGGATTTCTTCTCGCACTGCTGATATATTTAAGTCTTCCCGTATATTTTTGTTTGTGACGAACCACGGTGCAGCTGTAATTAATCTTAGAATTTTTGACTGGTATCTTTTCAAAACATTAATGTTTGATTTGCTTGCTGCTCCCCATAACTTGATTCTGTACGTCCAAAAAGGTTTTAATATTCCCTTTTAAATTCCCAGTTTATCGTTTATATTCAATTCTGGTTTGGTCCCTAACAGCCAATAGAGTTTGCCAGTTTTTGTTTTGATTTTATGTGTTCCTTTAAGTCAATTGCCTATCTAAGATCATTCCAAGATAATTAAAAGCATTTTCTTTGTTCGCCGAGCAATTTTCTCTTCTAAGTACAAAAGTTTGGATTTATCTGAATTGACTTTAATACTCCATCTAGCAAACTATTGTTCAAGCAGGTTGATTTGATCCCGGATAAATAATGAAGCTTCTGTTGGTGACTGTTTTGTTGCAACTATAACGTCATCTGTGACTGGAATATGTAGACTAGAAATTGTGTTCAATATGGAGCCTAGTACGCTGCCTTGGGAAATACCCGCTTTAATTTCGTATATAATTGATCTATCATGTTTGCTTTTAACAATAATGTCTTTGAGACAGATAGATTTTAAAAAAGAAGTAGAATGGAGCCTTATTTTACAAAGTAGGCCATGGTATCATACTCTATCAAATGGTTATTGGATATCAAGTAAATCAGCTGAGCAAGAGCATCAGTTAATACGTTCATTATTCTATGACATTCTTTAGGAGTTTAATGGTTGTATCGGAAGGTGCATCGATATGATATTTTGTGTCGCAATGGGTAACAGCCTTCGTAGAAACATTTTTTTAATATTTTTGAAAATATTGCAACTACGCTGATTGGCAGCATAATTTCAGGTTTTCTTGGCTTAGAAATCATAATAATTTCGGCACATTTCCATTGTGAAGGGAAGTGTTCCAATTTGTAGTTCGTTATTTAAATTAAATTTAAGGTATATGTAATTTGAAATTTTTTTACAAATAAAACAAATTAACATAAAAATATTAACAATAGTTACGCCTTGATTTGGTTATACGCCTTGTTAAGAGTGTAATAATGAACTACACGTCATGATACGAGTATAACAATTTACTGCTGTTTTACAATTTTAATCCCAAAAGACATTCAGGTTAAATCAAATGAACTAACATATGGTTTCGATTTTAGTTTTTTTCTTTCTTTCTTTCTGCTAGACCTATTTTCATTACTTTAACAATTTCATAATAAATGAAATGCTACATGCACACACATTTCCACCGACAGCCACTCATAGAACACAAAACCATGACCTACAAATGATAAAACAACAACTTTCAAAGCTCAACACACCTGTGCAAAATAACAAAACATGAGAATCTCACACATACACAAATACATACATACGAATATAGTTGTTAGAAGGAAATAAGACAATATTTTTTTACTATCACACTAGTACACTCTAGCACTTAGACAAAATCATACTCTTCAACAAACTATAGGAAAAAATATTATTACATACGAGTACAATGATTAACCTTGCGGTTGGAAATAACTACTCATACATACATACATACATATACAACAATATAAAAACACTATACTACCTTGAAAAATAATAAACTACCGAGTTAAAGCTTTTTGTACACAGAACACAGGAAAAGCTGCTTAAAGTCAAAACTGAAAATAACAGACACAAACGAGTAGATTGAAAAAATTCAAAATTAAGACAAACACTCCTTTTAGAAAATGTAGAACAACACAATTTTATTTATATTTTTTTATATTTTTTGTTGTTTCAGCAATAACAGCCAGCCCCATTTAGGGGTCTTTTTAAAATAGGAAACCTTAGAAGAAAATAAATAATAAGAAATAGAACATTTCTTGCCTATATTAATAATACAACAAACACGAAAAGAAAAACAAAGAAAGGATTTCGTAAAACTATTGTTGCATGCACTCCAGTATTGCCGTTTATTAATTTTTTTAAACGCCTGAAATCCCTAAACTTAAGTTTTTCTTAACAAAAATCTAAATGTTTTAGTAAAAAAGTGTATAATTAATGAAGAATTGAACATGATTTAATGTTACAAAGTGAACAAGGTGCAAGCAATTTTGATTTTGCAGGCCACTGTATCTAATCACTATTCATGTATGTATAGTTATACGTCCATTTGACAAAATTTTTGGGTAGCCGTGTTTTTACTCGTACATATGTACTCATACAAATTATGTATAGAAATAAGATACGAGAAGTTTTATGATACCAATACGAATATATGCAATTTCTTGCATAATTTAAAAACTTCTCTGAAATTTTAATATATCACCTCTAATTATAGTTAAATTATCCCATGAGACTGTTCTTTCTTATCCCGTTGATTTTTTATATCTACTTAATGAGCTTCTAGTTTGATCGTTAATATCTACTAAAGTAAAAAGTAGATATGATGCCGTTTCTTTGGTATGATATTAAAAGGTATAATGAACAACATTGATCCACAAGCTGGTATCTAAATTCCTACATATATGCATGTGTTTTATTTCAAACGTAACGGTTTTTTACTACAAATTTAATATCATTCAATGGAATTAAAATGACTTGACTTTTTAAAAGTAAAAAAAAAATTTTTTTAGATGTACCCCAATTTTTTTTTTGCTTATTTTTTGAAGTTTATCTAATTACAATATTCAGTATATTTGCCCTATGGTGGCATATACTTTCTTAAAACTAAGTTTTCCTTTTTAATAGTAGGTTTCAGTTTACATATTAAATGTTTTCTAAATAGTCTTGCAATTTTAGACCATGTTTACGGTTGTATTCTATTTCAGTTTCATTATGTTAACAAATTTTTTTCTATCACAAAAAACTGTTTCCGAAGTTAAACTTTTATATGTAATTTGTTTGCTTTTTAACGTCTGCGTTTCAAAGCATATGTATAAAAACTAAATCAACAAAAATATATCTCTTATAAAAAGTAAAACAAGATACATAAGTATGTATGAAGTCGCCACTTCATTTCTTAAGAATTTATTTAACCATTCAAAAGTAGCCGGTATATGCTCTGGTACAGCCATAATTTAAAAAAGATAACTATTTTTACAGGGAATTCGTAATAATGAAAAATTCTTAATAATGGAAAATTAAACGTCACTTTAACACTCATTTTTTGCCATGAGTAGCTTTAACTAACGCCTGCTTTACCGCCAAGTAGTAATAATGGCTCTAAAAGTAATGTTTAAAAGAAAATGTTGCAATAATTTGTAATCTAATCCTAATAATATTTGCTTTTATGTATGTTAAATATATGTATATGCTACTGTTTAGGACTTTTTCAAACTCGTTTATTTTGCAATTTGTTTTCACTGTAATGGTGTCTTTCTGTGCGTGTTTTTCAAAGTGTATCATAAAAATACATGTATATGCATTGCAAATTTAAAAATGTTCGGTTTGTATTTTACAAAAAAAAGGCCGTAAAAATTCCAAGTAATAATACAATCTGGCACAGTGGACATAATATGAAAATAAACAAAAGATATTTCTTCGTTAAACAATACTTTTTATAACTTTGTGTAATTTACAAAGAGAAATACATCCAGTTATTAAATTAGAAATTTTGCTACATTTTTTTTAAATTAACAACGGCAACTCTTCATATGAGTTACAGTTACTCTCTTTCTCTCTCTATCATTCGTCAGGGCACAAAAGTTATGTATGTATATATGAATGTATACTTTACCAAAGAGTACAAACAAAAAGGGAAAAATTAACGGATTGGGTACGACAACCCATTGACCTACATTTTAAACTAAAAAATCTATAGCCAGAGTACGAGTATATACATATATATACATCTATACTTATAAATGCTAAAGCAATAAAAACAATAACAATCATATAATGTTGAAATATGGCAAGCCTTATTTTGCACTCGCTTTAACAGCAATAGCAGAGGAAACGGAAATAAACGAATGTTCTACAATTGCAATAGAAGTCTGTTTTGCGAAATATGGCCAAGGATAGAAGGAAATCAGCTTAATGTAAGAAAGTATTTATATAAGTTTTGGAAATTAAATCAACATAAATTAGCTCCAATGCTGTTGAGTTTAATATTATAATGAAGCTCATTTTTATTTTAATATTTTACAATATTCATTGCTTAGGGGAAAGTAGAATGATATTATAAAAAACCTACACTAATAATTAAATATTATTTCTTAATTTAAATTGAAAATTTTTTCATATCGAACTAACATTTGCAGGTCATTGGGTCAAAATTAAAAATACACGTATGCTTAAGTTTAAGGAATAACAAATCAAGTTAAACGACATACATGTGTAATTGAGCATGTGATACGATTTGAAACTGAATTAAGGCCATATATTTAATGGTATTAAAATGACGTGTCTTATAAGTTTTTCATTTTGTTCGAACAAACTTATGATAAGTACTATGGATACGACATCGGTTTCATTTCTGAAAAAATTGCAACTTTTTGTTGACCAGTTTATAAAAAAAAATCTATTTATTGATCTTATTTGTAAACTTTATAATAAATTTTGCGCTTCTTCGCTTTGAAAGGGCTAAACATTTTTTTATTGTTATTATTATCATAATTTTTTTTATTTGCATTATTTTTTTAAACGTATGGCGTATATGTAATATAATAAATTTCTGAAGCACACATTGCAAATTGCAATTAATTTTTAATTAGAATGAAACTCTATTTTTAACCAACTTCAAGAAAGGAAGAGGTTACTAATTCGTGTATGTTTTTTACGTTTTTTTAGTGTTTGTGTTATAATTTGTGAACTGATTTTCAAAAAAAGATTAATGGATTGCTTGTGATTTGCTCCCATAATTATTTTTTCAAAGTCGGATATGCAAAATATTGATTATAAAACTCCACCATTGGTGGACTGCTTTTGAAAAAAATTTATGGAACTATTTTCAAACATTTTTATTTAAGAATCAATCTTTTGTGAAAGTAAAATATATACTAGAATTGGATTATATCGGGTTTTAAACTAACCCACGCTGGCATCGATTTTGTAATCTGTTCAATTGGTTGTTTGTTTTGAAGTCGGCTCTTTTGCCAGAATTATATGGAAAAATAATATGAGATTGAAAATTGATTAAAAATAAGCGGAATCAAATTTCGCTGGATTTTCATAAAATTTAAAACTGAATGAGTGATCATATGAATGGACCATTAATGGAGCATATCCTCTTAAATATATATATATTTTTTTAATTTTTTCTCAACTACCGAAAAGATCAGACAAACACATAATTAAAAGACACACGGACGAATATGGAACTTTATATTTCTTTGAAGTTGATTAATTTGCCACAGCTACTTCGTATGTTAGATATTAACATATTCATAGAGTTCTAACCATCCCAATAAAAAAAATTTGTTCAAATCATGTGATAGCAAATATAATTGAACTCTGAATTTTTTGTTAGAGCTGGATTGAACATAATAGCAGATTTTCAGATATGAATACTTATAGTCAGTTCCTAAGATATTGAGGACGGAATAAGTGATTTGGGAAAAGAAATGTAAGAAATAAATAAACTTTTAATTACATATTCATAAAGTAGACACTTATATCGAAAAATATAATATAATTAAATGACTTAAAAGTTCTCTAAATAAATAAATAGTGCAGTACGCATTTTAAAGAATCAGCGTAAGATCTTTTCTAAAATTTTGGTAAAGTTAGAAAGAAGTATCATCGTTATGAGCTAGCTCAATGATATTAATTATAAACAATAATTTTTTTCTGTCTTTAGCATTTCTCAGCTTCTTGCATAAAGTTTTAAATTTTTAAAACACAAGTAATTTTTTGGAGCTTGTTTATTTTTCTTTTTCTTTACCTTTTTACACTTTCAGTTTACCAACATTATTTTTTTTAATTTTATTACATAAAAAACGTTTTGACGAGCTTATGCTTAATTTTTGTTAATTCAGTAATATATTCGAAATTTATTTTGTTTTCGAGCTGCATAAATAACGCAAAATTAATTTTTCGCAACTAAAACTATTAAACAACATTTTAAAATGTACAGGTAAATTAAAACGCACAGTAGTGCGCCAGGACAAATTCAGTCGTATGTATGTATATTACACGAAACCATTCGCGCTGTCCTTACTCCACTCAAACCTTTTCTTCCCCTTATCATAAAATAATGAAAATTCAAACATTTATATGTAACCTTGTAGGAGAAGTTTGAGTCCCCCCAAGATATGAAGCTGTAAAAAGTATATTTTAGTACCTATTCACTGAGTCACAGTAATCATAAAAATCTAGGGGCACAAGGCTCCCCTTAATCTTATGGGTGAGAATAGTAATCAAAAAAATCTAAAAACGGGAACTATATCTAGAGAGCCTAGATCAAATATACAGATGTGTAAATAATCCAAACAAAAAAAACTGAAAACTGAAGCTTTTTATCTAGGGTGCAGCAGGGTGCCCTTAGTTGTGCTATTTTTTGTATTTTAATTATAACTTTCCCTGGAGGTTTTCAGGAAGTGATCTCTTTTTACTTTTTTTATATAAAGATACGCGTCCCTGTTACGAAGAATTGGAGTGATAAAGTTTACACTCTCTTAATTATTCCGTAGCTTATAGGAGATTTATAAAAAAAATTAATTTGGAAAAAAGGAGCCAGATCCACACAAAAAATAAATGAGAAAAGAGGGCCCAGTTCGTATTCACAAATTTCGGCCATTTAAAGTACTGAGATCAAAATAGTTTTTACCTCTCTAACATGGGAAATAATTATGAGTAATTTTTACCTTTCGAATATGGGAAAGAATTATGGGGGGAATGTTGCCTAGAAATGAGATGGTATTTTACCTAGCAAGAGCTTGCGATCTCGATATTTCTAAGTACCGAAATTTTTTGATATTATATTGGATATATTTTCATATTTATGTTTTTGTGTTTTTGTGAAATTTATACCATAATCAAGTGAAAGGAACTGGTTGCCAAAGTAAACGAATAGTCAATCAAGTTTGTAAAACAAATTATTCATCAATTCGTTATTTTTATACACAAAGCTAAAACGTATCAACCGAAATATTTAATATTTGTAAAACTGATTAAAAAGTTTTTATTGAGTTTTTGTATAGAAATGAATCTTGGTTGTCAATGGAATTCGACCAAACATTTTGTTTAAAAATACTAGCGTCGCACGTCAGGATATTCAGCGTTTATTCATCGTATACAATTGCTTTATTAATGGCATTGTGTCACTACTGAATCAGGTATCGAGTTGGCTGTTTTATGATCGAGTTTGGCCAAAAGAATGCGGTATGATAGGAAGGAAGTAATTGAAAACTTCCTTTTTGTTTTATTGGCTTAAGAAAAAAAGAAATTTTCATTCTATTCGCAATTAATGAATTTGTGTTTCATTCAGCATATTATTCCTGTTGCCTTTGTTGTCAGTTTTGCTTTAGAGTCATTTAACCTAATTTCTTCACACCTGACTTATATAGTACTTTTTCTAAAACTACTATAGTTTATGTTTTTTTTTAATAAAATAGTAATTATGAGCACAAAAGTTTCAATAGTGTTAATTGTAATAGTGTGAGGGAATAAATCTTACCACAGTTATTATATTTCGTTACAAATGGGCGTATCGTGGGATCCCATATGAATATATAGTACAGAGACAGCATTATGGCAGCCAGTGACACACATAGAACATAGACAGCTACCGTTAAAATGCGAATGACCTTACGATTGCCCTGCGGCTGATAGCAGCGACTGATGGTTTCTGTAGGCGGTAACTTTACTTTTTCTTCCAGTGAACCCATTTTTGAATTCATGACTGACATTTAGTTGTTTTATTGAAATTTGACTTATTAACGGATTTTCGGTATAAAAAAATATGTTCCAAGGTATTGATATGTTAAATTCTTTGCTTAGATTTTTTTAGTTGATGGGTATTAATTTCATTTTTCGTTTAAATTTTTATAAATTTTTTGTTAATAACATTTTGTGTTTTATCACTTTTTTAAATATTATATTTCAATGATTATTTTTGCACATGTATTTCGTATTAGAAAAATATTTGTTTTTTTTTTTATTTTAAATAAAACCGTTAAAACTCATTTGCTTATTTCTATTCAAGCATTTTCCGACCGATTCTCTGTGCAACTGCATTTGTAGTGAATTAAGTTTTTCGTATTTTCAACGTTTTTAACAAAAATTCATCCATTCATACGTTTTCTATTAGGAATCAGTGCGAATAAATTTCGTTTTGCCATTCTCTCCAAATCTCTTTAATACTCTCTTCAATTACAAGCGGAAAAAGGAATCGGTTGCTCTCGTTTTTCATCACAACTTTTTTATAGCTATTCTATGCGAGTGTGTGCGATAAACTGTAAATTGCCAAATGCCGTTAATGTGTTTGGTGTTGCCAGTTTCATGAGACTGGGGGATGGTTTAATTTAAATGGAACAATTCATTATTTTTAATCAACTTCAAAAAAGGAGGGGGTTATAAATTCGTGTGTATTTTTCAACTTTTTTTTACTGTTTGTACACGCATAACTTTATCATTTTTGAAACGATTTTCAAAATAAGGTTTTTGTTTGAAAGAGGGTTTGTTTGTAGTTTGGTCCCATAACGTTTCTTTTAAAATCGTACGAGAAATTTGCGCCACCAAAATATTGATTATCGAGTAACTTCCTTACTTATGTACTGATTTTGAAAAAAAAAAAAACTTTTTATTTTAAAGTGTAGCTTGCAGTTTAGTTTCATAGAAATGTAATTTAAGAAGGGATTGAAGTTGTTTTTTTACTTTTATTATTTTGAATTTCGAATCTGTGCCTTCACATAAGATCTTATTTGTAATTTTAAATACAATTTTAAAGAAAATTTTATAAAACTGTATTCATAAACGAAACGTTTAATAAATCATTTATGATATTAAACATTTTAGTGTATAAATCTTCTTCTATAAAACAGAAATAAGCTGATAATTCGGTTTTTAGAAATTTTATGTTATATATGTATGCATGATTATTAGGGTGCAACTAAATACACATGGGAAAAAACATTTTTGAGAGATTTCTTTTGTTAATTCAAACCTTCTCCAAATTCATTTTGCAAAATGTTACACTGATCATACATCGCTTAAATAATAATCTAAACTTGATTTGATTTAGATCATAATGTACCAATTTGAATCCGGTAACAAAGTTATCACGACCCACTAGCTTTTTATGTGATATTATTTTATACATATCTTAATAATTTTTTTTAAATATTTTACTCCTGTAGTAAATATATACGTAACTAAGTTTTCCAAATTCGAGTCATAGCCCATAAAGCGAAGTAATGCCGGCGAATTTTAATGATTGCATTTACTCTTGAAATCCCCTAAATCTTAATGTAACCACACAATTGCAATATTATGGATATTGTATAAAAAATTGAATGTGTGTATATTATGTTAGTAGGTGGCACAATATATTAAACGAAATCAAAAGTCTTTCGATTTATATTGAGCAAAAAGTAATATTTTGTAATGTGTTGACAACATAGTACAATAATGATGCTCCAACAAACATTATCTTTGTATTTTTTCAATTAATGCGCAATTGTCTAATTTTTATATTTCACAAAACCTTTATTTCACAATTTTCTTAGTCATATGTATGTAGGTGTGTGCGTTTTGTTTACTTTTAAATCGGTATATTTCTTTTCTTCAATATTGAGCAATTTATTGGGTAGTGTGGGGTAAAACGACTATAATAAATGGTATGAATTACTCAATACAACTATTCATAGATATATTTTTTATCGCTTTAATTTTAACAATTTCATCCAAGAAATCAAGTTATTAAAGGAAAAATTTTAAATGCCACACCAATATGGTGGCATATATCGCTAATAAAGATAATACCAAATAGTCTTTTGGGTTACAGCCAGAGAAAATTTCTAATGAATACAAAAAGGTTGTTAGTAACTAGATTTTTGCTAGAAATAGCGTAATTTTTGTGTTGCTCGTAAGCACCCAGGAATATGTCAATCCCAGATTAAATATTACCAGAACTTTCTTAAGCTTTTAACAGACTTAGCTTATCTATTCTTTTACCACGTTTATACGCACGTCTTATTTGCAAATAGAACTATTTGCAAATAACTAATTCACTGTTTATACGGGAAATTGCATACAGAACTTGTGTTATTATTAGTGATGCCATGTGACGAAAATATGATTGTTTGGTAAGCAAAACACAAAAAACGTTCATGAAGTGGCAACGTCTTACTTTTTATTTGCAAATAGTCTCGTTATTCACGACTTGTTTAAGTGAGTTAATAAGTTACAATAAAAAAGTTATACGGCAACATTCTTCTTTTTTATTTGCAAATAAGACGTGCGTATAAACGTAGTATTTGAAGCAAATAACGCTCGGAACATTTAAAAGAAATTTCATTTTGCAATATTCAACTAGTTTTCGTTTTCACAGGTTGTTTTGTTTTATTTTTATATTTAATCCATTTTATGTATATAAAATGTACGTGCAGAAGATTAGTTAATACTTTACAACTAGAATATTCAGGTTTATTTATATTTTTATCTTAAAGGTCATTTAATTAATGCATGGAGACGGAAAAATTTCGTTAAGAAATTAACAATTTATCAGTCATAAATTAAAAATCTTATTTAAGTGGTATGAAAATGTAGCAGTTTCCAAAAAATCTTTCAGAATGTTCAAAAAACAGCTGTTTAATACAAACAAGGAAATATTACAGAAGACGATTGTAAATTAGAGACAAAATGAAATGTATAAAATAAACATTTTTAAAACTTAAAACAGTTCAATAAAACATTTTTATAGTACTTAATATTGAAATTTATTATTCGGGAGAATATCCCGACCAATCGTTAGAAACAATTAGTTTTTTTGCAAAATGCATTGAAAAAAATGCAAATATGTGTTCTAAAATAGAAATAAAATATTCTCTCGAATCAATTATAAGTTATACGGCCTCTGCCTTTAGAAATCTGTTACTATTATTTGAGTAATTGACGTTGATATACATATTAATAAATGTATGTATTTATATTGGGGTTCATACTCATGCCCATGTGTAATAGCTTTAATATCGATGTACTGGCAACTCTTTCAGCTTTTCCGACAAGTTTAAGTGGGTGTGTGTGTTTGTGAACTTTTGTTTTTGTATTGGATTTCAGAACAATTTTATTTTTTAGGCAAATGCTCCCATTATTAGTTCTCTGACATTATTTCTTTCGTTATTTTTGTTTTGTTTGAATATTTACATGTTTTTTGTTTTGCCTTAAGGGTCCACTAGTTACTCATAACAAGGTGGTTCAACTAGTGGGAGTAAGTACGAGTACGAGTCATAATTTACTGACGAGGTTAGTGAGTGGTGCCCTCTTCTATTGTTGTACCCCTGCATACATATTTTTATGCATGTTTGTCTTTTATCTAAATATGTAGCTGAGATACCAAACAATTGTTTCAGTTTTATTTTCTACAATATAGAGTCTTTATCACTTTAATTGCAATACTAAATAGGATGAAGCACATCTGTTTGTTTATGTTCATTGGGGAATTAATATTTTTCAATTGCCAAAATCAACAATAATTGTTTTGAAGAAAGTTTGTTTGATTGAATGCTTTCATTCACTTTTTCTTCTCTTCGACGTTTATCTAAAATTATTCCATCTTTATTAACGCGTTCAGTTTTCCCTCGATATTGAAAATAAATTTTCTTTGACGGATTTCATTTTAAATAAACATTTTGCAGCTGGAACAACCCACATACACGTATATACATATGTATGTAGAGTACATACGTATGTACGTACGTATGTAATGTAAGCATTTGGCTTTTAATACAAATATTTTGAATAAATTTTTTTCCTTGATTTCGTTTAATTGATCGCTGAAATATTTGAAATGTTTTTGCGTTACACGTGGTTCTGTAGTCTGTTTGTTTGTTTTTGGCAAAAATCACTCTGAATTTTTAAAAATGCTGAATTTGTTTTTAAGAATTTCTTATGAAATTTATAAAGTGCTTTGGATATGTATACAGTCTCAAGGTCAAATACGTACTCGCATATAATCGTGGAAGCTTAATGCCTAGAAATTGATAGGAAATTGCTCTGCGAGCACCTTACGCAGGGAAAAGAAATTTTTGAATTATGCATATATAGAGTGCAGCTTATGTTGGTGAACATACGCAGCAGTGATCCTAGCCGTTCCTACTTATTGGTCGTTTGGCTGTTGGAAAGAAGTGGGCAAAATCACTGCAGTCTGCACCATATAAGGTATAATATGATAATCACAAGTGTAATGAAGTTTTATTTTAAAGCTATTTCAAGGACAAGGTTTGATTTAACTCCTCTTAATGTTTATACCAAATTTTTACCTAGCAAATCGGCATTTAGGCTCAGAAATTCGGTTGTTGTCGATATATACACGTAGAGGGCGACTCTAAAGAGAAAGACAAATAAAATACATATGTGACTCCTGTCACGAAATTCGAAAATCTCGCCATGTTCGGCACTGCCGGAACTTATTGCACAGAAAAGAAAAGATTCAGTTTGCACATATCCAGCTCTGAAGAAATTAAGAGCCAGACAGATGACTTATCTCGGATCTGGATGCTACAAGGACGCGCGACTTACTGTAATTTTTCATGCTCTAAAATTTACAGAATTTTATAGTATTTTATGGGCCTCAATAGCCCCTTGTATAAACCAACTAGCGGACCAGGCGAACTTCGCCTCGCTCCAATTTTAAGCCTTCAGACAAACTTTCTATTTTTTCATTTAAGAAGCCATTAAGGAATAAATAATTTCAAACAAAATTTCATACAAAAACTCGATTTTCGATTTTTTCAATTTTCCAACTTTTCCGGAGGGATTTTCTAAAATTTTCTTCAAACCTTCTCCTCGAAAATACGAACAACTGACAAAAAGTTTTACAGAAATCCGCCAAGCCATTCTCATTTTATGCCTTATTGGATTTTGCCACGCCCCTCCGCCCACAGACCGAAAATAAAAAATCGGACTTCACAGTGTCACCCGCACGAGTATTCTCCAGGTTCCCTGAAAATTTCGTCAAAATCGGCCCAGCCTTTTTGGAGCCATTACTTTACATACATACAAACATACATATACACATCCTATTTTATATATATAGATGTTTATTAAAATTCTAAAAAAATGCTTTGCTTCGTTACTGTTTTGAGCAGTTAATAAAAAGCTGGCGGTTGTGGCCAGTGTCGTATTATTGATTACAACAAAAGGTTGCATGCAAGGTCTAAACGTATTTATACAGGTCATCGCAAGAGCTCATTGGATAGTTTTTGTTTATATTTTTGGTATGTCTAAATTTCTTTAAATTTTTTGTAGATTTGTATCTGCACAGTGCGTTGTTTTACACACAAGAATCAGTAAAAAATATTTCATCAGATGTTTCAAAAATTAAGGAATTGTGCTAGTAACTAAATATTTAATATAAAAACATGGGCCGTTATATATTAAATTTATTAGATTAATTTTAAAGTTTTCATATGAAAATTTAATTTCGTTCTTATAACTTTCACTTGTTGCCGTATACGGACTTTTGCCATATTTCGAACAGTGCCAAAAGAAGTAAAAATATAGTATTTTTGCCATCTCTAATTCACTATTTAGCAGTCAGCTGTTTTTGAAAGTCGGGCTAGATTTTATACAAACTTTATGGTTTTTCGGTATCTTTTCAAGATTTCAGTGGAATATTTCGGGACTTTTTTTTTTGCAAATTACAAATCACTGATAGTTTGTAAACAGACTGTTATCAGCTATTTAGCATCTTCAGTGTTTCCTGTTGTTCGTTGCCTTTGTATAGTTTCTTCGGCTGTGTGTGTCCGCTCGTGTGTCTCTATATATCTCCCGATCTACTTCTAGTCACTCTCTCTTCGTTGTTCGTGTGTCTCTCTTCCTAACTGTGTCTCTTTCTCCTCACCATCCTTTTCTCTCTTCATCCGTATGTTCGCATTTCCTATTTCATTGCGTAAACACTTAAGCTAGGATCACACGATTGCCGCAATGCACCAATTATTGGTACATTTTATGTGCCAATCGTGTGATTTCACAATTTATTGCCGCATACGTCAATTGAGGACAATATTTTGCTGCTTTGCCACGATCAAATGCAACTCTGGTGTGGCAATCGTGTGAACGGTTGATAGGTAAAGCTCTAAACACATAGACGACAGCAGACTTCACGGCTTCAACTGTTACCAACTTCAAATGCTGCTCTGAAGTCAGCTTCATAATTATTTTGAAGACAGCAACAGCATAATAATAAGCTGATGTGTATTTTAGCAATACAAATTTCAGGGATGCCGGATATATATTTTATAATGAATAAAATTAAAGTTATTGATAAAAAATGTAATAATATCACGAAAAACTATAAAAACACATAAATTTATTTCTTTATTGTGTTTTTGTAATGTTCTTTTATGTTTAATATTAAAAAAAAGTTTTTGATTTTATTTATCCATTTTATATATATAGTGGCAACACTATATTTGTTTAGTGCTGCCCGTCAAAATAGAAAATAGCCTAAATTGGCAGCAGCAGCAAATGCTGTTGTGCAGTCGTGCTGCTGTGCTGCCGTTAAAATAATCGTTTTCATTTAAATACATGGATTTTATTTTTGACATATTGCTGCTTGATGTCTGCTGTCGTCTATGTGTTTAGAGCTTAACCATACGTCAATAAAAATGTGAAAAATGCACCAATTTTTATTGTGTTTTGTGCCTCAACCAAAGAAGACAATTCGCGCCAATAGTTAGTTTTTTATAATAAAATTTTTTCGTGTGATTCTACGGTCAAGATTTCTTTTCGTAAGTAAAATGAATTTAATTTTTGTACGTGCTATAATTATGTATATTTTAATTGCAGTTTTAATATGAAATTCGATGAAAGCATTGACATGGACGATTCTACTGAACTTGTGTACTTTTCCCTCGATCAGCAACCACAAACACCTTTGCCCAAAAAACGGAAAAAACCAAGTGTATCTTCATCTTGGACCTACAGTGATATACAGGAGTTGATACAGGCAGTGGAACAGCATCCATGTGTTTGGGAGTATTCTTCCTCAGAATATAAAGATCGTTATAAACGGGAGCAGGCATGGCGGGAAATTGAAACAATTTGTACAGGGCACACGGTGGAAGATTGTAAAGCCAAATGGTCCAATGTCAAAACGGCGTTTCAAAATGTAAAAAAAAACTTAAAGCAAAATCTGGCCAGGGATCCGAAAACACCAAGCCACATTGGCCGCATTGGACCGCAATGCAATTTTATAATAACCATTCGACATCAGAAACCTCATATACGGTGTCAACGTTAGATTTGGAAGAAACTCACTTAGACAGCAGTACGTCACAAAATTCTACCCTCCCTGAGACAGCAAATTCTTCAATCCCTGAGATAGTCAAGCTAGACAAAACTGACATGTTGCAGCGTGTAGTCAAGTGTTTAGAAGCGGAAGAAGACAATTGGCATGCAATTGGTATGTATTTGGCATCACAAATGCGGGAAAATGCCAAGAAAAACAAAAAGACTGCCAACAAGTTGCACTTGCAGCTTGTTAAAGCCGCAATGGAAGCAACTTTAGAAGCAGAAGAAGAAAATTAAGCCTTCATACATAAATGTGTTTCGTTATTTTTATTTTTAATATTGAAGTGTTTGTTTTGATATTGTTTTTATTTTTGTGAAATTTAAGTACTTATAATTGTTTTTATTTTTGGTTTTGTGATATTGAATTGTTTTTATTTTTGTGATATTGAATTATTTTTATTTTTGTTTTTGTGATATTGAAGTACCTATAATCCTCACAAAAACATAAATGTGAATGTGTACCAAACAAGAACTTGATCCAAATTTTGATCTCAGTACTTTTTATGGCAGAGCTTTTATATAGCAACTTGTCCTTTTTATACATTTACGTTTTTGTAAGGATCTCAGTTTTTTTAAGTTATCTTTAATAAAAACTGTTTTAAAATTAAAGTTTCTAGTCTGTATTCTTTAAAAACTAAAACTTATATTTAGCAACTTGTATCAAAATTTTCAATAAAATCCCTTAAGTTGAAAATAAAGTGAATTTTTGGATCTGAAATTAAAATTTAAAATTTGATTTTATATACGTATTTCAATATTTATATTGTCAGGGCAATTCTCCAGTTGACGACATAAAATAATTTTCGATTTCTTCACGAACAGCCTTTGCTTCACTACTTATATAAGAACTTGCAGCATTTTCTGCTCGATTCACATCAGCCAGTGGAAAGTCATTTCTCCATGTGCCCGGAATAAAATCGCCGTTATCATCATAGCGATCAGTAAGCAATGACGTTGCATAGTTTACCTTTTTTTTAACAAAAAATTGTGCAGTGTACAGCAAGCTAGAGTTGTAGAGGTTGTTTTTTCTGCATTTAGCTTGGAAGGACATGAAAATATTTGGAAGCGCTTCGCCATAATACCAAATGCATTTTCTATAACACGTCGTGGTCTGGAAGCCTATAATTAAATATTCTCTGTCCTGCAGATAAACCTTTACCAGGGTATGGTTTTAGCAAATGTTTCTGCATGCGGAAAGCATCATCTGCAACCAAAACAAATGGAACGTTTACTTCACGACCTGGCAAAGGTTTTGGTAGTGGCAAATTTAGATCATTATTATCCAAAGCACGTTGAAAAGAATAGTTTCCGAAAACTCCACCATCCGACACGCGGCCATTACAGCCAACATCAAAAAAGTTGTATTCGGCATCAACAACAGCCATTACCACTATACTGTGTGTACATTTATAGTTGTTGAATGTGCTTCCTGAATTCGGTGGTGCTACCATTTGCACATGTTTGCCGTCAACCGCACCTATGCAATTCGGAAAATTCCAGAGGTTGTTAAATTTGAATGCTACTTCATTCCATTCTTCTTGCGTGGATGGTACCTACATACATATGTACATATAAAAAGAAACAGGTGATGCAATTAAAAAAGCATACATATGTATTTAAAATTCTCATACCTTTAAGTATGTACCTTTCAATGCTTTATAAATTGCATCACAAACACTTGGTATGAAAAGTGATATGGTGTTAGGAGCAATACGGAATAAGACCGAAAAACTTTTATAACTATCACCAGAAGCAAGAAATCGAAGTGTCACAGCTAATCGTACTTGTTCTGGAATAGCCTTCCGCATATTTGTGTCTTGCTTCTTAATATATGGTGACACTAGTTGCAACAATTCCTTAAACGTTTCATCATTCATTCGAATAAAATTATTTAATAAAAAGTTTTGGTTTTTTATTTCCCGAAATTCCGTCAATGTTTTTTTCATACGCGCCATCAGTGCTTCTTTTTGTGAGCCACTCTCTGACCCACGTACTTCTTTTAACTTTTCTTTTTTTAATTTTTTCAGTTTTTACATCTTCCAGTTCACATAGGATAATTAGAGCTGATGCAATTTTTTTTTCTTCAGAGAACAAATCATCTTTACGTAAGAAATAGATTAAATGCAGAATGTTTTAAAATTTACGCTTATAAGTATAAACAAAACCAAATTTGGCATCTACCACAACAGCTGTTTCTCAGGGTTGCTGTGCATTAGAACAATCGTGTGACTGTAGTGCGACAATTATTGCCACTTAATCCTTTTGCGTCAATTCGCGACAATCAAATTTATGTAAAATGAGTCAATCGTGTGACCGCTGAGAATTTGATTGGGACAATTTTATTATTGTGCACCAATTCAGCACAATAAAAATTGGGTATGATTGGTGTATTTGCGGCAATCGTGTGATCCTACCTTTAGTTGACAGGTGTTTCCTTTCTATACGCGTAATAAACTGACTTCCTCTCTTCTTTTGATCATGTGTAATTGCATTGGAGGCTTTTATTATTTTGTTTTGTTTAAAAATTTTTCAATGATTCCAATATTATGTCTGATGCGTTGTTTATCTATTAATATACTATTCTTTCGTACATGAATTCTCCTTGACGACCTTCAGTCGTCGTTATGTTGTAAATGTGTGCTGGTGTACATTTGTTGTGGTTCGGATGCGGTGTTGATTCTAGTTCCCTTGGTTTCCTATTGTTGTCCTTTGTTTTCCCGAATTCTTCTTTTTATATTCCGTCCCGTTTGTCCGATGTAACTATATCGGCATGAAGAGGATAATTTGTATACCCCCAGTTTGTCCAGAGGGTCTATTCCCTTCGTACTATTCTGTGACATTCTACACAAGTTGTTTCCTGTTTTGAATGATGTTTCCTAAAGAAGCTTGCCCACTAAGTCCTAATCATATCCATTATTCTCTGTTATAATATATATCGTTTCTATCTCCTTCATATAGTGGTGTTCGTTCAACTCTACTAATGTTCTAATCTCTGCGTTCTTGTGTTGTTGAGGATGAATTGTGTATTATTGTGTATGTGTACGTTATGTGTCGGTTGGTTTTCTGCATATTTCGCATTAAGCTCTATTCAAGTCCTTGATACTCTTAATTGTTAGGTCCAAGTTATAACATATTAATATAATTCACTCACTCATTGAAGCAAATAAAATATGTAATAGGTTAGGTTAGGTTAGGTTAGGTTGATTGGAGGGGTGTGATAGCCCACGTCATACGACATACACTTAAGCCAGTGAAGGCTTGTTGTGCGCTCCCTTTAATTATCAAGCACAAACTGCCAGAGTTCTGCGGCAGGATTCGAACCTGGGACCCTTCGCACTACGAGTCTAGTACACTACCTACTAGTCTACGAAGGTCAGTTAACGTAAACTGAGTTAACGTTGTCAACTTTTGTTGAATCAATTTTTAGATTGTTACCAAGGGGCGGGGCTGCCAGATTTTGTTTACTTCCATCGTCAAACAAAAATCGCCACAAGTCACCACAATTTTCTTTCTCCAAGGGAAAAAGAACGCCAGAAGAATTTATTTTTACTTATTTCCTTTTTTTTTTTTTTTTTTTTTTTTTTTTTTTTGATAAAATATGTGCAATATTATTTACAAAATTCATATCGGTACTCTTATAATCAGAAATCTTTTAAAATAAAAATACGGTTTTACTCAAATTCGTGATGAAGGGAAAAGATGGTGATCGAAATATCGAATAAATATATGAAGAATAGGATTTAATAAAATAAAGGAGTTTTATTTAAATAAATGTGTGAATTTAAATAAACTACTTTTTGATTTTTAATATTTGAATCGATGTTCAAAATTAATTTTTGTTTGAAAGGTTTTGCTTGTAGTTTGGTCTCAAGATTTGTTTTCGAAAATCTGACGGGCAATTTGCCCACCCAAGATATTAGATATCACATAACTCCCCTATTTATGGACCGATTTTCAAAATGATTTTTTTGTTTGAAAGTGTTTGCTTGAAGCTTGGTCCCAAATTTTTTTTTTTTTTGAAAATTGGACGGACGATTACCCTCCCCTCAAAATATGGATTATCGCATAACTGCTCTATTCATGGACGGATTTAAGAAAGAAAAAAAAACTTACTTATATTTGCAGTTTGGTTTCACAGAAATTTAAGTAAAAATCGGACGTATAAAGTGGTCACCTGAAATAGTGATTTATGGACCTATTTTAAAAACTTGTCAGCTAAGAAGGTATTTCAATCTTTCGTGGGAGCAAAATAAAAACCAAAAATTCCCAAAGTTGCTCAGGTTTTGTAATCTAATCGATTTTATATTTGCATTGAAGTCGTTTTGTGTTTTGCCAGAAGTATTAAAATTGAAATTACATTTCTTTCTTTATTCTTTATTTTTATTACTTATATGCAAAATTTATTCAACCTATCCAAGTTTTTGCTAAAGTAATACATTACTTTGTAACTACATTAATTTTTAAGAGCATATTTTTAAAATTCTGGGAGCACAAAGTTTTTAATGGAAATTTAAGACGCCAATAAAAAATTTTTGGAGCATATTTTTATAGTGTTCCTAGTGATAACACTTATCAACGAGGTATTTTCGAATAAAACTTTTATTTATTTCATTTATAGATATGAGAAATGCTGTCTCTCAAGTATTCAAATTTATCAAGAAAAAGCCTGGTATGGGTTTTCTAACCGCAAATTTGGGAATAAATCAATCATAATTTAACAGTTTCGGAAACACTGTGCGCCAATATCAGAGTGTGACTGTTCGCTGTAATGGTGTTAGTAAATTACAATAGGACGTCTCTATATGCATGTTTAGTTTCATTGTATGCTGTTCGTAAAGGTTAATAAACTGCAATTGGGTCACTAGAACAACATGCAATTTAATCAAAATATCATGGTTCATACACAGGCATGAGTCGTGTATGCATGTACAAAATTATTGAGTGGTATGATATGGGAGGGTGGTTGCGTCTAGCTTGGTATTGCAAACTTATAGTAAAAAAAGGATAAAAAATGGGAAGACTTAAATAAAATGTGATTTCTACTAATCATTGATGGAGCACTCAAAATATGGTAAAATTTGTAAGGAAAGGAAATGCAAGAGACTAAGTAACCGAATTAGTGGAATTCTTTATTTTTTAATCAATCATGGGTTTAATTAACTAAGCGTAAACACGACAGCAAAACATTTCTTTTCTTACACGTCATTATACTTGAAAGAAAAATAAGGAGTTTCTTACGTTTATGTTATGCCACTCACTTTTGGAATAATCACATACAGTTAACGGAAAATTCAAGGCTTATGTGCGTTCTTCCTTATTTCTATCTACAATGGCATATACGAGTATACAGATGAATTCATAAGTACAATGAATGCATACATACAATTATAACCAGGCTGAAAATCCAAGAAATATCTTTAGAAAATGGGCGTATTGTTCAATAGTACTGAACAATACAATATATATATATATATATATATATATATATATATATATATATATATATATATATATATATATATATATATATATATATATATGTATATATAAATCGCTGAAATTTTTGTTTCCCTTTATACGAATACGACCACATATGCATGTATGCAGAAATATTGAAAATAAATGAATAGATCAGTTCGCAGACTCTCCCTCTCTCAACGGAAATAAATAATTCTCAGATTCAAATTTTTGTTAGTGCAATTCAACCAGAAAGTTCTTGTTTGAATCTTCATACGAGAATAACATACATGTCAGAGTAAAATAGAAAATGGATCGATGGAACCAGTTTTTCGGATCACTGGTACACAGACAAAAAAATATTGCCAAACAAATTGTCAAACAAACATTTTGTCTAAAGTAAATTTTTACTTCCAGTCAAACTTTTTTATTGCCGCAGTTAATTATTAGTTTAAACCTTTAAAATACGAGCAACAAAAATTTTCAGTTAAATTGTCAGAATTTACAAAATTTTTGTGGGAAATAAATAATTCACTCAAAATGTTTACTGATTCAATGACTTTGGTCACTGAAAACTAAATCCAGTTTTTTCTAGGTATATATAATATTGTTTAAAAAAAACCCTAGTTTTGGGCTCTTAGAATATTTATAAACAAAATTTAAAAGCATTTAAGCCACTAATAAATTATATTAATTATAAAATATAAAAGTAAATGAAAGGTGGTATAAAAACAAAACAAACAACATTGAACATTAATGAAAATAATGAAAATAAGTCTACATACAGCCACAACATTGACATTAAGTCAACATACGAAAGCAGGTCAATAAGTCAGTACTTTTTGAATTTCCCGTCTCTTAGCTTCCTATCCTCAAGTATCTATCATATGACTCCTGTCAAAATTTTAACAATTTGCGTCATTTAAGTTTTGCGTCGTTTAAGTTTTGTTTGATTGCATACTACTGTGCGATTTGAGGAGAAAATTGAAAAAAGTGAATTGCATGTGCTCATTAAACATTAGTTTTTGCGGAAAAAAGACTATCACTCAAACCAAAGCTAAGATTGAAAAAATACTATGGGAATTCTGCAGCATCAATTGCAATGGTAAGAAAGTGGTTTACTGAATTTCGTTGTGACCGTACAAGCACGGAAGATGCCGTATGTTCTGGACGAAACGTTTTACACCCGAAACAATTGAAAAAAATTCACGATGTGGTGTTGGCCGATCAGAAATTGAAAGTGGAAGAGATTGTGGAAGCCATTGGCATGTCACATGGCTCAGTGGTTTTAATTTTGAATGACTATAATTTTGAATGCCACTTATTCTCACAATCGACCACAAACGCAATCGTGCGACAACTTCGAAGGAGTGTTTGACGTTGTTTAACCGCATAGCGGAAAACTTTTACCACCGTTTCGTAATCGTGGACGAAACGTAGATCCACCAAAAAAACCTGAGACCAAAGAGCAGTCAAAAGAGCGGTCCCAAAGACGGCCAATGTGGATTTTCAACCAATAAATCCACATTGACTACCTCCAAAAAGATAAATCAATCAATGTTATGTCTAGTTATTGGATCGATTTAATAAGGATTTGAAAAAATATACAGTATTTGGCCAAGAAAAAAGTTATTTTCCACCAGGACAATACATGTCTAGACTCCATGGCACAATTCCACAAAATAGGCACCCTATTCCAAGCCCGAAGAAATGGCTCGGAGGAAACGGAATTGTCTTCAACGATGAAATCATATCACAAAAAATACTCATTTTGATGACATTCACAAATCTTATTTTTTCGGAAGGAATAAAAAATCCGAGAAACGTTGGACAAAGTGTATAGAGCTCCAAGCCCTCGAATTACATCATACGGACAAATTCACACATACAAATAGACTTGTGTGATCTGATTTGCATTTAATAAAAAACTATAATTTTTTATGAAATAAAAAATTTTAAAATTAGAGACATGTTAATATGCGAAAACTCTTTTGACTTTTGTAAACTGCCATACGAGTACACATGTTTCAAAATCGATTTTATTACGCACAAAAAAATTATCCATATATAAAGGACCTGCATAATACACTGATAATGCCCAGAACAAATTAATAAATGAAATTAAAAATTTTTAGAATAACGCAAAAAGTTTTCAAAAATAATTGGAAAGAAGCCTCAGGTCTTCCTCCCAGTCGTGTATCACAATGTCGGGAACACTGAAGTACATATATACCTCAGCATAGATCAAGGTCTATTAAATATGATCAATGCGAATCATCATCTGACCACAAAGACGCCATCGTGACATTGTAAAACTCCATATGAAAAACATAAACGAAATTTTTCATGTATAGAGTTTGACTGTTTCACGAGTTAATGTATGATTTTTGTTATAGAAACGCATTCTCATACACCTTTATAAATAGGCCTTGGTGTAGATCTGAAATCCGCTACTCTTGTGTTGGTGTTTAATTCATATTGTGCTGACTACAGCCGAATATGACGCTCTTTATTATATTAATGTTGTGTTTCAGTTTGTAATTATTTACGTGCTAAATTTATTATATTGAATTCACTTTAATGACATGTTGCAAAAAGGTTAGAAAAAATAAATGAATGTGTTGGAACATATTCCAATGACCTTTCATATATTTATTTTTTTCTTTCAACTTCGCGCTTGTTTAAGCCTTAGTAAAGTCTTAGCGCAACTACTACCATAAAACAGAAGGGAACAAAACTTTCATTTTTTATATAAAAGGAAAATTTAGTTTTTGTTGAAAAAATATTCATGACGTTTGCAAAGATTCTTAAAATTGAATTTTTTTTATATCATGTTACATACTTAGTTGTAGTAGTTTTTATTTGGGTTGCACTTTGGGTGTGTCCTGTTGCAATACCATATACGAGTCCTTATTCTAAAACTTTCTTCTCTATACATTGCGTATGACAAGCACGTTGCATTTGTATGCATTAAGCCACACATACGGCAAACATGTGTATCCAAGTATCTATGCATAGATGTGTGTGTACCTCGTGTGTATGTGTGTGGTTAAGTTTGTATTAGTGATGTAGCGAATGTCAGTTTTTAGGCATTCGCGTTAGCGAACATGAATATCTGAAGGAAGCATTGGCGAATACGAACACTACATCTATAAAATTAACCATATAAAACTTAATTGACAAAAGCTTTCTGCGGCAATACTCTTATTCTCGTACATTATCACATGTAAAAACGATCACAAAGTTTTAATGTACTTCATTCGATTACTTCAAAAAATGATAGAAAAATACAAATGTCTATGGTAAAATTACTCCTAATAACCAAAAATTGGAAAAAAATTACCTCACAATTATATAGAGCTGTTGAACTTTTCTGTAATTGGTTGCCCGACTTTCGATGTGAGCCACAATATTAAGATATATTTTTTCCATTGGACCTGTATTCAGGTGAAGACCGCTACTTCTGCAATGCATTATGCTGATACTAGGAAAATAGGTTATGGGAGAGAGGATAGAGGGAGTAGTGTGTGTGGACATTAGACTTGAACCTCTCCACTAAAGCAGGAATTTTCTCGGTAATGCTTAGTGCGATTCAGTGGTATATCGACCACAAACGGATGTACTCTTAAGGAAAAATATAATTTACGCAAATAAGAGCGGGTTTACGGAACAAGTTCCTTGATTTCATTAGAGCACATTCTATTGTAGTAACAATAAAGAAGCTAGACACACCCCACACGAGGTCGCCGATGAGCTTCTTCGCCCTCTTTTGTATTCGTTCGAGTAGCTTCGAAATTGACTTTGGCCCATATATTCCATTTTCGATGGGATATAAGTGGTATAAATATTAAGTAGATCAGAAAGAGAGAACTATCTCTTACGCCGCCTTAAAAGCTTTTGAATGCTTCTTTAGCAAAGTGAAAAGCAGTCCACCAAACATTACACTGGATTCTCACGCCAAAGACATCAAGAGCATCTGATTCCTCATAATTACAACTGGAGCAGCATGTTCGGTCATATGCTTAAGCGTAGGCATAAAACACTGTGTATTACGAGCATTAAAATCAAATTCACTCTTATGAAGCCATTCAGAGATTGTTTAAAGCTCATGATTAAGTGTATCATCCCATTGTATATGTATAAATAAAATCTTTAACTTTAAATATTATTCTAATATTATAATATAATTTTGTTATATATTTGTATACTTCTTAATCCCCAAAACTTCACTTTCATATAATGTGCCACAAAATGCAGCATACAGTTGTACACATCACATACTCGTACATAGATGTATAGATATGCATGATGTTAAGTACGGATACATACGAGTAAGTGAAATGCAAGTAGAACATATAATGGAATATAAATATAATATGAATCCAATAATGCTTGAATAAAGTAGAACAATGTAGTCATGTAACGAATATTCGTATTCGTATTCGTGTTTTGGCCTTGTTAAAGACAAAGTGACCGCATATAATTAGGAGAGACAAAACAGTGATTTATTGTTGATCTCAATGTATATAATTCTCCTTGAAGGAATGGAATTCGAGCACTGGTCTTGTAGCAGTGCTCTTCAATACTATTTCGTCCATTAGCCAACCTTTCATTATACTGTAGCATTTTCCTGAATTTCCACTGTGCTGGAAGGTTGCTGATGTAACACCAATCCCCAGAAAAGGAGAGCAAGCTACCTTGAAAATTACCGCCCAATAGCAATTTATTCGCCACTTTCCAAAGTGATGGAAAGTATGGGTAACTTCCATCTTGTGAGATATATAGAGTCCAAGAATTTATATAATGTAGTGGCTCTAGATATTTCCAAGGCGTTTGACAGGGTATGACATAAGGCGCTTCTGGCAAAACTTATTGCTTTTGGTATAGTTAATAGCTTCCTCAGGGATTGTATATTACCTGCTGTTATGGATGTGATATCATCAGATGAGTTCAAGATAAGTTAAGAAGTACTGCAAGGATCTGTTCTTTCTCCTATCCTATTCCTTATTTTTCTCAATGACCTTCCAACCCTATCCACTCTTTTGCAGATGACATCAGCATTAGCAATTTCTATCCATTCAATCGTAGGCCAAGCCTGTAGGAGATTGTAGCGATTTGGCTAAATGATGTACATTTATTTACTTAATGGTTTTTACACTGCATGAATTTTTTTTGACGAAAGTATTCGATACGAAATAATCGTATTCTCGGGAATACGAATACGAATATTCGTTACATGACTACATTGTTCCACTTTATTCAACCATTATTGGATTCATATTATATTTATATTCCATTATTTGTTCTATTTGTATTTCACTTACTCGCATGTATCCACACTTAACATCATGCATATCTATACATCTATGTACGGGTATGTGATGTGTATAACTGTATGCTGAAAGTGAAGTTTTGGGGATTAAGAAGTACATATACATAGAAATAAATGAAAAATTTATATTGTAATATTATTTAAAGTTAAAGATTTTCAGCCTTATTCAAAAAAACTTAACACAGGTTGGTAAACCAACTTTAAGCAAAATTCCTTAAAGTTTCATTCAAAAACGATTATTAGCTTAACACACGTACTTTAAACCAACTTTAACATTAAAGAATTTAAAGCAGCTACTCACCTACTTTAAAGCGATGTTAAAATATTTTATTGTTTTGACAAACAAAGTTTTGTGAACAGAATTATTGATAATATTTGAAATTGTGTGGATTTGTGAAATAAAAAAATGGATATATTAAATTTAATGAACAGAATTGGTAAAATTAATTTTTATTTTATGTGAAAATTATTTTCCAATGTAATTTTTTATTTAGAACGTGCCGCAATTAACGTCTGCCACATAAAAATTTAGAAAACTGGTGGTGATGCCGTGCAATATTACAAGAAAATGCTATACTTAGAGCATTTATTGAAAAATATTTTTAAAACCAATTAAATTAAAATACATAATTGGAAAACATATATTGACATACATATATATATCTTGATTTTATTTTGTTTTTCATTTAGAAATATTTATTTAAATACATATGTACATCCTTTTAAGTTCTTGTAATATCAAAAAATAACAAATAAAATTAATAAAACAAATACTAGTTCAAATATTGCAATGTAAATCAAATAAGGAGTTGGTTTTATTTTAATTTACTTAACGTTTGTACTAATGCAGACAAGGTTACCAAAACAGAAAACATAATATTAATATTAAAAAGTTTTAAATAACAAAAGTAATTCCTTTTTTCACTGGTATTATTCTCATTGCTTATCTGTAGAACGAAATTTGCTTCCAATGCTTTTTAAGGGTGTTTTTTCTATAATTAACATACTCGTATGTATGTAAGTATGTATGTTTCTTAGCAAAATAATGTAAATATACAAAACGTTATAGTGATATACATACAACCAAAACGAGTAAACAAAGCTCGTTCTTCAAGTAATCGGTTTAATACCTTTACAAAAAAATAGGCGTATTTATTTTACATTGCGATAAATCTATTTAGTTTATGTTTTTTATGTACTATACATATTAATTTACATCTTAAATGACGAAAAATTACATTTTTTAATAAAACTATGCAAAACATTATCAATATATCCGACTATCCGGATGAGTAATACTCGTTTCTTTTGCATCGTTAACTATAAAGAGACAAGAGAGAATGATGGTGTTGCCAGTATCAACATGTAAAATTTATTAAAGCATACACTAGCTAAAGTACTGTTTTTGAATAGGATTTTTTAACATAGGTTTGTTAGCCTTAAAGTCTTTGGTAACTAATGTGAACTTCAAACCTCAATTAAGTTTTTTTTTTGAATAAGGCTGTTTGTTTGTACATATACAAGGTGAAGCAAAAGTAATGTCATAATTTGTGCTGGCTGCCATTTTGTTATAAATGGAAAGAAAGAGTTTTGTTTCCATTAAAAGGTTATACGAAAGTTTATAATAATGATGACATTAGACAATAATTCCACAATCTTGAGGTGTGTAAGGCTCCATATCATGTAAACAACGAATTCTCTATATATCTACAACACAAATGTGAAAGCACAGCTGCATTTGTCGCCATTTGCAAAAATGGCAACCAATTCAAATTATGACATTACTTTTGTGCTATCTTGTTGAAGTGAATGGCAGAGATGACATGAAATAATCATAATATTAAATCAATATTTTGTCCACTTAACTTAATAATAAGTTGAAAAAATGGACTAATGAATACTTTTGAAGAAATGTAAATGTTGTTCCATGAGAAGGGCTTCATTCTGCCGCACTGTGGGTCAGTGATTACTTATCTCTATTAACATTTTGCGACCACATTTGTCTTTTTCACTTGATATATGTATGTAAATTCTTAGCAATTATCGATTTTTATTTTCCAGTTGCTCATTTTGCCTGTTTTTCGGCTTTAACGCGAGTACAAATGAAATTCCACATATGTTCATATGTTTTTCTAGGTAATAAGTATTGATTTTACTTTGAAAGGTTTCCTTTGTTTACAAGGAAAACTGTGTTAAGAGGTTACACTTATTGCAGGTGAATTGAATCAGATAATGACGAATGAAAAAACCCATCGCAAACACACAAAATCGGTATATTGAAAAGCCAAATTCGTTTTTGTTTATTTGTTACCAATAGCTCTGTTCATGAACAAAAAGTTTTTGCTAATCCCATATACGAGTATTCTGACACTCGCATGACATTTACTATTTCGAGTGGAATCCACAAGAACGATGTTTGGTAAATCGCCAGCACAAGAATCTTGGCGATTTCAACTTGCATATGATATGATAATGACGTAGGCTGATGTATTGTGATTAAATTGATTACGAAAGGGAAAACAAAATGATGAACAATCTGAACTCAATACAATTTCTTTTTCTTCCAGTAACACACAGTAACAGTTTTACACAATTCAATTAAAAATATGCAAATTGAAAAATTGCTTTGAGTTTTTCAATTGCTTTGCTTCGAATTTATATTTAAAAGGCAAATAATTCGTAAATGCAGTAGTGCACTGCAATATAAAAACAAACTTTCTTCGTTGTACCGCTACAAATCAAATGATGTTCTTTTGTTATATGGCCCCTATTTAATATATATTTAGACACCATCATTGTTGCGGTTAAGAACATTTCAATTTACTGTTGCGGCGTGGTACTGCATTTACGAACGTAACATTTATTTTATTTGCAGCTAATCAATGCCAAATATGTTTTGTGAAGCTAGTAGAAGAGTAAAGAACAGAAAATACAGACAGGTATTGCACCATAATAGATGACGAAAAATTGTTGCCCGGGCGCCAAAGACATCTGTCACCCAAAAAACCTATAGCTATTAGTTGTGGATTTGGCAAGACTCAGTACGACCATCACATAAATAATAAATTGGTGCGCATTGTAAGGCCAATATATACTCAATATAGTGAATACTGCGACATTACTTGTGTATTATTTTCCATCATACTGTGCATAGATTTATGTATTGGATCCATTTTTGGTTAAATGTGGCATTTTATTCATTTTATTTGTTGTAAATGCTGTATATCCACTATGGAGATATTATTTTGAAATTTTTTCTCTTGGTTTATTTATAAATTGGAGACTCGAGAGAGTCGCTAAATACGAATTAATTATTTTTATTTTATTATTATAATTGTTTTTTTTTTGAGTTGTTAGGAGGTTACTAAAGGGCTTGTTATTTTTTCTTCATTACCCCTCTTGAGAGCATTTGACTTCCACAACACGAGTTGTTGCAATTGTTTTCGCATTGTTATTTTTGTCTTTTATCAGAGTTTCGTTAATCGGTTCTTGTTCCAGCTAAGCAGATGATTGGTCTGCTGTAGCAGATCCTAGGATAATGGGGCAGCCATTTGTCGTTGCCTAAAAACAATGCCAACTGTGTACTGATGGAGAACCTTGCTAATCTTTAATTCCTACCTTTTTTCTCAGGGGGTTATACGTGGTGGCTGCCTGACCTTTGTCATGTTGTTATGCTCTTTTACAGGGAGAGGGTTGTTATAGATAGGATCTCATCAGACGAGTTCAATTTGAATTCAGGGGTACTACACGGTTTCGTTATCTCTCCTAACCTATTTCTTATATTGCTCTAATATAACCTTCTGTATCAAACCTCCAATCCCATCTAATTTTTGCAGATGCCAGCCGCCGTTATTTTCTAAATATGCATATTCCTCGATGTCGGGACTCATCGAGAGCACCTGATCCACTCTCTGCTGAAAAGGTTCTCAATAGCGTTGAAAACTTGCAGACAGTGACGAGCAAATAAAGATAGAAGAATTTGTTTATAGAATAACTACTTTAATATCCAAATTTTAATTTTGCCTTGGACATTATAAATGACTTCATTTCCATACGTCCAGTTCAATTGGTGAGGCCAGTTAGATAAGTTGGATAAGGCCAACAGCAACAGTTGTTGCAATGAAAAGACAAAATTATTAAAACTTATTTAGCATGAAATTTATTATCGGATTCTTGGAATTATGTAACGAAGGAGTACAGCCCTTAGAAAATAAATAGACAACATTCCTCGGGACAATATTTTTCATTGATATTAGTTATTTGCCTTTCGATATTGTAGCAATTAGCAATATAATATATATGGGTTGTAGTCGGACGGACTTAGCTTCTATACCAATATATTTTACTGATATTGTAACTCTAATATCATGCTTGGGAGCCGCTCCATTTCCTAAATAACCACTGCATACATTATCACAGTTTTCCGTTTGATCGCATGTAATACTGCAAGATGTTGACCAGGACTTCGAAAGTTTAGCACTGGAACTGGATGTCCATTAAAAAACGGTACTGCTAAGAAGGCTAAAACGTACTAATCTTATTTTCAAAACTTTATGCATTAAGTGATCTTCATGAACTTAACCCCTAAAATTAAATTTTGTGGGACATTTAAATACCAAATGTGAATAAGTACATACATAATTAGTCCATTGGAACAGTTTAAGTTTTGGTTTATTTCAGGCGATTAGGTAGAGTTTATATCTTTGGTGTATTCAAACATTTATAGTATAACAGGATTTTATGATAAATATTTCCCTGAGACATGACATTTCGTTTTTTAAGATGGATTTTTTGCAACTTTTCACAAAAAACACCCATACATCGAAGTTTTTAGGAATTCAAATATAGAATTAGAGAAGAATATTTATGCCTTATATTTATAAATTTCGCATTCAATTGGCGCTACAATCTACATATATAATTTCCGTAAATTTTTTTTGTCTTTCCAGAACTTGCTGAAGCCACAAGTTGGCCTATGAAGATGAAAATTTGTATACTTATAGTACTATCTGCGGCGAAGAACCTAACGAAGGCGGATTTTTGATTTTCGGTCTGGGAGTTGCGGTGCGTGGAAAAAACCATTATTGAGAATTGCCAATTTTTTTCACCTGCATAATGTGTTTGTCTTTCCATAACTTTTTAAGGCCACCAGTCAGCGTATAAAGCTTAAAATTTGCGTATTTATAGAACTAACCACAAGGAACAATGTAGCGTAGTTGGGTTTTCGATACTCGGTCTGAGGGCTGGAGTACGTGACAAAAACCATTTTTGAAATTGTTAAATTTTTTACAGTATTTTTTTTTAGCTTTCCAGAAGTTCCTGATGCCACCAGTCGGGATAGAAAGCTGAAAATTGGCATACTTATAGTACTAACCGCGAGAAAGAACCTAACGTAGCCGGATTTTTAATATTCGGTCTGGGGCTGCGGGGCGTGGTAAAAACCATTTTTGAGATTATACAGTTTTTACACCTTCCTCATTCCTCATTTGTTTGCCATTCCAGAGCTTTCTCTAGCCATCAGTCGGTGTAGAAAGTTGAAAATTGGCATATTTATAGTACTAACCGCGACAAACAACCCAACGAAGACGTAGCTGGATTTTTTGTAATTGGTCTGGGAATGGAGTGCATGATAAGAAGCATTTATTTAAATAAAAAAATTTTTAGGCCTGATTATGCCTGCATATATATACATATACTACGGAGTGCTATATATAAATTTGTTTAATAAAGCCGCACTAAACTTCCAAAATTTATTTATAATAGAAGCCTTTATTTTTAACTTGCTTTTATATTAAAAAACATATATTGATGCCTGTCATGGACAGGCTTATGTACTAGTTGTGAATAAGTGCGAAATTAACCTCCGCTATATTGCTTCTTAAGGTGAAGTTCTGGCCCCTCTTCAAGAATGAGGACAAAATACTCATACCACGAAGAGCTTAGAATATTAAAATTCCCCACTTAAACGTTCCTCGTAGTGTTTACATAAAAGTTCTGAACATACTTTTCATCTTAAATGTTCCACTATAAGAGGCGAATTTAAACCGCCGATACACATATGTTTTTTTTTTGGTCACCTCGTTAGAGCCGTCATTTAATATTTTATTATAGTGTAATTTAATCAATATAATTATATAAAATTATATAGGATTTAAAAAAGAAATCTTTTTAAATATTGATTATGACTCCAATTCATTGAAGAGGCACAGAAATTCTTGCAATGAAAAGTCTATTTCGTATACCTACTTATGCCACAGACTACTAATACTATATGAGAATTCAAACAGAACTCAATCATATTTTTCTATTTGCAATCAACAAAAACACAAAAGTATAATAGTTTTAGAAAGATTTGTACAAAACGCAACACAACAAACAAGTATAATTGACTTGCGTCTTTTCGTTTTTCCTTTTACGCCTTTATACAATTAATCGCCCTTTGGGTGATAATGAAAGTATTCATAAGGCAAAATGAAAAAACGAAATTTATAATAACAATATTTATCAAATTTGTTATTCGAGATATAATTATTCTGTTTGAATTCTCATACAGAATTTGTAGTCTGTGGCATAAGTATACGAGCTTGAATGCTTTTCAATCATGATTTGGCTAAAAGGTACTGATGATGATTTGGTTAGCGCCAATGAAATGCAGGCATATACTCAGCTAAGCCAACAACAAACAATATAATATTAAAATAGTTATTTTGGAGATTATTTTGAATAACAAATTTGATAAATATTATATAGAGAATTATTTGCCAACAAGCGATGGAGCGATACACTCCTCAACAACGTGAAATGATTGTTACTGCTTATTTGAGAGCGTGAATTTCGTCGCCGTTTTCTTTGCACGACATTACTTTTGCGCCAACTTGTGTGATAGAATTCACATATTTTATTTTCAAAATTTTGTATAAACATACGTCGTTGAATACTTTGAAACTTGTTGAACTTCGTGACAAGTTGGTTAGTACCAATCAAATATCGATGTATGAACAGTTAAGCCCACAAGAAACAATAAATTTTGGAAATACTAATTATGAAAATGATATTAGTTGGGAGAATATTCCGATTAAATATCAATAATATACATACAAACAAATAACTCATAATGAAACTGTTCTTAAAAGCATATTTCAAAAATCATTGGAATATGCTTTATGCTCCCAAGATTTGAAGATTTTTAGAATATATTTTTGGTGTTCCAACTAATAGCAAAATCGCTTAGAATCGAGGATCAAACAACAGGAAATGTGAAATATTTTATCTTACATGTAAAAACGAAATTAATTTAAGTGTTTCAAATGACCAAATTCTTCAGTGGAATGCGAAAGTATGCACATTTAAGTATAAAATGATATCAAAAATTTTACGATCTAATTGACTTTTCCATCCCTGATTCATTCAATAATCAATTCTTTTATGAAATATAAGTACTTTAACAAAATGTAAAAACATAACAAGTTATGAGTTTAAACTGAATGCAAATGTACTAAATGTACCATTTAGATCTAATTAGGAAATACAACAAATTAAAGGAAATACAAAAATTAAAGCGAAAATTCAAATTAATTTGAGGCGAAAAATCATTCACGATCGGAACATCAGGGCAATGGGAAGTATTTGGATTGACAAAATATTCGTGATAGGGTTAAATATTCAAATATGCCTGAATTTGAAAACCCTAATAAAAACTTTTTAATAAGAAATTAAATTTACCTTAAAAAATTGGCTCTAAAAGCTTTAAAACAGGTGGTGCAAAGAAAGATTATAAATGCAAGATGTGGTTTTTAGCTTTCAGTCAAGTTAGCACAAGCTTTTAACATCTCGGTAGGTAACACTTATATTAATGCCTAAAAAACATTCAAATTAATAGCCAATACTCGTATATACCGCAACACAATGAAGTCAAATGCCTAGGATTTTACCTTTATCCTCGTTTAACATGGAAATGACACGTGGACGCTAAGTTGATACTAATGAAATTAAAGGTTGCTCAAAGTAATTAGCTTATGGGGAGAAAATTAAACTAATTATTAGTTGAAAGTCAATTTGTAGCTCCTTCTGGGTTGCACTGTTTTCTTAAAATGACTCTGGGCTAAATGAAATTTGAACATTATGTATTAACAAAAGGTGTTTTCGGAAAATTTAATCGATCTACAAAATAAATTTGTGTATAGTATTAAAATGGACTCGTATACTAATAATTTCTCCATCGCAAATGAATGAAATCAAATTTGATAACGTACCTTTTTGGCAAGCAGCGTTTATGGTTTCACAAAAACTGGTGGCTTTTTGGTGGGCTTGTAAATGGGTGGCATACGTGAGTCCCAGAAGAAAATGTAGTAGATTGAGAGGAAAAATCCCAAACTACTCAAGCCACCCAAGTAAATGACAATAACCAAATAACGAAAGAACTTTTCGGAAAATGTTGGCTCTGCAAATAAGACATCATCATTCACGACCGTACGTGGCGGTATATAACCCAAAGAAGCCGATGTTGAGGATGAGGTGGGCCGTTCATTTTCCTCCGAAATTGTTTCAGAATTTTTTGCATCATTTAAATTATTCGGCGGTAATAAGATATTAACAATTTTTAAAGGATCTGCTGTCGTGGGCATCTCTAAAATCAGTACTTTCTTACTTTTTTTTTTTTTTGTTTAATAAAATAAAATGCTTTTTTCACTTTGAAAAATTTCTTCAATATAAATTTTAATTTCCAAAAATTCAGTCATTAAGCACCAGATTACAAAGATGAAAGTAACCAAAATCACGTTCACGCAAGAGTCGGTTAAACTGAATGAATAAATTTTAAATTGGCTGGATTGAATGCGTTTGTTTAACTGCAGTTAAAGCGTGGCCAGGCAGACTTAATTGATACTCAAGTAAATTTTGTAATTATTGGTCTTGTATTTACTTTCGCCGTCTGTACTACACATACTTATGTACATACATACATTCACAGATATGTACATACAAACATACATACACACATTCATTATTCGAATTCGGCATTAGGAAAATACTGTTTGTTTCTGAGTAACATTAGTAGTAGTTAATGTTTGATGGATGTTATGTGCAAGTAAATGAACAAGGCTCTTTGTTGCCACTCATCATTTCATCGTGAGTGAGTGTATGTGGTGGCTGGGATTTATCGAAATGGAAAAAGCCGATTAATTCCCTGCTAAAATTGTCAAGTTGACATGTTTTTTCCGTTAGCGTATTATCGTTGGTGTTTTTCGTATAAAACATTAAAAATGTCGTATGAAGTGTACGAATTACATGATAATCCAAAAAAGAATTTATATTACAAACAATGTTGCCAATTTAGCAATATTTTGTGCCAGATTTAGCAACTAAAAAATGGTACTTTCTTCTAGCATTTTTTTACATCGTTTAAGCATATTTTTTTAACATATTTTCATTACGAATGTCTCGTTGACTTTTTGCACGTTTAAAACTGATTTTCAAAAGGCTCTAGTCGGCATTTTACTTACAAGAAGAAAAGTTTTGTAATAATTACATTTAAAATTCACTTTTAGTGGATAGATTTCAATTTCCTTCAACTCTTTTTATTTAGGAAAATATTTTTTCTAAATACTATTGTCAACAAGCCCTGGACCAGTACACAACTCAAGAATGTGGAATTATTGTTACTGTTTATTTGACAAATTTTCAGTCTGTTATTTTAACACAGCGTGAATTTCGTCGTCGTGATCCATGTGCTCGAACATTTAAGCATTTGACTGAACGCTTCGTGCAAACTGGATCCTCTATGGATATCGCCAGAAGTGGTTGGCTTCATATTGTTCGTTCGAACGAGAACATAAACGATTTGATGATGCACACAATTAAGCATCAACAGCGAATTACATTGAAAGATTTGAAAATGTTCCCCTATAAAGTGCAAAGTGTTCATGAATTGCTGCTTGTTGGCCGTCGGATAAATTTATGTTATACCAGGCCATCGACCGGCCTGGTCGATGCAGTGGCAACATCGTACATACTCGTATATACTTATTTTACTTTTTATAAAAAATATTTTTTGGATTTAGCTCTTGTCCACGAAAACTAAATGAGACTTAATATCGTCTTCCAAAGAAGTTTTAGCTCAATAGGCGATAGCGCAGTCCAAAAATTATACGACCGTAATTGATTAAGTAGAAAGTATCACAATTTATGAAAATGTAGCAATTTTAAATGAGAGCTCGCGATAAAATTTGCAGGTAGCATAAACCTTCCCTTCACTTAACACTCACCTTTAGGTTAAAGTGAAGTTGCAATAATGAACAAGTGTTTATCCATCCGAGGAAATCCTACCTTTAACTAATGCCAGGTTTTATTAATGGCCTTTAATTGTGGTTTAGTCAAATAACCATTTTTTATTACATATTTGTTTGCATATTTTTTAAGCATATTTTGGTAATCAACTTCTGGCAACATTGATTACAAACGACTACCAAATAATGCCTGATTATATAACTACCGCACCCTGAACTCGCTTTGCCGTGTCTCAATTCGAAATAAAATCATAAAACATAATCACCGCTCTCGTGAATAAGAACTGAAACATATGTTCCCATGAGATTTTCATTCCGCTCGAAGTGAAAATTATTCTCGTGGAATTTTTGTTTTCTTTATTGAACAGCTCTTTAAAATTAAGTAAGATATCGTTTCAGATTAAATATAAATGATAGTTATCCCCCCTTATTATAATCGTCATCGTTGTCGTCAAATCAAGTCGACATTAAACAATTGGCATTTCTGTGCTAGTTGTTGACAATAATTGGGTATTACACCATTTGCCACCATTTGACAGCCATTTGTCATTCTATAAACTTTATTAATAGTAATAGTCTATCAATAATATTTCATTCTTGTCAAACATTCAGAGTTTAATTTCGATTATATCTTCGCTATTTTACTCTAAACCTCCCAACAGTTCCGCAGCAAATATACAGGATGGCGCAAGTGTAATGTCATGGCACAAAATGTCATAATTTAAACTGACTACCATTTAGTTATGAATAAAAATATCTATGCAAATTTCCATACATCTGCATCATAAATGTGAAAGCACCTTGACATTTGGCGCCATCTGCACAAATGCAGGTAAATATTTCGCAAAAAAGGAAGTATTTCGAGGTAAAAAATATTCACGACGGTGATCATCTTTTCTATAACAAATTTAACCGATCTCAAAAATAAGCTCTAAATAGTTTGAAATAACTAAAATACTAGTATTAAATATATGTTCTATTTTTTCGACCGTTTCTGTTTAATTAATAAACTTTATTTTATTTTTTATTAAGCTTAAGGTCTTAAATTTTTATTTTAAATTATTTTCGATATTTCGGTACTCATTGAGTACCATCTTCCTGAAGATGGTACTCAATGAGTACCGAAATATCGAAAATAATTTAAAATAAAAATTTAAGACCTTAAGCTTAATAAAAAATAAAATAAAGTTTATTAATTATACTAGTATTAATATACTGAGATCTCTGAAGATAGGCCAAGAAAGATTTTAAACACAAAATTTTCTTTTTAGCTTTCTGTCATCATGGCACCGGCTTCAAAGATATTAATAGGTAACCCATGCATTAATATTTTAGTTGTTTTAAACTTCTAAGGAGGACCGGCCATAGTCCGGCAATACAAAACTATTTCAGGTATACCATAGAGAGAATAGTCTGTGCAACCAGCCGAAGGCCACCAATGTAGAAATGACATAGAAAGCGAAGACTGTTTTTGACATACCACAGAGAAAAAAATTCTTGCGGAAGTCCTTAGGCCAGCAATTCAAAAATGTCTGAAAAAGCGAAGACATGCTCGGGTTTACTATGGGGAAGAAAGTCCTGGCTCGTGTCTTAACTTTCTAACTTAACTTTATTGCATTGGAACTTATTTAATTTTTTCTCATGGAAGTTATCTCCTTATGAAAAAATTCCCAAAATCTGGGTTTAATTTCACTTTCAAAATTGAATTAAATTTTTTTGAAATTAATTTCATTAAATTTTGTTATGGTTTATTTAATTTGTTTTACATTCTCCCAGGAACATATGGTATGTAGATCATATGCGATTCTTTGGAATTGTAAATCTTTCTTTTCTCATCATTCTTGAAAAGATTTTGCGGCTTCCGTTAGTACTTTTCTGACCCATGTTTCTTCAGGTCGGTCTCTTTTTCTGCCAGCTTGAGAACTCCATTTCGTCGTACGGTTTTCGTAAAGTGTGGTTCGACCAGTGTTTAGTTTCCGTCATTTTATTTCATTATTAATATCCTCTTGATGTGAAATCGTTAAGAGTTTATTATTGTAAGTTGTCCTAGGCCACAAAATTTCAAATATCCTCTTTATTCATGAAGCTTAACACCTGCATTATAATGCTTCCCACGTAGTTTATAGATGATAACTCTTCTACTGTAGTGTCACCAATTATTAAGAGTGGAGCTTGACCGACTTCTATTAAACGGGCCTTAGTTTTATCCATATTGATACGAAGACCGTTGTTAGCTGCTGTCGATACCAACATTTCGAGTTTTTCTTGCAAATGCTCTTCTTTAGCAGCTATTAGCACTCCATCATCTGCGTAGAATAGGTGCTATAGACTTTCATTTACTGTCCATAGTAAGCCCTTGCGATCCAAAGATGTTTGAAGTATATCATCCAAAGTAACCACAAAAAGAATGTGTGACAGTAAAAAGCCCTGCTTCACGTCTCCTAATGTTAGCAATTGTTCCCTGGTACTACCGACATATATTACTTTGGCCTTCGCCAGATAATTTTTCTGGTGCACCTTTACTTGCCATGGCTGACTATGTAGCATTTCGATGGATTGTGTCTTATGCCTTCTCGAAATCAAGAAATGCAAGATGGATACTTATTTTTAATTCATTGCACTGATCTCTTATAAGCTTTAATCTGTTTCTTGGATAAACGATTGATCTATCGGACCAGAAACTTAATTGTTCCTTTAGCAAGTGGTTACCTTAAGTAGAAAAATATGATTGAATTCTATAGAATTCTCATATAATATTTGTTGATTTTAAGCATATAAGTTTGAATGCTTTTCAAACATGATTTGGCTAAAGGCTACTGACGATTTGGTTAGCGCCAGGCATATGCTCAGCTAAGCCAACAACAAATAAAAAAATTTTAAATAAATATTTTGGAGAATATCTCGAATAATGAATTTAATAAATATAAACATAGTGCAGTTTATATTCTCTTCTGATTTCAACTTTTAAAATAAAAGCTCATTGTGTCAGTTTTGAAAATATGTATAGTATGTACTATACATATGTATGTATATGTGTGTCCTACAGACATACATACGTGTATGTAAATGTACTCGTACAACTGTCAAGCAGAGTAATAAATAAGAAGGATGTAAATGATGATCCATGAATAATTCGTTTAATTAAAATTAAATTAATTTTTTCAACAATAATGTGCATGATTCTCTTATGCAATTAACTTACACACACATACATATGTATGTATGTATTATATGATGTAAATACATTTAATTAAATAAATATTTAAAATGGTTGGTCATCAATTAATTATATGATGTAACAATCAGTAAGTAGTTAAAACAAATTTATTTTTATGACTATTAATATACGTCTCTGGGGGGAAAAATATTGTGAAAAGTTTTGTAGTACGAGAGTGGCTCAATAAGTCTGCGACTTCTTGACTGAAATACAGGTTTTAGGATAAAAAAATTATTTTATTTTTCAACATTGTTTCCTTTGAGCTCTGTACACTTTGTCCAATGTTTCTCAAAATTTTTTCCCATTCCAAAAATAAGATCTCTCGATGTCATCAAAATAGTGATTTGTTTGTGAAATGATTTCATCGTTGGAGTCAAAAACCTTTCAGACGAACCATTTCTTCAGGTTTGGAAAAAAGAAACAGTCAGTCGCGGCTAAATTCGGGGCTAGATTCTTAACATAATTCATGGAATTTTGCCATAGACATTTCACACACTTGTATGTGCATCCTTGCATTGTCCTGGTGGAAAATAACTTTTTCTTGGCCAAATGCATTCGTTTTTGTTTCGAATCTTCATTAAATCGGCCCAGTAAAAGTTGGCATAATATTCGCCATTGATTGTTTTACCCCTTAGAAATTAGTCAATGTTTATTTATTGGCTTACAAACTTCTCTGGCGCGGATCCACCCTGAGAAACCAATTGTTTTGAATGCTGTTTGATCTCTTGTATGTTGTGGTGGATCCACGTTTCGTCCATGATTACGAAATGATGCAAAAACTTGTCCACAAGTTGTAACACGCGGAAAACTTTCCCATGCCTAAGATATTTCAGAGCCATGGGTCTCAAACACCACTTTATTAAAATTTTGACAGGAGTCAATTGATAGATGCCTGTTTACTGAAGCAGTGTTCTTGCCTTTTAGTTAAGAGGCAGGAAATTCAAGAACTCACACACTTATTGAGCCACCATCGCACATACATACATATACATACAAAGCAAACATAAAAACAGTGTGCACTGATAAAGAGAACACTGAAATCAGGTCCTAAAGTGTTCATTCGATGTACTTATCCACTCATTAACTGATGTGTTTTTTTGCTAACATTTTTGTCGTTGGCAAAATATCCATCGTTTTGCGAAGTGTAAAGATTACAACGTGAAGTGACTACTAGACTGGACATTCTTAAACAGTTCCAAGGGCATTTTAATAATTTCTTATAGCAATGTTGCACGGGCTCTGGTATTGAATAGACGCACCAACTTTCTTATACTGTATTGTGTTAGGCATTTTATTAATTGTTTCACTTCGTCCGATGTAGTAGGGCGCTGTGGTTTTCATTAGCATAGAAGAGTATCATCAATCTCTGCAGGTACTGTTCAGTGACCAGTGCTATGCCTTCATCAATTAAAAAGTCTAACAAGAACAACTAACACAATAACCAATTAATGTATATCCGAAAAAAGCGTGATGTTGATGACTTGTCCTGAACAGGGTTCGAACTCACGTTCACGTCAACGCGCTAAATATAGTACTTCAGCCAACACACTCTTTATGTGTGTCTTGATTATTGTTTTTTCACGCTTGTGCATATGTTTACTATGTAAAGGATTTTTTTAAACAAAGTTAACAAACACAGACTGCGAAGCTACATGGCTTGTATGCAGAAAGACCCAGAATCTGCGGCAGGAGTCAAACCTGCGACCTTCGGACTACCAGTCAAGTACACTAGCTATTAGTCTATGAAGATGTATGGGAACAATGTTGCAGCAACCTTGTTGCGGTAAGCGTAGGTATATACAGTCCGGTAAGGAAGACCTGTATGTTCTGAACTTTTATATCACCCTGGTCGTTAAATCCAATGTAAACAGTTTCGATTAAATTTTATTTCAATCAGCTGATAAATTGTTATTTCTAGACCATTCACGGATTGCATATTATATATGAGTCCCTTATTTCTGAAAGCCGCTGCAGACTTGGAAATTTTAATAACTAGTTGGAGCATTTTTTCTTTAAAAATGTAAAAGCTCGTAGTATTTAGAAAGATATTTATGTAGCGCACGGTTCGTAGGTGATAAATATACTCTAGTCAGTATCTCGCATGAGTCCAAAAATGAAGTACTAAAATATTGTATTTTTAAAATTTTTAAAAAGGCAGCATTTTCCTTTTCAATGCGAAAGAAAAAATTCAGAAACTCAAAACAAAATTTTGTTTTCAAAGGGCATTTGTTAAAGCGCTGCCTACTCTTCGGGTGAGGCATCTAATATTAAGACAATTTGAATGCAACGGGCCAAATTTCCTACATTTCAATTAAAAGGAAATAATAAAAAATAAGAATATAATTTTTAAACTAAACAAATTACCCTAAAGTCTATAAGACCCGAAATTTCTTTCACATTTGAATTACTAAAATGTTAATTTTCGCATTAAGCCTCCAGGACATGCGCACTATAAAGATGAAAAATCAAATAATATAGTTGATAAAAGTATTAAAATAAATAAAAGTTGGACTATATTTTTCGTTTCGAATATAATCGATCTTTTTATTAATCTAGAATCTAGATTCTAGATAATAATTTAACAGCTTACTGTTCGTGACATATTTAGTCAAGAAACAATTGTTTTATTAGAAATGTTCCAAAGGAACAAGGGAAAATTTCGAGTTTAATTCGAAATTACGGGGCAAAAATATGTCGTAAACGTTGATTTTTTTATGTAACTACAAAGTTCCATACCTATGTATATACACATTTACATATACATATGTAAATGTTCATTACAAAAAAAAGTCCGCATAGTGGCAGAGTGAGCGACTTCAGGCTATCACTGAATAATAGAAAAGAAAAATTTTAATTTTTCTGAAACTGCTTGTTGAGAGATTTGTGAAAACAGAATTGGCGACGAACCGTAAGCAGAGAAATTAGGACATTTAATTTCTTTCTTTAGTTTTAGTCAAAATTAAATAAAGATTTCGCAACTATTTTGGACTACCTGCCTTCAGTATCATCCAGAGCTTTTTGAGAGAAATCGTTCCGTGACTCTCAGACTACTAGTCTTCGACGGCTCAGCGTATCTAAGTAGTGTAAGAAATCATCTCTTTCAATTTTATGTTTTAATGGTTATACACTCAAAGAGAAAAAATATGTAAATTAAATTTGAGTAAAAACCTTCCAAAGTGCTATGGAATGCTAAACAAAATGTTTACACACCCTCTCACTTGAATTGAACTTCCAGTATTGTTGTTGCTAGTTGCATAAACTGGAAGCAATATACAGACAATGAAACAAATTATATCAACAATATCTTTATTGCGGCCACAATCAAATTAAACTAGTTTAAATTGTTATAGAGTGTATCAAAATGCAAACTACAAAATAAAGAATATTGCAATGCTACCAAAGTATAGGGAACTTTCAACAAGTCTCAACAAATGGGAAATTATTGATAGGATATTTCCACTATGGGTCCAACATCCCAATGAAAATTTTTGCATGAATTAGAATTTTCTAAATAAAAATTATAAATCGTTCGAGTTCTTCATTAACTATAAATCAATTTAAAGGCCTTTACAATAAATTAAAGCCATCGGAAAAAATAAAATAAAATGAATTTTTTTTAAGCCAAAAAATATATATAAATTCAGTTTTTAACCGACTTCAAAAAAGTACGATGAAAATATTAAATCGTGTTTTTTTTACTTTTTTAATATTTGTACATGCATAACTTTGTCATTTATGAACCGATTTTCAAAATTCACCTGCAGGTTGGTCCCATTATTTTTTTCGAAAATCGGATGGGGCGATTTGCCACAACTCCGATGGACCGATTTAGAAAAAAAAAATTTTTTTATTTGAAAATGTATATTGCACAGAAATTTAAGTGGAAATCGGACGGACAAAGTGGCCACCCGAAACAAAACTATAACATAACTTCGCCATTGATAATAAACCATCTTTTGCGAGTCACTTAAATTAAATAATTACGAGAGCTTTTTCACTTTAAGCTTTCTTGAGGGGAATTCTATAATGTACTATATATGGATTTCAATGAAACTTTTAGAAGTCTGAAGAAAAATATCTGCTCTGTTATTTCTCCATGGAATTGTCAATAGTACTGATTGTGCTTAATTACTTATTATCAGAGGTCTTTTACGAAATAAAACTTTTCTCATAATGATTTTCATAAAACTGATTGTGCCGTTAATGAACCTATTAATAAATCAATGAAATTATTCAATACTTATTGCGAATACTTAAATATTTCGCTGCTGAATATTATTTTCAAAAGGCAATTAAAAACTTATTTACTTAGTCACCAAGTATTATTGTATCCACTGACTTAAATAATAAATTAATAAATATTTTCAAAATTTTTTAAGAAGAAAAATGTGAACTAGAAATGGATTATATCGGGTTTTGAACCAAGCCATAAATATAAACTAGAAACGGATTATATGATAATTTGTTCGATTGGCTCTTTGTATTGAAATCGATTTTTTTTGCCAGAATCTTTAAACAGTTCACGACCAACGGCTTTTTTCTTGTTATTTTTGTTGATAAAATTAACTAAAATTACAACAAAATATGGAATTGTTTAGGAAATAGTTTTGTCAATGGACCATAAAAGTTTAATATAAAATCATGCCATGTTTATGGACGAAAAGTTTAAATTTATTAAATACTAGCGGGCCCGTTGCCTGCTTCGCACGGCAAAACAAAATAAGAAAAGAAACACACTTGTTTTTAATAAAGTTGGTTTTGTTCCCAAAAACACACTCACTTCACATACGAACCGCACACACATGCGTTATCGGATTTTAACCAAACTTCATATAAACCATATATGGGCCACTGCCTACGTAGTGTATAAGTTGGTTGAAATCGCTCCACGCGTTTATGAGTAGTTCGGCGACGTACATATACGGACTTATTTTTATATATATAGATTAATGAAATTTAACTTTATGAATTTATAATTTAAATATAATAAAAGGAGTATAAATAATGAAACTCAATTAACTGTAGTCCTCTGCAAGACAATTCCTCTTACGGGAGAAGCAGAGATGGGCGTTGATAATATCGTAAATGCTATTTATGCATTCTATTCTCTACAGGGTTTTTTATGCAGTTAACACAACTATTTATTTTATGGGGCGCGGGCATGTTTTGTTGTTTTGGTTCATTCCTTTAAAGGGATACGTGTCCTAAGCCTAGATGTAAAATTATTTAATAAATTTCGTCTCACAAATTATTTGGCTTCATGTATGTAATTATACTTATAGTATCCACGCATTGCTTAGTGCGATATTCATAATATTAATGAACAAAAACATACATACGTAACATTTTATATTTGCTTTGCGATCAACCTTTACGATAGTCCACTAGAACCAAACCACAATTTATTGTAATTTATGACCCATGAAGAATAAACAACGTACATTTTTAAACTGATTCTGACTGCCTTTTCTTTATAAAAGTATAAAGTATCAGAGATATAAAATGTGTTAGTATGTGAATAGCTTTCGTGTCAATCTACTCGAAGAGAGAGTCCTGTCCTAGAAAACTTTTTTCATAAATGTCATACATATATTCTGCATATTTCATCCACTGCTAAGCTTTTATGTATATCTTTTGTTGCATGTACATCATTAATATATATTAGAAACTAATGGAATCTAAAAAAATCCGAATTAAGTTCACAGCTATTGGAATTCTTTACAATTCTTTCTAACTCTAATTGTAACAGCAAAACTGAAAATTTCTTTTGTGGAAAGAATGTTTCCCATGAAATTTTATGCGAAATCAAAGCACAATTTATCACTTTTTATTAATTTGTTATCCTTTTTTTATTTATTTTAACGATAAACTAAACCAAATCTAAAGAAGCACGTAGCGGGAAAAAGATTTTTAATTGATTTGAGAATATATTTTATAAAGTTTAGCAACTCGTTACTTTTATTTTACATAAATTTACTATACTTTATGCAATTGTGCTATCAGATTGAATATTAAGTGTAAATAAAATACTTTAATTATCAATTCGTAATTTGGGAGAAATACTCGTATATGCTATTGACGTGGAAGGGTTAATCAATAGCCTTAATATTTTTAAAACTGTTAAAATTATTTTCACAAAAATTTCTAGTTAATAAACAATTTTTAAGCCAAGATAATTGAAAAAAGTTGATAACATCAGGTGCTGATGTTGTATTTTAATTCTCGAAAATTTCAAAGTTATCTTTCCCACTATGCCTGCACCCTAGAGTAGACCGATTTGAAAAAATTTTTTATCGCATTGTTATTAAAAATCCAACTAATTTATTAAAAATTTTTGAACTTGTAATTTTTTTTATTTTAGCACGAAATTAATAAAATCGGTGAAGAGATCTTAATTCTTTAGCTTCATTTTTATGCACATAGATACTTACCTAGTTAAATATTGCGTTAACCCATTTGATGCGTATGTTTGAAATCAGGCAACGGTGGCATACGCGAATCCCATATAAATAAATAATACATGGCCAACGTCATGCCGAGGCCACTTACTCCTCCCATGTACAAGGCCAATGTTATTAAGCGAAAGGTCTGTGACTCAAAAAAATCTTCACTTTTAGGAATTTGCACCTCCTCGTCTTTTTTATCGCCTGCATCAGCTGGTTGAGACATGTTTTTCAGTGTTTTGAATTTAATATTAAAAACTATATGTTGTGTTTAAGAAAGGCACTTGTTATATTTATAAATTTCTTTACACTATATAAATGTACAAATTTGAACTCAAGTTATTGGCTGGTTGTACTTAGTTGAAACTGTTGTTAATGACTATTTAAGAAATTTAACCACAAGTATATGGGTTTATGTTTATATTTTTACACTTTTTATATTTTGCTGTTTTTGCTATTTGTTTTTCCAGAATGAAGGATTTTTGTTGTAGTTGTTGCTGTTGTTGTTATCTTTTGGTCTCGTTCTGCAATTGTTTGTGAGTATTTTTGCGGTTCTTTTAAATGCCTAGGCAACAATGTAATTTATTTTCCATTTGTTTATTCAACCTTTTGTACCCAATTAGATTAAAGCTGTAAATGGCCAAATTGATTACTTTTAGGTTTTGCTACAGCAACCCATTAAGTTGAATTTATTCAAAAAATAGTTTCGTAGCATGAATGTCTAATATTTTTTTTTTTTAAATTAGAGAGAGAGCGAGAAAAAGTAACGTTTTTTGCGCTTTCAAATAAAAAAAGGGGAAAATTATTAAGGGCAAATTTTTTAGTAACGAACATGCAATATTGAAAGGTATTTACATTCCATAAATTATAGCTTTAAAAATATGTACGTATATTGACAAATAAAATATTGAACTTTTTTAAGAAAACGCCATAAAAGTAAAATTAGGGACGTGGCGCCCCGACACAGTGGACCATTTCATAAGGAGGAGGTCCAAAATCCATAACTTTTAATTGGATTGAAATTTTGAAGCTCGGGTTTTTTTCTATAAAACGTAAACATGTACGCACGTAAACATGTAAGGAAAAGAGTTATGGAGGGTTTAAAATACATTTAAATTTTTAGTGGAATTTTAGTACAAAAAAGATATGTTTTTTTTTGCAGACTTAACACCTTGATAATTCCACCGATTCTGAAGCACAGCAGTTGTTGAAAAACATAAAATCAACACCATCGACCACCTTTTTAATTCTAAAAATTTTAAACTCCACCTTAATGAAATGCACTGTTTTAATCAGAAATGTTTTATTTCTTATATCTTTAAAAAAATAAATTTACGTGTAGGTGTTTTCACATTTTTAGGTACTGATTTTTATTGTTATTTATTTGTCTACTAAGATCATGTAAGTGCTACTGCATATTAGGTAGTGAAATCAGTAAAAATTAAAAAATGAAATTAATTCCAACTAACCGATTTAAAATAAGACTTATTTTTTAACTTGTGTTAAATATATGGGCTTTTTGGCGTAAAAATAAAATGACCTCGAAAAGCAGGCTTCCATATAATATAAAACCGACTTTTAGTTTCCTAAAAAAAGTCAATAATTTTGTTTCCAAATACAATAAGAATAGGTGCAAATAATTCACTGCCACGATATGACCGTTTGTATTACTGTAGGGTTAACATACATATAATCTAATTCTAATTAAAATATTTTTCAACACAAGATCTTCTTATTAAACGATTAAGTAGTTTTAGTTTTATTTATAATTGTCGTTATTTCGATAGGCAGAAAATTGTTTTTGATTAATAGTAATAATTAACATTTCACATAAATATAAACATTTAAAAAATTAGAATTTTTTTTTAATATTTGAAAAAAGTATACACACATGTACACAAGAAATAAATTGTTTTTATATTATACTAGTTCCACAGTGCGACAAGTATGTATGTATGTACATAAACTTTTACATAACATTTGAACCAATGTCTGTCCCATTTATTTCAGTTTAAAACTAATATTAAACAATAGTTTGCATATTTTCATTCCCGGTTTCTCGAAAAAGAGAGAAAAAAAACAAAAACAAACACTTGAACACCCTTTAACCCACAAAAAAATATTTTATGCACATTCACACATTTGCAGTCATCCTAAATACATAGTAAGGAATTTCGGGAATTAGAGTTGAGTTGTCCCCTTCACGTTTAATATTTTAAAAACAAATCATTAAAAAAATTACTGGTAAGAATTAAACCATTTTAAAATAAATTAAAAATTAATATTAAAACTATTTGTACTCGGTGTAAATGGTGGTATCAAAAAGTATAATTCTTACATTGTATTCGAAAGTGTTCACAACTTAATCGTTCTACGTAACAAACAAAAAGAAATGGCAGCAAATTGTAACAAATCATTAGATAATGGTAATATAGTGTATTAGTTCTTGTTTTAAAAACGGAGTAGGTACATATTATATTATAGTGATTGAAAATAAATAATATGAATATATGATGAAAATAAATCAAATTTAATATTAGAAAACTTTTTACATATAATTGCAGATAGTGTGATTAATAAACCCATAAACATAAAATCAAATTACTTAATATTGAAATTACTGGGAGTTTACCGCAAAAACATTTTCGAACTTTTCAAATTTGTTTGTTGTGGCCTTAGTAAATTACGATGATTGCCACTCCTAAATAATGAAAAAAATATAGTTTATGGTTTCAAATAATGAATTAAATTTTAATGCAGAGTATTCTATTCAAATAGCAAACTTAACGCGGAGAAAAATGACCCCAAGTTTGTTAATTGGATACGTTCATATGTAAATTGGAAATTATGTAAAACTACCACCTTTCTAAAGTTGTGCGTTCATAAATGCAATATCTGCAACAGAGAAAAAACTTGGCAGTACTGTTTACATCAAAAGCTTTATTTATACAGGTGCTGCCACAAAAATGTGGTATTTTTTTCTTCTTTACAACTAGGGCAACATTTAGTCCCTTATCGTGTTTGGCGATTTTCGACTGCAAATTCGACAGTTTGTACTAGATAAAAAAAATGTTGCTCGGTATCTTTAGTCTATTACAAACAATAGAGTGCGACTCAAACTATTTATTTATTATTATTTTTTTTTTCTTGGCGAAAACAAACCGTATATAAAGTAAATAAATGTACAGAAAATTAAATAGAAATGTTTGATCTTTTGTTAAAAACGCAATTGTAAGTGGAAAAAATTTAATATTTTTTATAGTTTTTTATTGTCCTAATATAGATAATAAGTTTTTCAAATCACTCTTTTCTTTTGTTTTAACTGATTTTTTACCACTAATAATATTTTAATCTTTTCTAAAATTTCCAGTGCCGTTTATAAGCAAATTGTGAGTTTTAGAGTAAAAATGTTCACTTCAATTGTGACAGCGTAGCACAGTGTCACAGATACTCATTCAATGGGAAGTAAAATAATCAATATTTGACTTTTCCATTCCATTTTGTTGTTTTTATTTATTCTCTTGAAGTGAAAAAAAACTTCAACTTGAAAACGACACAGTGTTTAATTTCATAATTTTTTCGACATTCAACAATTTATGAAAACGCCTTGTTTACGACACGACATTCATAATGTGTCCATTGAATTTTAGACATTTTGATATAAAATTTGAGTTTTTATATGAGCATATGAATGATTTCTGTTCAAACATGATTGTTGAAGTCTACCGGTATTACCTTTAACGAAATGCAGGTATATTGGCATCGAACCAACTTTTGAACAATTGGATTCAATACTTATTTAATATCAGAATATCACTTAGATTCACAATGCATTCGTTCTACTTATTAAATTCGTAATATAGTTGTATATAGTTATAAAACTAAACTACGTATTTTTTCAATTATATTTCTTATTTATTTGTGCTTTACCTGGATTCTAAATTTGCTTAATATGTTTTACCAACTTAATTTCCGGAATATTTTTTTCCCTTCCGATCTGAGATTTTCTTAGGTAGTTTTGGAGGACATCAGGTATTTTTACAGTGACTTTGTCAATCTAAAAATATAACGATAAGTACTTTTTAGAATCAAAAATATCATTGCTAACCTGATTTGATTCTATGAGACCGATTAATAACCTGGGTATTGCTGATGCAGTCCCGTTTACGGTATGTGCAAATATTATATCACCGTTAGTTGTCATATATTTTATATTTAGCCGTTTCGATTGATAATCCGTACAATTACTACAACTAGAAATTTCACCCCAATGTTGCCTTCCAGGCATCCATGTTTCGATATCATATTTTTGGTATGCTGGAGCACCCAGCTCCGTGGGTGGCATATCCAAAACTCGAAAGTTTAAATTTAAACTTTTGAAAATATCCATTTCTAAATCTTTAAAGGCATCCACCATCTCCTCCGACTGATCTTGCGAGCACACAGAGAACATTTCAACTTTGGTAAATTGATGAACCCTTAAAAAGAGTAAATACTAATTAAATTAGTAATTTTGGCAGACTTGATATACATCATATTATAAAATGTATACCATATATAAAAATGTTCCAGAAATAATAACAACTAATTATGTACAAGTATAGTATATATAGGTAATAACTTATAGTTAAATAAAAATCAAGAATGATTTGTAATTTATTTTCGTTTTAATAATTTCTTTTGTCATTTGCTTTAATATTGAATATCATTTTTCAAAATAAAACTTAATTGGAGAATATATCTTTTTCAAAACGAATGTAGTAAAAATCAAACAATTTTAGAAAATACACATTTACAAAAATGAGATAAATATTAAAGGGTTATTTAATTGTAAAGCACTATGTTCTTTTTTTATGTAATTGTGTTTTATTCCGACATTTCATTACACTTTTTTAACTTCTTCGGGTAATATAAATAACAATAAAAAATTGGCACAGAGGAAGAATAATTTGAAGTTAAACTTGAAACAATTTTTAACAAATAACGAAAAAGTTGAGTACTATAAACAATTTTAATTAGGTTCCTTTCATCTATTGTTATTACTGTTCTTTTAAATTAATTTTTTTTTGGATCAACATCATCGGTATGTGATTTAAAGCCTATTCTATGTTCTAAGGACATATTAACAATTTGTAGTATTTCCAACAAAATGAGGGTTACAACTTATAAATATGAAGTCTTTACGTCAATAAACAAAATTGTCAGATTGGGGACGAAACCAATCCACATAAGATCCAGGAACGTCTAATGCATCCCGAAAAAGTCACTGTTTGGTTCGGATTTTGTCCAGCGTCATCGGTACATATTTCTTTGAGAAAGACGTTGACCAGGCCATCAGCGTCAACGACAATCGTTATGCGTCGATGATCACCAACTTCTTTTAGCCACAATTAGATGATATAGACGGCGCTATACAGCCGCTATACAGCTCATGCAACATTTGATATTCCACACGAGTGATTTGAGAGTATGGCCATCTCATGTGTAGATGATGTGTATTTGCCACCAAGATCGTGCTACTTGTCCTCGATATATTTTTCTTGTGATATTTTCTTAAGTCGTCAGGCCTATCCGATTGAGCCACAAACTATAGCTGCCCTCAAAGCCAACATAACATATGTCATCGGTCAAATTCAGCCAGAGTTAGATAAAATTGGACATTTCGAACGCACAGCATTCAAATGAATAAAAATTTTAAATAATATCTCACTCATTATTAAAAGATAGGAAGCCTTTAATGAAAGACCCCTGATATTGGGAGCATTCCCGAAGAAGAAAATTAAATATTACCATCTTATTTAATAAAAATAGTAAAAATATTAATTTGAGTTGACATATTAAGTAAAAAAAAATCGAGCCAGATAAATAAATTTCAATTTAATCAGTATAGTTCGAAAAATTGCATATAAATTAAATTATGTAAAAAAAAATTGTAATGGGATAATATATTTTCTGTTTCAACTCGAACTTCCTTTTATACCTCTATAGTTTTTATCATTGTGATACTTTGTACTTCCAAAATACTTTCTTTATCAAATATTTCAAAAATAGTGTACTATTCCATATTGGAACTTCTTAAATATTTCCAAATTTTCACAAAAAATTGCTACAGTATCCTTAAATTGAGAAATTTTAAATTTAAACTACTTTTTTTTTTTTTTGAAATAATCTCTGTGTTATATGTCTAATTTTTTCTCATACAACATTTGTTTTCCATTCGTAAAGCAACTATTTGGTTTTCAAATACATTAAACAGTCATTCACTCTTCATGAGCATATTTTTTTGCTAATTTCCCCAAAAAAAGTTATTTATATCTTAGAAAGACTGCATCAATATTATTTTTTTTTACTTTCCATCTTTGCAATTTCATATTAGGTTCTTTTAATTAATTGGGCCACAGAAGGTGCCACATCTTTCGTGGCTTCGAAAGTTGTTGACCAGCTTTCACTGAATTTTTATATTGTGACTTTCGGCAGTGATCGAACGTTGCTTTGCATTGGTTCGAAACCTTAATCATGTACGTGTGAAGAGTTTTAAATTTTCAATAATTATTTTCTCCAGCTTAATGTAGGTATCTATATCGTATACTTCTCTAAACGGGTCATTACTGAATTATCACAGTGAGAAATTCAATTCTGGATTTGTGGACATACATATTTCTTTTAGCTTTATTACACTCTATTATGAGTAGTCGCTTCATCATTGACATCATAACGTTTTGCCTTCCAATTGCAGAATTTGTTGAGGTTTCAATCATCACTGACTCAAATATTTCTCTATCTTCCTAGAGTACTTGCATATGAGTAAGGTGAAGCTATTACCTTCGACCACAGAGACGAAGCCTTTAGACACGCATGAATTTTATCTGCAAATGTATACCAGTGGCAATATTTTCTACCAGTCGAACAAACTTTTGTCTTAAAAATCTACTTGATTAGGCTACGAAAACATACCCTTAATAAGAATTCGTCAAATTCTTTAGAATTATGGTATTGTTAAAAAATGGGTTGAATCAGATCTTTCAATATTTTATGCACTAAAAATCTAACTACATTCCACATGATGCAAATAAAAGAATTTCTGTATTAGTACATAATGAGATAAATCAAATCCTTTGCTAGGCCAGGCTGAACTTAAGATTACTCACAACAGCAGAAGAATAGCAGGTGACCCAAGCACACCAGATGCACCGCAACTGCTGTATCAACAGCCAATTCAAATTCAATCTCATCCTTCGTAAAACTTCTGAATAACCCATATAATGCTACATTTGTACATATTTTTTTAATTCAGCTTTCTATAATTGGTCTTTGTAAAAAATATTTCAACATACATTTCTGGGAAGTACTACTTCTAAGGGGAAACAGAGGGCAATCCACCAGTTCAATCATATCCTAGCCTAGGACCATACTTTGGGGCGAGGTAAATCATCTCCTCAATAAATTGTTTAAAAGAAAGAAAACCAGATTTTGTACAAACTTATATGTGAAAATAAAAAAATTTAAAATTAGAATTAGGAATATCTCGTTATGAAATGAGTGAAATAAAGGATGAAACAAGAAATTCAAAACTTATGTTAGTGAATGCAGGGGTGGCAAACCGAAACAAATAGTTAAAATGTCTATTGTTGAGCTGGGTTCAACAATATTGTGTATAGTATAGTAAAAATAATATTAAATATAGTAAATAAATATAATATGTAGTAAAGTAAAGCTCCATAAATTGACTTCAAGTACTTACCTATATATCCCTTTTTCTTCATTCAATCCAGACGTTTCAGCTCTATAGCAACGACTCACCGCTGCGTATTTTAAAGGTAATTGAGAAGCTTTTAAAACCTTATTGGAAAAATACCCAGCTATAGCCATTTCGGAGGTACCGGACAAACATCGGCCAGACTCGATTTTGTACACCTGAAAAACAAGTTATACCATCATTAATAGTAGAAACAAGAAATTTCAAACATGCCCCCACTGATATTACTTTATTAGGATAATAAAACTATCATTCCAGCCTCATATAACAACGACAGATTGAAAAGTTTTAAGTGCAATAAGTTAAGTGATATAAAATCATATTGGGCTTGTACTATCTGTAGGAATAAGTTCAGATTTTAACAACGTTGCCAACAAAACTTCGACTAATGACGTTGCCTTTATGTTTGGATTATCAACACTTCATATGCGAATTGTATTCATGGAATATATTTTGTACCTTGCTATAAGGCAATAAATAACGCAGTGTTTGAGAATATCGAAATGTACCGTTCAAAACTATATCAGCTCTAAAATAGATCAAAAAAGAAAAAATAGTACAGAATGCTTTATTAAACATGGATCAATCGTTGACAAATCTTTATACATTTATGGTAACTATAATGACGCCTATATTATTAGGCATTTTTTTTTTTTTTTTGATGATCCGAATATCTTTTATCATAAACAGCAAAAAGCTAATGAAGCAGTTTAGGCTTTGAAATACACGTAAATGTCCTAAAATACCTTAAAATTATCTATTGCATCATTTACTATTGTTTTAAGACCAGCTCTTTCTTCCGATAACTCTTACACGCTTTAAGAATGAAATCCTTACCAGAAATAGCCATTAGTGGAACTCGGAGTTTGATGCGCGCTCCTTCTTATTGTTCAATAAGTAGTAGCTAATAACATAATTCTGCAAGATTGTCAGTGCTGCGGCGTTGTGAACTCATTGGTTTCTGCTGATTTTTAAAATGCGAGTCATGAAAAAAACTTTTGTAGAAAGAAGTACAAAATGTTTTTAAACTTAAAACACCTCAAGGAATGAAGGAACCCCTACATTTATCTGACAGAATTTTAGATAACTTGTTTATTAGCAGTATCACACGATGTTTTATATCATCAAAGAACACATTCATATAGAATGTACATCTCATACAAGCAAATATTTGCTATAAAGGTTTTACCACTAATACCCGCTTTGATTTCTGCTCTTTTTAATATTCCCGCCTTTACTCTTACTCAAAAACACATTTTGGAAACAGAATTTGTGATGACTTATTTTCATTAGAGAATATTTTGTGTGTATATCAAATTAAACACACGAAATCCGAGCATAGCTGGGTCAACAGAGGGTAGTAAAAAAGCACATAAATATACTAGTGGTAAGTTAATAGATAACACATAAAAAATTAAAACCTACTTACTGAACCCAAGAAACGCTGCTTTACCTCAAAATAAATCTTTTTAAACTAAATCTACCTTTGTACCACATATCTGTTAAAAACAAAAAACTTACGTGGACCAAAACCGCTTATAAATCCCAGGACTTATCAAGCGATTTTATGTATGTATGCATGTATATAGAAAGTAATATAATACATCAATAGATAAAAATAGTGCATTCGCAAAAATATCTGTATGCAAATAATATTACATGCCAAATATTTGAAATCGCTCAATTAGTCCTGTAAAATAAGCATTTTACTTTGCGTTCGACATTCTACAGAAGTTTCTTCCTTTGTTTGATTATACTCGTACATGTTATCATTAATTTAAGGTTGAGTCTTCGGGATGGAGGTAGGGGGAGGACATTCTTCCCGCTGTCGAAAATATAAGGGCGCGACTAGTTGTTTGCGATTATCTTATGAACTGTAGGGAATATGGAAATGTCTTCTTTAGTAAGTAATACATATTATAAAAGATTCTCTTACATATAAGTACATACATATATTTATTGTAAATTTTTTAATTTAAACATTATGAACTCATTTCTTATTGATTTTAGCTAAATTTTTATCAAGAAATATGTATATGAATATATATCTATCTATATATATAAAATAGGATGTGTGTATGTATGTATGTATGTATGTATGTAACGTAATGGCTCCAAAACGGCTGGGCCGATTTTGACGAAATTTTCAGGGAACCTTCAGAATACCCGGGTGGGTGACACTGTGAAGTCCGATTTTTTATTTTCGGTCTGTGGGCGGAGGGGCGTGGCAAAATCCAATAATTCATAAAATGAGAACGGCTTGGCCGATTTCTGTAAAACTTTTTGTCAGCTGTTCGTATTTTCGAGGAGAAGGAAAAGTTGGAAAATCCCTCCGCAAAAGTCGGAAAATTGGAAAAATCAAGTTTTTGTATGAAATTTTGTTTGAAATTATTCCTTAATGGCTTAATGGCTTTTCAAATAAAAAATAGAAAGTTTGTCTGAAGGCTGAAAATTGGGGCGAGGCGAAGTTCGCCTGGTCCGCTAGTATATATATATATATATATATATATATATATATATATATATATATATATATATATATATATATATATATATATATATATATATATATATATATATATATATATATATATATATATATATATATATATATATATATATATATATATATATATATATATATATATATATATATATATATATATATATATATATATATATATATATATATATATATATATATGTATATATGTATATATATGTATATATATATATATATATATGTATATATATATATATATATATATATATATATATATATATATATATATATATATATATATATATATATGTATATATATATATATGTATATATATATATATGTATATATATATATATATATATATATATATATATATATATATATATATAAATATATATATATATATATATATATATATATATATATATATATATATATATATATATATATATATATATATATATAAATATATATATATATATATATATATATATATATATATATGTATATATATATATATATATATATATATATATATATATATATATATATATATACAGTGAACTCGCGATAATGTGAACTAATAAAAACCAAGGTAGTTCACATTATCGAATTTGTTCACATTTTCGATTGTAAAAATTTGTGGTGTTATATTGTTTTTTGGTTACAAAATATTTAAGCTCTTGGAATTTTTAACATAAAATGTAATTTATTGCAAACTTAACGATTTCTTAAATTTTAAGTTCACGTTTTATATTAAATTTTTGGAGCCACCATTAGCTGGTATTGAAGTCGTGTTCATTTTTATTAAAATTAGAATGAAGCTGTTTCGCTTTTTCTTTCAGCATCAATCCACTTATTGGAAGGTTTTTACTTCTCATGTTAAGAAACCACTTGTATAGAGATTAATCCATCATTGGAAGCTCTGAAATACGTAGGTTTACGTTTCACTGGTCTATAATACGTATTTTTAACACACTTATAATTTTTATTATTCTTATTGTGCATCGAACAAATGGTATATTTCCCAACATTATATTTAACACTGTAATACTTGATCCTTTTTCCAAAAGTTGAAGAATTTCATATTTCTCACTAATGGTTAAAAACTTTCTGTTATTCTTAGTAATCTTTGTAAATACACAGGAATGTAAATACACAGGTTTCTATGCGTGACGAAACACAACAAAACTCAAAGTACAATAGTTTACAGTTTTTTATTCAATCGGGGGATTTCCAAAATTAGAAAACAAACAAAAATTGCAAAAAATTTTGGTCACTATTTAGAGCCATTAAACTTTGTTCACTATTTAGAGCGTCCATATAAAAAAATAGGTATTCACAGTACTGGATAGTTCATTATATTGGAAGTTCACATTACCGAGAGGTCACTGTATATATATATATATATATATATATATATATATATATATATATATATATATATATATATATATATATATATATATATATATATGTATATATTCATATATGTACATATTTCTAGTGTTTTCGTGATTACTTTAGCTGCTGTTCCTTGTTTGTACGATTTTTGCTGGACCTAAGCTTCTAAAATAGTAATGATTATTTAAGTTCCTTCTTGGACATAAAACATGAAGATATGAAAAATTTTTGTCATGAAACAAAAATATGTCTTTTTCTTCACTTTATGTATTTTCGTAAATACATTTTTATGTTTACATACAACTTACATACATACATACGGTGTGAGCGAAGCATTAATACAAAAAGCCTAACAATAATTACTTTTACTCTAACTTCTATCTTTCCAATGTCTATTAAATATGGCCGATACAAGTCAGGAATATCGTGACAGTGAAAAGTTAAAAGTCAATCTATCAAATTCTTCAAAAAAAATATGGTCCAAATTAAAAATAACAATTCTCTTACTTGCGTTCTATCACCATGGGTTTGCATGCCACATCCATGTATTACATCTTCAGGTAATATGTCAGGCACGGATAATATATTAAAGGAATTGTTTTTCAGAACATCAATAGTATAATCTATTAATGCTTGTTCTAATTCAGCTAGTTTTCCAAGCAGGTAGTAACTTTTATGCCCCGTGTAGTTTCCTAAATGGTCCATTCGAAAAATATTCAAGTTTTTACAGATATCGGAGAATTCCAAACTGTTGCTGTACCCTTTTTCCTGTGGTCTATATTGGTAGATTTCTTTAACATTATCCCCATACTCCCAAGTTCTTGGGTGAACATAGTTAGGCAGTTTAAATATATTATCCTCCAATTCTTTTGGAATCTCCTCATAGTTTATTTCATCAACTAATTTGCGTAAACTATTTATGTTGCTATTATGTCCTCTCAATAACAACGACTTCTCTAATTGGGACCAGTTAATTTCTTTCAAGAGATTTTGTAGTTTATATACTTTTTGACTTCCTTTTGAAAAAACCCTAAAAAAACGAAATTAGTAAAGACAATACTTAGATAATTTATTAATCACCTCATTTTTTAGTGTCTAATTTGTGCCGGCAAACCAAGACGAGCAATTAACAATTGCCGCCGTTATTTCTTTCGATAACTCTGCCGTCGACAATTAGAATCGTCTTAAAAGCTGTGCCTGCTAAATGTAACGGCTAAACTTATTGGCTGAGCCGTAAATATCCATACCTTTGAGATAATGTTTTCTTTACAGATATGAATTTAATAGTAATGTTTTTGCATAGCATTCGCATTAAAACAAAATTTTTTTCATTAATGTACTAAATTATTAAGGAAATGCAAGTGTAAAGCGAAATTAGTTTGAACCTTAACTGTCTATAAGGACCGATTTTATGTGTGTCCTGAATTATTTCGTTTAATGCTCATGATGATAAGGTTTTATAGGCAGGGGTCGGGATTGGAGGCATTAAAATGGTCTAGTTCTCGGAAACCGAATTCTGAAAAGTGGATGAATTATTCGATCAAAAAAGCTATTGTTTTTAACACAAAATTGTATTCATTAATATAAAGAATTGTATTTCATATCTTACACATAGATTTCCTTCGCATATTATTCATAATATATCGGCCACAGCCAACACTAACCTTTAGTCGCTTAGCCTCCGGCATATATTTAAATATAGTCCTTGCTAAACCCTTTTCTTGCAGTACAGTTCAATAAAAGTTCACCACTTTCCGAAAAAAATTCCAATTTGTGTAATAAATGATGTATTGCATATAAGCTGACAGCTTATTTTATGCTGTACACAATTTTCTTTAATAGGTATGATTTCTGAAAGAAATTCGGTATCAGAAAAAGATTTTCTTTAATATTTAATTGTTTGTAGTTGGCATTTAATTGGCGCTAATCAAATCCTCAGTACTCTTCAGGCAAATCATAAATATATGGTACATTCATTATCACCAAAGGGCGACTTATTGCATAAAGGCGTAAGAAATATAAAAAAAAAACGTAAGCGGACTATAATTGTTGTGTGGTGTTAGTATAAAAGCCTTCTATTATACTTATACATGTTTTGTAAATTACAAATAGAAAAATATGATTGAGTTCTGTTTGGATTCTCATGTCCAGCAGTTTTTTGCACTTCTTTTGTAAATACATACATACATATGTATGTATGTTGAGATTAAATTTTTTGTTAGTTTAATTTTTGTTTTCAAGCAATTTTAAATGCATCCGAGCGCATCGCTGGAAAAACGGGAATCGATCATAAATAATTTCAAAAATGTACAATCGATTCAACAACGATAGAAAAGACCCAAACGAAGTTTTCAACGAACATTACGGAATCACATTTTGAGCTTAGAAAACATTGCATTATAGTCAGCACGTGCTGTCCTGCACTAAAATAATTTTTATGCCGGAGTTACTCGTAAAGCTTTTTATAATTTCAAAGAACAGACTGTATAGGCTTAAATCCGCTAAAGGGAATATTTTCAAGGTTACATCGTTTCGGCATTGTGTATGTGCCGAATATAGGCTATGCTCTCAACAGCAGCTTAGCAGTCGAAATCAATGTAATGACAGCCGTTGGCACTTATAGCAATAGTTAACGACAAATCCAAGTACATTCAATTCCTGAAGAACATGTTGTAGTGTAGCCATTCTGGCCATACGAATTGGTTATCAATTATTGCCAACGTAACGACATGAAAGTCAGTATTATACCATCTTGACTAATATAAAACAGTTCAAATTTGATGACAATGCTAACTCCCCGTCTACTTTGGCAATTTTGTTGCATGCAATTCTGCTGCAGAATTGCTTTAGTGTCCACATTAGAAAAAATCTAGTATTGCAATTCTTGTATATAACGTATGTAAAACATCAAATACAACAACACCAAACATCAAGTTGAATAGTGAGGATAGCAAAGCAAAACAGAATTGCAGAGAACATGAAACTCTGTACCCCTCCCCTAGCTTCTTACCTCTCTCTCCTAAAACAACCAAGAATTGCTGCAACTAAATTGCAAGTGTGGACAGTGAGTAACAATCTCGACCTTAATGTTAAAAAAAAATTAAGTTAATTACTTCAGAGATATAGCCTAGTCAGTGTCAAAGGTTCGATTCCTGCCGTAGACCCCAATTTTCTACTTCTGCTTAATTGGGGTATCACAAAGGCTCCGTGACCTATGTAAGCGAAAGCTGCCTGCTACTCGTACGACTTGGAAACTCTCGCGTTTCGATATTTGTAGTATTAATATTAGAAAAACAAAACGTGTAGTGTTCACGTAAGGCGAATTATAAAAGATATAAATCAGCGTCAGTAGTACTGCTTACAACGAAATAAATATTTAACTTCCTTTGTTATGAAAAGTAAATACATATATGTATGTGGTGTTTCATTACTCAACTGCACAAGCCAACATTTTTATCGAAGATGAATTAAATCACTTGTTAATATACGATATCGTGCTTTAACAAAAACTGCTTAAAAATTTTTTAAATTACACAAAATTTGTGAAAACATGTTGTTTGAATTGTGCATCATTAATTTTTTTCCTTTAGTGTCTCTTTAACCAAAATACGCTAGGTTCACTGAAACTAAAAATTTAATATGCCGAATTCAAATTTGAATTTGCTGTTTTTAATGAAAAAATATTAAATCTTTAAGGACTTCATTTATTAAAACATTAAAGCATCACGTTAGGCTTTTACGGCATATTTTCTCTGCGGGTAAATCGACCTCTTACGGATTTCCTTAAGGGTCTTTCTATTGGCGTCTCTTGGTGACAAAGCTTTACGTATAGCGCGAGTCTTCTTTTTTCTCAAATCCAAAGGCTTATATTTTTTGTTCTTGTATACCTTTCGCAAATTTTCCTTCTGTTTCTGATGCATCACAATGTATACTCGAGCAATTGCCTTACGAACCACACGGCTGAAATACCAGAATTTCATTAAATGTGAGCCAAAACTTATTGATATTAAAACTTACATCTTTGAAAGCTTTGAAGGTGCTCCACCAGTAACCTTGGCTACGCGTAAGTTGAGCAATTCATTTTTTAGCTCTTCGAGCTGTTTTGTGAGCTCCTTCTTGTCTTTTGTTCTCAAATCAGAGCACTTTACTTTCACCTTAAAACAAAAATATTATTACTGATCGATTACAAATAATAAATTTAAAACTTTAAAATTGAAAAATACAAAATTATATCCATGATTACGAGGATATTACAAATATGATTTAAAAAAAACACCAACCATTTTGTCTGCCACTCACACGCGAAAAAGAATTTTTCAAAGTTGTTTTTTTCTGCAAAATTTTTACAGAAGAGTTTTTACAAAATTCAGTTCTCATATATGTGTACACGAACTGTAATGAGAACCGCATCCCCACGTCCAATAATATATATCTTACGTACGTCTGCTTTTACCAGAACCATAAACTATACATAGACCCGACAACTTTGAAAACGTGCATAAAGTTTGTGTGAAAGGGAGAGCTAATCTAGTTGTTTTTATATAAATATCTCTTCACACAAACTTTATGCACGTTATACGAAGTTTATGCAAAAATGATTCGGACCCTTTTTAAACGTCAAAGTTGAGTATTCTGTGACCAGAACGAAATATTCTTAGCGAGCATAAACTACACATAGACCCGACAACTTTGAAAACGTGCATAAAGTTTGTGTGAAAGGGAGAGCTAATCTAGTTGTTTTTATATAGGTATCTCTTCACACAAACTTTATGCACGATTCTGTGTTAGCGAGTCTTCCGTCAACGTCTGTTTTTTTCTATTATTTTATTCTTTACATATTTTATTCTCTCCATCATTTTATTTATTTCTTCCAATAGTTTTAATGAAGAAATAACATTTTAAGTAATTTTCTTAATGACATCTTATATATACATATATATATATATATACACATATATATATATATATATATATATATATATATATATATATATATATATATATATATATATATATATATATATATATATCCAGCCTTTGCTGCAATAACGCGATAATTCAAAAAATGTTGATTTGCAGAAATTGAGTTTAAAGTTTTGAATTTACACACAACTTAATGGTGAAAGAAAATTTGGTTCTTTTCTCAAGAGCTGAGTACACAAAATATTTTTATGAAACTTTTACAGAATATAAAAAACGGCAAGGCTAATAATTTCGTACTATAACCTTAAAAAATTCAAATTTTGAGTTACTACGGTAGTGCACCAAAGGCTATATATATATATATATATATATATATATATATATATATATATATATATATATATATATATATATATATATATATGTATGTATGTATGTATGTGCATATGATATGTATATATGTACTAATTCTATACTATATAAGTACATACATACATCAAAAATGACAAATGCATAAATTGTAGCCAGTTCAAATTATGACATTAATTTGCGCCACTCCGTATACAAGATACAACTACACCTACATACATCAAATGAATGTAGACTCTGAAAGATTTAAAAAGTTAAGGTTCTATAAATTATGTATTTTGTTTATTTAGAAGAAATTGTACAAAATCATCTCGATATAAAACATTTTCATCTACTCTATTACTTTGTTCTGCAACTTGATATGTATTTGTCCACTTCCAAAGCATCCGCCTAACAAAACTGTTTCTAAAGGATGCGTAGAGTATTCGCTGCATTTCATATGGCATATTATTTTTATAGTATGATGTCTTATTGCTTATATTAAAATAATAAAGCATATTTTGTGATTTAGACATAGTTGAAAAGAAATCATGACAAATTTCACAAAACAATAATATTCCTCCTGGAACAAAAAACTTTGTATCATTATCATTAAGTGATAATCCAAGACGCATGGAGCCGTCTTTAAGCGTATAATGTTTCATTGCACCAAAAAAATTTTCAATATCTCCTAATTTAAACAGACGTTTGCTACGTAGTAACAAACCACCTTCTTTGTATGGCTTATTAATACTCTCAGCAAACTTTGAGCACATTGCCAAACGCTCATTTAATGGCATCCTTCTGACGTCCTTACCGCCCAACATGATTGCATCAATTATATGCAAAGTACATACCCGAGTCAATGTTCGGCCTTCGCCACTGTACTCGAAAACAAGTTCACCGTAAAATAATGACTTTGGCGATATTTCAAACATATAATTAATTGGTTCCCACTTTTTCATATCAGTATAACGAAACAGCTTGCCTCTGGTGGTGCATATAAAAAAACTGCAAGCATTTGAACTAGTTTCCCCTCGTCCAATGGGTACGAAATACCAATCGTACACACTTGTTATCGATTTATTTAACATTTGAGATGATACTAGCTCTAATGGCGCAGATGTCAGCCACAATCTGTCTTCATACCAATTATTTAAGATATCTTTCAAAAACATTTCAACAGGTTTGTTTAGAGGAGCCTGGCGCAGTTTGTCTGGCAATTGCCAAAGCTGTAGACACCTTTTTCTGAATTCGGACTGTCTTACTTCTCTTAACTGCACATTATTACAGTATGCCTTGATTTTTTTTAATCCAATAATTTGATTTCGGCCAATTAAATTATTTGATTCTTTTATATATTTAAAAAATTCCTCGTTTTGCATAATAACGTCCATGTCTACAATTTCTAGTACATCCTCTTCCGTTTGTTGGTTTAAATAATTGTTAATTATATTTAAATATTTGCATATTTCTTCCGAATTATAGTTTTTCCATTTACAAACCAAGTACCTTTCTGAATTCGCAGGTCGACTGCTATTTGGCTTTATGATTGATATTTCTTCGAAACACTGATACATTAGATATATCAAACCGACACTGAACGGAGTAAAAATATCAAACAGTTTACAAACAAAACTTCCGTTATGCCGTAGCATTTTGAGAGCTGTAAGGCACTGACACAAATAAAGTTGTTTCGATAATATCTCTTGAATATTTTCACGTCCTTCGACAGAAAATCCGCCATCTGCCATTACAAAGTGGACGCCTTTTTCGCAATGTTTAAAAATGTATTCCGCGAAAGAATCCTGATTTGCTTCTACATAAACATCACCATCACCTTGAACACCATAGAATGGATCGAACGTTTCTGGAGAACCAGCAGAAAATTTGTCCAGCTTGAAATCATTTGCACCTCGTAATGTAAATCCAAACCCTTTTGCTTCCCACGATTTTCTATACAATATATATTCTGAGAACCCACCTGGACCTGTTATTAAGTAATTTAATAGTTAAAAAAAATATTACATGCCTTATATATAGCTGAAAACAACCTGCACAGATGTCTGCGAAATACAGAAGTTCATTGTCATGAAGAAGAGAGTTTCCCGTTTTATCTTTAGGACTGGTGAACATAAAATTTAACATCGAATCTATATTGGCCATTTTAACTGCAGCTCTGTTTTGAAATATAGAACTTCGTATCGTTTCAAATGGATTACTTCGAGAGCGGGCTCTTCTCATTTCATCCTCATCAAGTTGATCGAACTGCGTCTTTGATTCTAAAATTCCATTTAGTATATTGGGTTCAACAAATAATGTTTCATCTTCTAGTGTCTCTTTACGTTCGCCAAAACTTATCCATTGTTTAAGCTGATTCAAGTTGTATGAAAAAGAATTACTATTAGGAAGCCATGAGACAAGTTCCGGGATAGTTATTTCTTCACTGTCCGGATCCCAGTGTTCATCTGAGATTAAAGTAGATTCGTGCTTTAAGCCCAATCCTTTTCTACCGTCCTGTTGAAATGCTACTATAGGCTCCAATCGCCCTTGGCTTTGTTTACCCAAACCTTTGTCAGTTTCGTATCCCATTTTTTTCATCATTTGTAGAGCCTTATTTGAGTAGCTTTTGGACCACTCGGTCTTCATTTTCTTTGGAGGTACCTCATAGTACTCATTTTCGCTGTTGTCATCACCTTCCATGTTGAAATATTTTTTTTATTATTGAGAATATAAATTTTTTAAATCGGAGTCTTGTAATAGAATGTTTAATGTTAGAAAGCGATACTACTTGTCAACACATCAATTATGTCAAAAGATGTGTTCATTGTACTTTAAAACCAGTGCTACTATATCACACGGTTATATTGATGTAATATCTAATAAATAGGTGGCATCATCGGCACTACGACTGCAATCGGAACAGGCATTTGTTATGTGAAATTCGTGGTACCTTCAAAAAACCTGAATAATAGAATAGAGAAAGCAGCAACAAAATACACATAACAAAAAACCCATTAACAGCAAAATCACACGCACTTTTTACATATCCATATACTACACTGTGTGTAATTTTTTAAGTCGTGGAAAAATAACCATATACGGACACCACTACTTGATAAAAGACTAAAAAAAAGACCCGTGTCTCCCAATTTTTCCCAAAGTCATGCACTTTTTTTATGGGCCGCCAAAGATTTGGGGCCTCGGATCATTTTCGCAAAAAAGTGATCATTTTCTCGGGCTCATATCTTGCAAACCGTTCCGAATTTCGATTTACTCTCTGAGGCAAACTTGTAGCTCTTGTCATAAAGAACAAAAATTGCGAACTTATAAAATCAAAAAACTTCACCTTCCAGATAAAAATCGCAAAAAACTTAAAAAAATTCGATTTTTTTTCCTTTTTCTCTTGTTCAGGTCCATAGGTAGCAAACCGTTCAAAATTCAAGGAAACAATCAACTACAAAAATTTACCTAAGATCTCAATAAACAAATTTCTATAACATATAAACTTCCTGGGAATAATTCTGAACACCGTTTAGGTAGCGCTTAGGTAGCCGCAAAAGTGAAAAAAGTGACGCGGTGAGTTATATAAAGTGCTACAACATAAAAGTTTTTACACTATACGATTGGAAAACTTTTTTTATTCGTTCTTGGGAAATACAGATAATTATTCAAAAATTCCTTTTAAATAATTTCTGCGGTTTATTCATTTGAAGTGCAAAAACATTTTATTTGACAAAAACATATAGAGCAACAAAAGTAAATTAAATCTATATATATAAAATAGGATGTGTATGTATGTATGTATGTAACGTAATGGCTCCAAAACGGCTGGGCCGATTTTGACGAAATTTTCAGGGAACCTTCGGAATACTCGGGCGGGTGACACTGTGAAGTCCGATTTGTTATTTTCGGTCTGTGGGCGGAGGGGCGTGGCAAAATCCAATAATTCATAAAATGAGAACGGCTTGGCCGATTTCTGTAAAACTTTTTGTGAGTTGTTCGTATTTTCGAGGAGAAGATTTTTATGGAAGAAAATAGAAAAATTGGAAAATCCCTCCGGAAAAATCGGAAAATTGGAAAAATCGAAAATCGAGTTTTTGTATGAAATTTTGTTTGAAATTATTCCTTAATGGCTTTTTAAATGAAAAAATAGAAAGTTTGTCTGAAGGCTTAAAATTGGGGCGAGGCGAAGTTCGCCTGGTCCGCTAGTATTACTATACATATGTATGTATATAAATTCTAATTCTTCGAAACGACTAAATTTTACTCTGTCGCTGTATTGGGCATAGTCTACTAGACAAATTTAAAAATGGGACACAGTAATAAGCAGTAAAAATAAACAAGTTTCCATGCATTCGGAGGGATGTTTTCATATCTTATAACCACTATTGTATTTTCTTTTATGTTCTCTACTGAATGTTGCCATTTTATGTATGTGCTTATGAAGAATTATGTACCAGGTATTCACTTTCCCATTCTTGACAACCTTTGCTAAAAGCAATTGTATGGAACGATTATATGATATTTTTCATTATACGAAATATCATAAGAAGAGAATAATGTAGTTCTATAGAGGAATCTGTAGTCATATCCCTTTACACGCCTTGAGAACCTTTCAAGTAATGTAATAGGGGGTTTGGCCCAGGATGGACCTTTGCACTGCGACCATTGTTGATCTATTGTGCTTCCCCTGTCCTTAGCAGTAACATTTCAAGTAAGTATATTTTCAAAATTTTAAAAATATGAAAGATTTCGGACAAATTTAATTTCTAAGAAATAAATTATACAAATAAGAAATGGGCCATTCTATTGATAAATTTTTAAACTAAAATGGGCCGAACCACCACAGAACTTACTTGCTTCCATCGGGAAGAATATACTATCCGTTTTATTTTGGAGTTGATTTGCCCAAATGTCAACCAATTACGATCTGGTTGAATCTTTTCAGTAGAAAATGTGATACTTTGGAATGTGTAGTCTTAGCAAAAGATTTTCGATAACCTCTACCAAAAGAACTGCTCTACAAAGTTCCAGCCTCGGAATGGATATAGTTTTGATCGGATCCACTCTAGCTTGGATGATATTAAATGAGTCTGCACGCAACTGATATTCGGACATATATTGCTGCCGCATATACCTTTTCAAAGGAATCGCTAAGACCATGAAGTTGAACATCCGAATCTGAAGTACAATCAATCTATCGAGGAATACGTATGGAATTGATTTAGGATAATTTGCTTCAAAAGACTTGAACTGATCAAAGTTTCGCGGAAAAGAAGGCCATCTTAACCAGTAGCATGTAACCATATCCTTTGCATAAATATCTTACGCAAAATAATGCAGGGAGCCTGCTGGGTCAAACAGTTTGACAATTCGAGGTAACCTCCCTTTTTGTGTATATTGATGGACATATACATAGTTAGATTGTTTTGCGACAATATAAATAGGTAAGCTATAATAATTTGAATAAATTGTAGACTTTAGCTACTGTTAGTAACATTATTGTAAACCAGCTTAAAATACGGTGCTTCAATAATAAAAACGATCGAACAAAACGTATGTAATAATTCAATTTTCGTATGTACCAAGTCGATGATCTCCGAAAGTTCTTCATCGATCATCTTAAAATTTTACCACACTACTATGTTAACATATGGTAATGTTATATTTGAATCAGAGGAGGTGGTGGGATGGCACTTTCCATAGAGAGCAATTATTAATTGCAGTGCACATATCTAACTAACTACATTAATTATGATATTAAAATTTTGTATAGAATTTTGGCACATACAATCAATCACCCAGAAAAAAAATGGAAGCTGTTCTTAGAGAATGACACTTTCATTGCTTCGGCTAGTGCATTGTTTCAACGTTCTAGAATGTTAAGTTGAGAAAATATTGTTTAAATTTAAAATAAATACTTATTTCTTCCAATTTACATAAAAGCATTAATTATTTTAAGTTTTAATTTTAACTATGTACTACTATAATACAAGAAAAAATTAACTATTGGTTTTACTAAGTTCTTTATCTTTTCAAAATTTGATTTCTAGTAGTACTATATAAAATTATGTATGTATATCATTATCTTCTCTGCAAAAAAGAGGAGATATCCAGAAATATATTCTTCTAAATATATCGTTTTACGGAGTCTCTCCCAACTTAGTGCCACTGCTATTTTCATTGCTTAAATGGCTGAGGTGATAAACGCGTTGACTGTTAAAATATGTACTTATGTGATAAAAGAATATTTTCAAGTACGAATCCGAATCCAGTCGACACAAAATAATCAGAAAAGAAATAAATTATATGAATAAAAATTATGGGCCATATTCAAGAAAATTTATTTTATTATTTTGTTTATTATAAATCTTTTAAAAGGAAAAAATTGATTTGTACTATATTTAATTTTTATATGATTTAAATAGCCTAAAACACCTTCAATAAAATTAAAAATTTTATCAATATTTATCAAATTTGTTATTCGAGATATTCTCCAAAATAACTATTTTAATATGTTATTGTTTGTTGTTGGCTTAGCTAGGTATATGCCTGCATTTCATTGGCGCTAACCAAATCATCAGTACCCTTTTAGCCAAATCATGATTGAAAGCATTCAAAGCTCGTGTACTTATGCAAACAATTACAAATATATATGAGAATTCTATCAGATTTGCTTTCAATCATGATTTGGCTAACTGCCTGTTTCACGATGTCGAACGACATCGTTCGTTCGCATAAATACGTTTGAAACAGCAACAAATTTTAAAATGTTGTTTTTGGTTTTAATGTATTTATGCGAACGAACGATGTCGTTCGACATCGTGAAACAGGCAGTAAAAGGGTACTGATGATTTGATTAGCGCCAATGAAATGCAGGCATATACCTAGCTAAGCCAACAACAAACAATAACATATTAAAAATTTTATTGTATGGTTCTATCATATAATCTAATAGCCGTATTCGTAAGCCTTTCTTAAGGAAAATTTGGTAAAACTGTTTCCATAGCAAAAAAAATTCATTAAGACATTTATAAAATCGCAAATTTTATTGTATGTTTTACTCAAAAATAAACTGAAAATTACGCAACTTCTTTGTGGGTTTGTAACTCCAAACATTCTCCATTGGACTGATCACGTAACGAGAAGACGTGCAGAAATTGCTTTAAAATTATAAACATTTTAGAACATTTTATGAATTTAGCATATTTCAAAATTGTAATAGTATGTGTCATATGTGAGTCCGTTAATAAAATGGTCATAACTTATCAACTATTTAAGTTATGATGTATTTTCATGAAAAGATTTGTAAAATTGCATCAACAATACCAAACTTGTAAATTTTTGTACATTATTTTACTTTTATAATTAGTATTGAAATATACTTATATGTAAGTATGTTTAAGTTATGAATTTTGAGTCAAGAAATTGGCTGATAATATATAATTTTTTATTGATAATTAATCACTATAAAATTTATGTACATGCAATCTCACAGGTCTAAAAATAAGGATTAGGCTAATGTTGACATATATTTACTACAACAAAAACAATATATATATATATATATATATATATATATATATATATATATATATATATATATATATATGTATGTATGTATATATATGCATATACATATATATATATATATATATATATATATATATATATATATATATATATATATATATATATATATATATAGTTTGCTTTATTTATAACGTACCAGTGATATAAAAAGCCTTAAGCAAACTTGGTACCCGGATAACTTTCTAGTCATCTATTAACAGTGTAGGTTAATTCATGTTTTTCAAAATAAATTTCTGTTTAATTTCATTTTCGATCATTTGTAAAATATATTATGTACTATATATGTATGTTGCAAGTTTTAAGCACCACTAAAATAATATTCGTATTAAAAGAAAAAGAAATTGCCATACTCGTACAAAAATATAAAACGTTCAACAGCTAAAAATCTGTGTTTGTACGTTTATGAATACAAACTACAATAATAAGTCGGAAAATGTTTAATAACAATGCCTATAATAGGAATTTTTTATGAACACAGCCGTAAATGTAATAAGGATAGTTTTTCTTATACGTAATTTACAATGTATAATAAATATACTGTGGGGCAAATAACATTTGAAGTCAAACGAATAGGATACAATATAGAGCACATCTTGCAATGACAAACCCATGTTAAAATCATTGAAAAATATGAAAATTTTAACTAATTCCAGATCACAAGTTGTGGATCCCACTAACTTCTTTGGAAGTTTTACTTATTTTCACTAGCAAGTTTGAACGGCGGATAAAAGAAAAAAGGTGATCCCACTGTTGTGTTGCGAGCAAAAAAAAACAGAAAAATATAAAAGAATTATATTTGTCCCATTCATTGAAATATTTTTATTGATTAATAAAAGAACTAAAACAAAATAATATATATATGGTCGAAAACCATTGTTGTTAGTACCTATGTATCCCTTATATCGCATAATTAATTATGTGCTATAATTTTTAAATAAATAAATAAATAAAATAATATATATTAAATGTAAGTATATTGTAACCAAAGCAGTCTCAGCTATGTATGTACATACTTATATAATTATGTATTTACCAAACATCGAAAGAAAGTAATTGCTCAATTAACAAGCCCGCTTGTAACATGTGTCGTTTATTAAAAAAAAAAAAACTTTTAATTACACCTTGTGAACAAATAATTTTAGTGTATCGGTTGTATTTTGTGTTGATAAGCACCAAAAATAGAAACTTAACAAAAATAAATAGTTCTAACATAAAATAAAATTGAAGTCCCAACTGAAAATTTTTTTAGTAAAAACGCTATACAATTAGGCGCGTTATTTCAATTTAAAATATATTTATGAAGTACGCCTATAGGAAAAAGACAATTAATGTGGGTATATACGAGTACACATACATACATACACACATACAAATGTATTTCAAATTCTGCCAACACACTTTTTAAAGAAAATCTATTTCTTTTAGCACAAACTATACATATGTAAGTAAGTATGTATGACCTTGTGTTTATGAAGTAAGTACATACATACGTAGTACGTGTTTGTATATATACTTATGCGTATGTATGCACACTGAACCAAAAGCTCAGCTAAATACATATTACAATAAAAAATCGTTTATCATACAACTAACAAAATTACTTCAGATAAAAGTGCAAAATGATGCGCAATTTATTATTATATTTATATTTAACACATAAGTACTTATTTATTGCTTCTACAACTTCTTTGCAAAATGCTAAAATTCTCATAAATATTTGATAAATTGTTTACTGCACACAAAGAAAAGACATGGTGGATACAATCAAAATTGTAAATTTATCATTAATGTATGACCAAATAATTCCATTAAACATGTTATTTATTATTTATATTCATCAAATTCATATGAAATATTCTCAAACAGAATTTTGAAATTATTTTAACAAATAAGTGGTATGCTCTTTAGAATAATAAAAAAATAAACAAATTGCGTTGAACGTTTTAACTAAAATAAGTTTCTGTCCATAATTACACATAATGTATGCAATAAATACGGACATCCATATATATGTACATACACATAGCCCATAAAGTCTGCGTTCACCCTTAGAACTTGTATAAGTGATATAATTATACAGCATAAATATTTAATTCAAATCAAAATTTCTTCATAAATATTTTATTTAGATAGTTTAGTTCGAAAAGCAGTAAAATAAAAATTTTAATTCCTTTTCAGTATTGAGATAACGGGATAAAATTGGCACAACAAGTAAATATATAAAGCATAAAGTCTGCGTTCAGTATTAGAAAAAATTATAAAGGCTTATAAAATTATTAAGAAAATTTATATTTAATATTTTGTCGGATAGCCACGATGTTTTAAGACTTCACTCAGTCTATTTGGCATTGAGTTTACTATTTTGTGTTTTTAGTTGTGTTGGAGCATTATAGAAGAGCCAAAGTCTAGCAATTTCCGCTGTGTGCGTTGGATCGTTATCTTGTCGGAACAAAAACTTTGTTGATAAACTAAGTTTCTCTGCACCTTGTGCCAAATTGTGTTTCAAAATATTCAAATATCCCTACTTATCCATTGTCGATTCAATAAACTGCAATTGGCCGACACCAGAAGCCGCCATGCATCCCCACACTACAAGATTTTGTTTCTCAATTGCAGTTCCTGACTTACTCCACACAATTTAACGGCCTTTTATACCAAATATACAGGACTTGCTTTTGTCTGAAAATATTACCTGTTTCCAAACTTCCGAGGGCTTATTTATGTAAGTGTGAGCAAATTCAATGCGCCATGATATACAGCCTTACGCAATATTTTTCTACCGGTTTCGGCACAAATAGATTTTTGATTGATTTCTGTTTCAGCAATATTTGAAGATGTAATCCGAGGACTTACCTTTGCCATATTGACTATTTTGCGCTTTTCTCGGGCTGATAATATTTTTGGGCGTCCAGACCGCGGCTTATATGTTAAAATTCCGGTATCTTTGAAATTATTTATTATGCTATGAACAGACGAATATGTTCTAACAATAGTTGCACCAATTTTTCGGTAACTTTTTCCATCTTTCCACAATTTAATAATTATCTTTCGTTCTGAAACACTAATCTCTTTACCTCTGCCTTCCATATTTTTAAAACTATTACAAATTTTAAATAAAATTTGCAAATGAACATTCTGAAAGTATTAACTATAATAACAAAGAATAAAATCGACCAGAAACAAAAAAAAAAAACTTCATAAAAAGTAAAGGTATTGTTATAACAAACAAAGTGAACGCAGACTTTTTGGGTGCTTCATTCACTTGTTGTTGCACTTACATCCCCTTATAACATAAACCGAAGTGACGAATATGGATTATTGTCTTTAGTTTTTGAGTAAAGGATATAAATAACAAATTCATGAAAAAAGTTTGATTTCAATTACAATTTTATGTTGCGTTTTTGTACCAGTAATACCAATTTCTAAGAGTGAATGCAGACTTTATGGGCTATGTGTACATACGTATGCCAGCTTTAATAGCTTTTAGACATAAGTTCACCTGGTTGATGGTTAAACAACAATGTGACGTAATCAAGGTTTTTCGGCCAAGAAATCAGAGAATTGTATGCGTAGATATTTATGATGCTAGCGTTAGTCGATTTACCGAATTAATTTAAGTATCGTTAGAACCACGGACAGATGTATAACAGTCCTGAATACCAAGCACAGCCAACAACTTCTAGGGCACGGAATCAGATACAATACTCTCATCAGTACCATATTGATCAGGGATCAAGCGTACAGATATGGAACCACGCTTGCCAGTAACTGCACAGTAAAATATGAGTCTTAACAATTTTGTTACCCAAGTAGCCGCTATGAACGCATACGATAGGCAATATCCGAGTCGTCAATAGCGACTTCTTTGTTACACTTGACACCCAAACCTATGGCACCAAACGAGTACGTTGACCAGCACGTCATTTTTAATTTATTTACTGTTTTTCTTTTTTGGATTTTAATTTAAATATAGTTTCTTCGATAGTTTCCATATTAGAAATAAGGTATTTACATATATAAATACATAACACTTAATATTGAAATTTATTATTTGGGATATTCTCCCCAACTAATCGTTAGAAACAATTAGAGCTTTTGAAAAATGCACTGTTTGTTGCATGTTTTCAAACTGCTTAAACTTCACTGACGATTTGGTTTTGGCAACCAATGAAATGTCGGCATATGAAGAGCTAAAGCCACAACAAACAATGCATTTTGCAATAAATACATAACATTACTACAACCAACAAAAATTTAATTTATTACTTTTAGAGCAATAAGGGTAAATATTTTAGCAGTAATCATCATATAATGCCTAGAACGGAGTTCTGCATGAAAGTAACGTTCCCATAGGAAGTGTGTGTAAAAAAAAAACTCCAATTCAGGTTGGTAAATTTATCAAGCAAATTTCTGTTTACTGGTATGCAGATAAAAAAGAAAAATATATACTTACATATATTGCCTATTACAGGGATTTCATAAGTATTTATGGATACTTTTTTCCTTCAACTGAAACATAAATTAATGTTCAGGAGTTGCTGGTTTGGCTGAAGTAGTTAGCGCGTTGACTACAAAACAAATTATGACGTAGAACATGAGCTCGATTTCTGTTTAGGACAAGTCATTCAACATCATGAATTTTTCTGATGTACATTAGTGTGTCAATGTGTAAGTTGTTATTGGACTGTTTAAATGATGAAGAAATAAGCCACTGGCTGTTCACTGGCCAGCGATTGATACTCTTCTATGCTAATGTAAGTACATCACAGTGCCTTCTTTCGTCGGTAATGTTAGCAGAATCGTCGGCAAAGTAAATAAAACGATTAATAAAAATGGCTACACAATGCAGATTAAGAAACTCAATTCGTTTAGTCAACATCAGAGGTGCTGCAACTGTTCTATACAAATCAATAGAACGCACCACACTCTAAATTATACCCTCTCACAAAAAGTAACACCTTTAAGTAGTAAACATTAATTTCCTGGCAATAATTTTGTTTAAAAGTCAATAAATTTGTGTATATAAAAATAAATTTCTACAGACTTGTCATCAAGCCTACTTTTCCGTGTATAAATAAATGCGAAATTCTATACCCGAAATTCAGGTAGAAGTCTGTATTAGGCTTTGATCTGAAAAATTTCTAATCCTACTATGCTTATATGTTTTGTAACTTCTAATCAAAACGTTGAATTGAATTTTAGAAATTCTCATGTTAAGCCTAGTACCTGAATTTATTTTTTCCATGAGAACTGTGTGTGTACTCGTATACGAGTATACACATGAGCTTGAATGCCTTTTGAATAATTAGGAGAATAATTGGGAGAATATGCCGAATAATTTTGTTATACGAGTACATTGTAAATTCAAGTAATGGATTATAGTAGGTTAGGTTAGGTTAGGTTGATTGGAGGAGTGTGATAGCCCATGTCATACGACAAACACTTAAAGCCAGTGAAGGCTTGTTGTGCGCTCCCTTCAATTATCAGACACAAACTGCCACAGTTCTGCGGCAGGATTCGAACCTGGGACCTTCGCACTACGAGTCTAGTACACTACCTACTAGTCTACGAAGGTCAGTTGGATTATAGTAAATATTTTATTTGTAAGTCATTGTTAAGTATAATTTTATTGCAGAAAATTTGTCTTAAAAAAGTAAAAATTTCAAAGTAAATATACTGAACCTACTTTAAAAGAATGGTTTCAAAATACAATTTTTTATATGATATATCACTGCCTTGAAAGCATATAGGGATTTATGTTGCAGTCTTTTAGCTCTCAGATTATTATTTCTTTCATATGATGGAAAATGTCACTAAATTATACAAATGATTCAAAACGCATGATGAAATAAGAAATACTAAAGAAAAAATACAAAAATGTTATTATACATATGTATGTTGGTGATGTATGTGCGTACAATAGAAATGAATTTAAAAATAACGCGATATTCAAAACACTCGTGTGGTCCATTCTTTTTCACACTAAATAAAATAGTAAAATCAAAAAATTGGTTCATATCCTACTTTGATTATGTATTTTGCAATATTCATATGCGATAGATAATTATCATATTGTGTTTGAGTGTTTTGGTATAAATATATGAAGTTGATTTGGACGATTTATATTAGCGACCAATGAAATGTCGGCATATGAAAATAATCAGTTTTATAGATTCAAAACAAAATGATTGTTTAATTTCTATGGCTTATAAATTAACTTCAATAAAACCAAGTCAATGCCAACACTGAGAGAACTTGTAAATGATATAAGTCGACAAGTCGTCGAATGTAATTCCCAAGGCTTTAGGAAGATGTTATGTAGATCTTGGTATGAGACGAAATTAATTTCTATAGATAAACTGATGTGGCAAACATATGGAATCAAATGACTAATATATATATATATATATATATATATATATATATATATATATATATATATATATATATATATATATATATATATATATATATATATATATATATATATATATATTTATTTTTTTTTTTTTTTGCTTCCAAATAATAATTTTTTTAATATACATTTGACTACCCATTGCATTCTCGTATCACAAACTACAAAGTGGTTGCCGAATACAAGTTCATTGCTAATAAAACTAGAAATGTTTAGCCTTACTCCTTTCTAAATGTCAACCTCACCCTCTGTCTAAAAGACTTGGTGTCCCCTGTCGCGAAATTCCTTTGACTTATTTTTCTTTCGTGGCTTAGTTCCGGTTCAGTTTTAAATATTTTATTCTTTATTTACATATTTAGTTTTAACTCAGTCTTAGTATATATTTAGTTTTTAATTAAATTTCAATTAAATGATTGCAATTCTAGTTTAAAAAATTTTAACGAATTTATTTTGAAATCAATAATTGTACCCATAATTATTATTCATATTGTCACATAACAAAATTTAGTAAAAATATCTTATTGAAATTAATTTACTTCTGCGATATTAATCTAATCACATATTTTCATTTATTGCTTCGTTTACGAAACGTTACTACTGTTCTAACTAAACTATCACTGATCTAGGAGATTTGCAGTAGATTTAATTTATTATACTACGAGTAACTTAATTTGTTCGTTAAGATTACCAGCGAAGTTTGCTTCAGTGTAAGCATGTGTTGCATCATTTATTTTCTGGGTGTGTATATAAATGATCATAAAAGCAAGTACCATAAATTCTAGGTATGTATGTATATGAAATATAATAAAAAAAGAACTATATTAGAACATTATATAAAATAAATAAGTTTATTGTTCTTCAATTAGTTTAGTAACCATCTGCTTACTGAAACATAAACAATAACCGCTGAACTAGATATGTCTTACTCGGGCAATACTTCTGATTTAGAGAGCGAAAAATTGGAGTTTGTGAGCAATCGAAAAACAAATGTTGTTACGAAATCAAAAGCACATAAAATATCTAGTGAGCCGAGGTGGTCAAAGAAAGGTGATGACGACTCTGACCTGGAATCCACAAATGAGAACTTTTTAACCAAAGGTAAGACTATGTATTAAAATCGCTTGTAGTCAGAACTGTGATTTTAAGTTTGCCCTAAACAAAATTATTCGATACGTTAGAGTTGACAATTATATGGAATTAAATAAAAATAATAAATAAATATAAATCAGTTATAAAATCATAAAATTAAAAAAAAACGTTGAAATCGTCAAAATGAATCGTAGGAATCGTCACAAAAAATACAACAATTCATAAACAAAATTTCAATTACTTCATGTTGAAATTTATCGGGATTGTACATAAGCAGTTTGAAAAAATTCAACATTTATGACAAAACAGCCAAGTACAACATTAGAATTCCCTTTTAGTTACGGTAGGCTTAGAATACTTAGAGTTTCAAATTTTAAATTATTTATTAGTTGTTTCTTTTCCGAACGCTATTTCATCTGGTATGCACTTATTGTCAAAAGTCGGGGAGTTATGTGTTCCGGAAACCTCGTCCTAATTCTCCGTCCCGTTTTTCCGACGTATCTATATTGGGATGGATAGTTTAATATATATACCCCCTGTTCATATATTTTGATGAACAGTTTAATTTATGGTATATACCCTCTGTTTATGCGAATATAATTACATCGCACAGGAGGGACGGAGGAGCAGGACAAGGTATCAGGAATCAGAATCACCACCAGAATCGAATTACGCGAAGAAAGACGTTTTCCTGGTGGGTTCTGTCAATAAATTTCTTGAATGTGCGTCCTCCCTGGATGATGGTCTGGTCACGAATTGCTTCCTTCTGTCAGCTGATCTAGGCTCCTTTTATGGATACTTTACACCCATAGATCTTTTAACGCGGACCTCTTATTCTCCCACAGCATGTTGAACACTGTGGACCTGAACAATCTGGTCTATATTACGTGTCAGTAAAATGAGAACTGATGATAGTTCACCTTTATTTTGTTTTGTTGTGTTTCGCGTATATATATTAAGACTATTGTTAAGAATTAGATTGTAAGGGATGGGTTTTCGTTTTCGATGATCCTTTTTCAGGTATAATAATGCCCATATTGAGTTTAAGGATCACAAGAAGAAGAAAAGCTAAACTATCTTGTTTTTTCTCCTAAATTGAATTACAAATTAAAATATTAAAAAAATTGCTATCATCGAAGTTACAAATCTTAGCTCAGTCTAAATTACTTGATTTTAGTTTTTATTTATTTTGGGTACAGAAATAAAAATCTTAGACTTGCTCCAAAAAATCTAAATATTTCGTTTGCCCCCATCTCTTATTAAAGAAATTTGTTTCTATATTTTAAGGTGCATTTCTCTTGACGCCATCATATGAACTATCAATGGAACGTGCTGCTTTAATATTTGAAAAAATGAGTTTTAAAGGTTGCTTTAGTTTGACAAAAACTGCAAGTGGAATTTTATTTAAGTTTTCACATCCCGACGATTACCAAGCTATCTACAAGAAAGGATTCTACAAGGTTACTGGCGCAAGATTTTATCGTAAGGTAAGAAAAATTTTATTAGGATATATACTACATATATATATATATATATATATATATATATATATATATATATATATACAGTGCGAGCTCGATTTTCGCAACACCCGATTAACGCAACACCCCGATTAGCGCAACAGGCAAATTTTTTTACATTACAGTCTTTATAAGTGCAACGATTTTCAAAAATTAGTCTCAATAAGTGCAACACTATTTTTTTAAATATATTTACAATGATTTCTGTTTGTATTTCTTGTTCAGAAACGTAGTTTTATAAAAGTAATCATATACATACTTATAATCAAAGAATCCCATTTCAATAGCATTTCTCCCACGTTAGTGCTGTCCCAAACACGTTTTAAAACACAAATACAAACGCATCAGTTTTCTGTTTTGAAGACTGTTTTTTACAGTTAGTTTTTTGTTTCGTTTTATTTTTCCTTGTAAGATTTCATTTAAAATTTTTGTAAGTAGAGTGCAGATCGTTATTTAAGCAAAAAATATGGCAATTGTAAAAAAACTTGTGAAGTTGACAATTAAATAAAAATTAGAAATTTTACAGAAATTTGAGCATGGTGAATCTGTCAATAAAATATGCATAGGACACTGCTACACGTTCAATATATATTGTGATATTTGGATCGCGATCCATTTTAATGGATTGATAGATCACGAGCGTATGCTACATGCTCAATATTTATCGCGCCAGTATTTACGTTATTTTTGTGCAGTGCAGATCGGTTATTAAAAAAATGTCGCGAGAAAACAAAAAAAACCTGTTTAGCTATTTTGGTTGCTCCGGCAATGGTTCCAAATTAAAAATAAAGTTTTTCAAAATAATTGTTTCGGTTGTTAATTTCGATTCCACCGGCAGAACGCACTCGCTTTTACTATCGTCTGCCTTTAAAATTTATTAAAACAAACTTTACACAAATGTAATAAAATTCTTTACTTTTTATTTATTAAATTTTTTGCACTGCGTCTTTTATTTTATGTTTTATTTTACTTCTTATTAACGTACCGCGATCTAATATCATGAAAATGCTACACGTTCAATATTTATCACGCGATCCACGATCCACGATCTGGATTCCATAATTTTGGCCATTCTGCGATATGGATCGGGATCCGTCAATACTGCATGCTACACGTTCAATAAATATCGCGATATTGGATCGCGTTCAATATATATTGAACGTATAGCAGTGCCCATAGATTACAATGTGCATAAATCGACAATAAGCCATATTTAAAACAATAAGTCTACTATTCAAAAATTTCTTCGAGAAACAGTTTTTTTTAAAAAATTGTTTTTTACAAATAATTTGTTTCTTTTTATTAAAAATTGAGTATTTTCAGGTACAATAAAAAGTGGTAGATAATTGCAACTTTTTCGGTAATTGCAACAGGCCAGATTTTTTCAAGTTGCGAAAATCGAGCTCGCACTATATATATATATATATATATATATATATATATATATATAAATATATATATATATATATATATATATACATATATATATATATATATATATATACATATATATATATATATATATATATATATATATATATATATATATACATATATATATATATATATATATATATATATATATATATATATATATATATATATATATATATATATATATATATATATATATACATATATATATATCTATATATACATATATATATATATATATATATATATATATATATATATATATATATATATATATATATATATATATGTATATATATGTACATACAGTTGTTTGTCAGCGTGTTTGATGAAAATATGCAAAAAAACTGTCCAGCACATAATAGAGCGTTATTCAAAGGAGAATAGAATTGAAAACAGAGGTAGAAATGAACGAACAAGGTTCTTTCCAGAAGTGGTGAACGCTGAATAATAAGAAAAATCAAGGAAAACCCAAGGTTATCAGACAAACAGTAGCTGATAAAGTGTCCACTGGCTTTGAGAAGAGTATATTACGTTGGTTGTATATTACGTTCAAATGGCTTTAATGATCGACGTTTGCAGTGCAAACTTAAACATAATATGACTTTGATCCGAGAAGGAATGCTCGTTAGAAGCACTAGAATCTTGGATAATATACTAATACTTCCTTCCTAATCTCATTAGCTTAAATGGGCTTATTACCTATATTAACTGTTGTGTGGTCGTTAGTTCTAAAATATTCTACAAGGATTTTGACTCTGCGATAATAATCAGTAATAAGATATGGGATATTACTATTTCTTCACTTGTTTGTTTTTGCTTCTAAGACCAGACGTTAAATTTCCGATGTAGGTGGTGGTGTCTTATGGTAAGAATACCCGGGTACATGGTACCATCTCCTTGTTTCAGCACGGTTGAGTCCGTTGATGAAAACTCTGGAACCAAGAGAAAACATATGTTTTTCTGGCATGGAATAGTTTGTATGCGGTTCAGGGCTATTGTGTTAACACAACATAATACGCACCTTTATTTATTTTTTCCATCATAGTGATGGTTGCGCATCTTTTCAGCAGAGATTAATTTGTATAGTTTCTATCAGTGGCTCTCAATTAACCTATTCAACTAAAAGTTTGAAAATTAGCAACCACCTTGGCGAGTTTGAAAAATACAGCTTTAGACACAAGGAACGCCAACGTCTTGGTCTACGCTTACAACGAAAAGAATATCCTCTAGCTCGTCCCTAATGAATATATCCCATTTTTCTGTAGCCAGTCCTACATTCTGTCAGCCAATGATGCTGACTATGCTCTCTGATGAGAACTTGCTGCTCTATTCTTTGATAAAAACAGTCGTCTTTCTGAGCGATACCTTTCCTCTTTAGCAGCTTCAGCTCAGAATCAAGGTCTTGAATATGCAGTTCATTATTTGCATAAGTTGCCGACCCCTTGATTATAAGACGTGGTCCAATACTCTACTGTTAAAAAATTCATTAGAGTTTTGTTGTTTGTCCATCGTTTCGATATTATTTCCGGGTTTTTTGTCATAAGACTGTGGCTTCTTACCCTTATTCGCCTCCAACTTTCTCTTTTGTTCAGGTTGTGTCTTATTTGATAATAGTTTGCCCTTCACGGTTAAACCAGTTAAAGCGCTGGCTTTCCAGTAATTGAGATGTCTCTTCCTCTCACTTGCTGGAGTCTAACGAGATTCTTCTTTGGTAGGAGTAAGCTTAAGTTTTTCTGAATTACTGGAAACGGGAGATTATATTTTTTGTACCAGTGTTCTGCCCCTCGTTGCTATTATTATTCTAGTGGCTAAAGGTGGACTTGATGCGTTTACGATTACGGCAAGCAAGCCATCCATCTCCGTAGAAATGTAACGATAGCTTGATTTTAACAGTTGCCGCCAGTACATAATTTATTACTCCTTGCACCGTAACATTATTATCTCAAAAGCTTCTTTCATACTAATGTAGTTTCCTTTAAGGAAACAACCTCTGAGCTAATTTTGGTCCGCACAAGACTATCTATCATAGACTCACTTCTCTCTTTTCCCCTGAATCGTGGAACTAGTTGAAAAGGGAAGAAAAACGGATATCTCCCATCCGCCACCTAGAAAGATCCCTGTTAGTAGCCTATCACCAAAGGCAGAAAATTATAATTTAAAATAATATTTTTAAATCAGAAATATTTTTTTCTTCTTATTTTAATAATATACATACATTATAATAGTTACGTTTATAATAATAGCCATTACAATAACCTATGTTGATTCATGATATTTATGGGCAAAATGTGTAAGTTTATTTACTTTTATTTCTATTTCAGATAGCAATACCATGCCGCCCAAGGAAAACCTTTACTCTTTACGTATTGGATGTTCCAGAAGACTTGCCAGTGGCAGATATACGGCACTCATTGTATAAATTTGCATCAGTAGTGGAAGTTGTTAGACTTCATAAGTACTGCTGTCCTACTGTCTTGGGGGAAAAAACTATGGAAGGTAGGAGTAGAACTAAAATTTTATTAATGTTTCCTTCTTTGTTAAAATTACTATATTTCTTGATCGTTAAGATTCCAATGATTTTAAATGCAGTACAGTGGGAACTTATATATATATATATATATATATATATATATATATATATATATATATATATATATATATATATATATATATATATATATATATATATATATATATATATATATCAATTTTTCTCTTTCAGCTTCGTCCACTTCAAAATTAGAAGGAAGTGATAAAATTGATCGTCCTGAAAAGAAAGAGTTTCCTTCTGCTGTCGTTCGAGTAACACTTGCTTCGTTCGATGAATACAATATACTTTTACAAAATGGACTTAATTTTTACGATGCTACTTTTTTCCAAACTGAAGCAAATATTCCCAAAGGCGCAAAATTTGAATACAAAAAAAGGTGAACGTCATATTTATTTGGATAAAAAAACAAACAACTAAAACATATACATATGAATTTTATTGTAGAATGTTAGATGGAAGCATTCCGGGTCGAATACGCGAGTTACTCCCTGTTTTCGACGCTGCTGGTTTTTGTAAACTCACTCCACCAGTTAGCAAATTAATCAAACCACCTAGACCATAGGAAAAGATCGCTGACGAAACTATATAAAACAAACAAATATTTGAATATTTTCTTTTTTAAATATAACTTTTATTTCACCTCGTTTTATATACGTACATACATAAATACATACATACTTATATTTATAAAATGTTCAAACTCTTGTACGTAAAATCAAATTTAATTTTTCAAATAACAACTTCAATTTCGGATAGATAATTGAATATTATTAAAATTTATATCTGAATAAAATATTGGAAATAGATGAAGTAAAAAGTCCTTTTTTCGTCGCAATATTAACGTACCGTTGTTAAGAGAATTTTTTATTTTCTCTCTTCCATTATATTTAAAATTAAAAAAAGAGTAATTTAATCAGTTAAATGTTAAGACCATGTAAATTCAAAGATATTGTAAGATAATACAATTGCAATCTTTTTCGAAGAACAGTGTAAAGCTATTGTATGAAAATAACCGGAAAAATTAATAATAATAATTTCTGCTTATATTTTTATTATTTTGGAAGAGCATAATGCCCTTATCAATTTAAATCTCACAACGTTGATTTAGTAGATTTTCCTTCCTCTTTGTCAAACACGTTTTAAAACAAATTGCAAAAATTCTTTTACATTTTTATTTTATGGTACATACATACATACATATGTACATATTTACACATGTACTTGATCAATTATTATTTTCTCTGTCTCTCTCCGTAAAAACTCCCAGAATATGCGTTACTTTTCTAAACATCAACAGTTCCATTAAAAGTTAAATATTTTTGAAATACGTTTCCATTTTATTATTGTATGATGGTTTGAACATTTTATAAACGAATTTTCTTTTTTGTTTTATATAGTACATATGTATGTTCATACATACTTACATATGTACATATGGTTTAACCATAAGTTATAAATGAAAGAAAAAAAGTGTTTTACAATGCACGATAACAAACGGAAACAAACATTCATACTATATATTAATAAATTAAATATATACTTATATTTAGTGATTGCGCAAACAATTTTTTTGAAAAAAAAAAAATACAATATCCACCATAGCAGGTAGGCAATTCGGAAAATATCGCACATTTTGGAACAAATCATGCATGAATCAAAAAAAAAACAAGACTGTGCATTGCGCTAGTTCGTTGTGTAGCGATCAGCTGTTTGTTTCAATCCATTATAAGGTTTTTCTAAAAGCAGATTCTTGAAGCCCGGGGCTGAGTCCACTATCCGTAAAGCATCTTCTAAAAACGAAGAGTATAAGACTAACGAGCCAATCGAATCAAAAACTGATTACTTTTATGTATTGATTGTCACCTCTGTTTTATTTATTATTTTTTAATCAACTACAAGGGAAAAGAATCTTATTGAAGCTGCAAAATAGCACTCACTTCTCGTTCCGTGGTCTTTCCATGCAGCTTTCCGTAGGCCCAAAATATTATGTATATAAACTCAATATCTTTCATAAATTCTTTTAAAATCACAATTCCACATTCCATTTTTGCCGAAATCGGTTCTATTTGATAAAAATATTTACACTACAGCTGATCAAAATAAACAACTTGACGCATTGTACATATGTAACACTTTAGATACGCATAGAACGCACAGAAACGCATACGCATAGAACGGATGATATGGACTTTCAGCTTAAGCGAGGACTGAATGCATATTCAAACAATTTTTATTCTAAAATTAGTTAAAAATAGCATATTTATTTTGCAGTTTATGCAAATAATTCCAGGTTTTAAAAAATAAAAAATTTAAAAGAACACATCATTTACTTTAACTGGAGCATGTCTAATTATATATAGAATAAAATTAATTATTTAATGTCGAAGTAAATTTTCAAATTCCGAAAACATTATGTCGGGATTTAAAAGGAAAAAGAATGGTAGCTCTTAAATAATTTCTGCCAGCTGTTAAATTTTCCAGCTTTTGCTATCGTTTTTCAGCACTAGCTACATATATAGCACTAGCAAAGAGTTATTCATTATTCACACTTTTTCTAGTTTTAACTATTAGATTTAGCTAGCACTGAAAAGATAAAGCTAGTGCTACCACTTAGCACTTTGTAGCATAAGCTACATTTTTATTCACTCTGCGCATTATTGTCTCCTTAGTCGTACAGCGGTAACGCTGATTAAGGTACAGAATAGTCTTCGTCTGAAACTGGCTTTTGCCCGTTGCCAACTATTTTTTGTTCAGACGCCGTTGATAAAATCCTACCAACGTTGTTCTCTGCTCAGGTTACTACATATATTCCACAGGACATAATTATCCTAAATTTATTTACTCCAAATATGACACAAGCTGTTCATACATATGTGCCACATATGTTGAGAGTTTTACAAAATGTGAGGAGTTTTAAGGTAAAGTATTGTTAACAAATGTGCATACGATGTCAATAATATTTCTGTGATTCTTGACAGGTAATAAAAAGATTATGTTCGATGGGAAAACACAAATTTGATGGTTTTGCCGACGAGCCCGATCCAAATATGATTAAAAATGACTACATTGGACCTCCCGATAAGTATTCAAATTTGCGTCCTTACATACGTAGTATTCCAAAAGATGAAAGTTTCCTTGCCTTTAAGTTAAGATCGAAGCAAATAGAAGTTGAGAAATGGAATCAGTTGTTTTGGACAAACCACAATAAACGTTTCTATGAAGTAAGTTATCATGTACTTACTTATGTATGTATTAGACTTCTGCATGAGTACACTTGTCTTTCAACTCACGGTAATGCAAGACACTAAAATCACAGAATATACACAATATACATACATATATTATAGCCTATAACTAGAATATGTGGATATCGCTGCAAAAATCAATTCAACTTATGTAGAATCATCTACACAAAATAAAATAGCTATCAGTACCAGCGCTACCGCTGTGCGACTGAAGCACCACTTTACACCAATTGTCATTTTGAAAAATAAACTTCAGAAGTTTGTGTACAATAGGTATGTACATATATGTATTTGTTTTTAAGGAAATTATTACTATATCAGATTTGTTATTCGAGATTTAGTATTAAGTAGTTATTTTGGAGAATATCTCGAATAACAAATTTGATAAATTACATTACAGTAAAACTTTCGTGATATTACGAACTTCGTTATAACGAAAAACTCAATATAACGAATTTTTAGCTGAATTCCTTGAAAAAACCTTTTTATTACAAAGTTTTTCATACAAAAATGCTCTATAGCTATAACGAAAAAAATTCTGAGCTATAAAGCCTCTATATAGCGAAGTATTTTTTCAAAAGCCTCTATACAACGAAATTATAATTGAGAAATACATACATAACATTTTAATATAACATTCAAGAGTGTGTCATCAAAAGCCTCTACATAACGAAGTCTTCAACTATAGCCTCCATACAACGAAGTCAGAATAAAGCAAAATTAAATTTGAAGCAAAACGGGGAAGTCCCTTTTAAAAATAGAATTTGGACAAAACAAAACTGTAGTTATAACGAATTTTTTTAGTATTTCTTTAAATTTCGTTATACCAAGGTTTCACAATGCATATGTATAACGAATCAATAGCTATAACCAAGTATTTTTCGATCCCCTCTAGATTCGTTTTATCGAAGTTTCACTGTAATACATATCTTTATCATATATTAGGTTTTTTCCACAAGATCTCGGACAAGTTCGGACTATTAAGAGCAAAATGAAAAATACTCTATAAATTTGCCAAGGTTACCCAAAATAGCTGGAACGCAAAAAACCATTTTTGTAGTTCCTGAAATACTAATGCTGCTTACTATTTAAACTAAAATCTATTTAAGTGCTTTTAGACGCTTAATTATAAAAACAAAACATTTGCATCATTGTCAACAACTGTAAAATAATTGAAAAAGAAAATGTTTATGCACTAACGTATTTACCACTTTAATTTTTTCATTGAAACTCTGCATTTTGCTTTTTAATATACATATTTATTTATAAAAACTAAACTTTTTCTTTTGCTTGCAAATTTTATGATAATCTATGTTTCATATGTAAACGAAAAACAGCTGATTGTTAAATTCTTGCCCGAACTTACCCAAAGAAAAAGTTCGTGCAAATTTGTACAGGAAATGAAAAAAATTACTCTCTCAATTTCTCTCTTTTTTGCACAAAAATTGTTATGTGGAACGGTTTTGGGTAACTTTAGGCTAGTTCGGACTGTTTCGTTATGCATGTGGAACAGAACTATTAATGAATTGTTTAAACAATCCAACAATACTGATATAGGCCTAGCTATAAAATTTCAACGTAGAGGAAAATTATGTCATTTATTAGAAATTCCACAAGAAATTCTGGGGTTGCCTATTTACTCTAATGAATACCATATAAAATTTTTGTTCTATATGTACTTATGTCATTGATAGCAGCTATAATTATAACAAAACTAAACATCTGCCTACGTGGCTAAGGGCGTGAAGAGGTTAAAACTGATAGGGAGTCACCACTATCATAAACAGATGTACTATAGAAAAGACCTATGTAAGTATGTATGCAAGTTAATTTCATCACTAATTGTTCCTTTTTCCGAGATGACATAAGTATATTAGATAGAATCAATTTTAAAATAAAGGGAAATAAAACGTAATACTTATGTTACTGATTTTATTACCCCATTACGGATGACAGCCGAATCCCACTCGACAACCAAAATTTTTTAGTAATTATAAGATGGTCATGAAAAACAGTGTGCCTTTTTGAAAAAAGCTTTTTCAAAAGTTTGTTGTATTATACTTATATTAATTTATTGATGATGGTTAATGTTAAGAAATTAACTTATCAGTGTAATATAATAATCTTGTGTTACGAGTCCCTGGATAAAGTCAACAAAAAATTCACGAAACGTCGGGAAAATATGAAATAAATAACTTTGAATTTATTGTCATAAAAACATATTAGGCCTGATTAGCTAAAAAAAACAAACAAAAAAACAAGAAACTAACGTAACGAAAAATTTTTAGTTGCCAGAAAAGCATTGGAACATAGGTTTCAGTTCCATGTTGTGATTTGCATTACCACTCAGCACGTACATTATCATTTTTAGCAAGTGGCAACTCAACTGAAGTTCGATTGGCATCCATAATCGAAATATTAATTTTTCTTTAAAATTCAGTAAACAAAAATTTTTTTCTTTCAGGAGAAGCAAGAATTTGTTAAATTATACAACCAATCCGGAATTCATGATATTCCTGCTGACAAGATAAGTGAATTTTATAAGTCGTTTTTGGACAAAAACCAAAAAATGCATATCTTATATAATATATCATGGTATATAAAAAATTTTGAAATGTTAATGCTCGCTTTTCAGGTTGCAGTTCAAAATTTTTATAGAAAGTTAAAATATTAAAAAAAATCTAGTAGTTGCCTGCGTTGTACATGCTAGTCATACCATGTATTAGTCTTATTATAGACATATGATTGATATTATATTGTACATACATAAATAATTAAATAAATAATATAAAACCATACACAAAAATTTTATTTTGATATTGCAGGTACCTGAACGAATTTCTTGTACGATCGTGCTCAAAAATAATTTTTGTTTTTAAAGTTCCAATTAGTTAACAAAAATTTTAAAGCAAACAAACCTTTTTTTAAGAAATTATATAAAACCCACTACTTTGTTTAATGATTTAAAGAATCTGCCAAGGCGAGTTGATAGCATTAAGGTAGCGTTAATTATACGAGTACATTACAAAAACATTGATTTTATTGTCGTTTTTTGTTGGTAAAATCTATCAATAGTGTCTGACTTGAAACTATTTTGCAAAATAAAGAGTTTTGGTCCCATATTATTTTGTAAATAAATATATATATATATATATATATATATATATATATATATATATATATATATATATATATATATATATATATATATATATATATATATATATATATATATATATATATATATATATATATATATGTCGTTTTATCATAACATCTTAATTCTAATATATTAAGATAGGACTTAAGATGTTATGATAAAGCGACACAGATATATATATATATATATATATATATATATATATATATATATATATATATATATATATATATATATATATATATATATATATAATATAAAACGTGGGTTCAATTCCTTTCGTTTTGGTCTTCTTTCGCCCCTTATCATTCCCGAATAAAACAATTTTCGTTTCATTGCTCCAGAGTATATTATTATTATTATTTTAAACCCATTGAGCTACTCCAATAATAGTTCTTAGTTTCATAATAATAAACTGAATCTGTTGAGGTAACGATCTATAAATTTTTTCTAATAAATCCATCATTTACTAATGCAACGTGCGAAATTACACTTCGCCAACGGTTTCTCAAATGAAATAGGTATTCAACATAACTAATTTTAGAATTTTCCACATAAAGTGGAACAGAAAACTATATATGTATGTACATATGTATACTCCAAAAAATGCACTTTAAAACAAATGATTTTGAAAAAGAAAATATTAAAAAATATTTACTAAAAGTATGCATACTCAAGTTTATTGTTCTAGTTCATAAAAAAATTTGTTTTGTAATATTTTGTTGGGCCTCCCTTACTATCTAATACGCCCTTTAATCGATATTTCATACAATATATGTACATAAGTATGTACATACCAGTTTACCTGTGGTTTCCGATTAAATTTTGTGCCATTCTTTTACAGGAATATTTTTTAAGTCCGGCTTGTTTTTTATTATGGTTTTTCTTATCCTGGGGTCCAAATCGTCCCATAAATTTTTAATGGGGTTTAAGTCAGACGACTGGGAAAGATAATACAGTTGTTTTGGCACATTGTACAATGGCCGCTGTATGCTTTTGGTTTTAATCTCGTTGCAAGTACCAGCTTCGATGTAGAGCCATTTCAATTACTTACACCTTCAAATTATCTTTTAAGGTTCAAATACATAAATCAATCCTTTTTTGTCTCAATAAACACTAAATTTCCAACCCCAGCAACCGACATACATATGTAACCCCAAACCATATTAGAGCCATCTCCGTGTTTTACTGCGGGCATCAGTTTTTTATATGTATGTACTTATGTACATACATACATACTTATGTATGTACATACATATGTAGGTATGTAAGTATGTGCATACATACATATGTACTTTTAATTTCAATATGCATGTACATACATATGTACATACATATGTGGTTGTAAATAATTTAAAAACTTGGTCCATAATTTATAATCATCTAAAATTGTTCTAGTGGCAAATGTGTTCAAAATTAAAAATAATGAAGAAATTTCTGCTGAAATTGAAATTTTGAAAATAAAATTGATATCAAGTTGCATGCGGCCTACGCCACTATCAATTCACATCAATATTGAAAACATAAACTACTAATTCACATCAATATTGAAAAGCAGCATTGGTAACACACCGTCCACACTTGCAATTTTGTTGCAGCAATTCTTGGTTGTTATAGGAGAGAGAGGTAAGAAGCTTGGGGAGGGGTACAGAGTTTCATGTTCTCTGCAATTCTCTTTTGCTTTGAAATTCTCACTATTTAACTTGATGTTTGGTGTTGTTGTGTTTGACGTTTTATATACGTTTATATAAAAATTGCAATACTAGATTTTTTTCTAATGTGGACACTAAAGCAATTTCAAAGCAGAATTGCATGCAACAAAATTGCTAGTGTGGACGAGGTGTTAGAGGTTGTACACCTAAATACAATTACATACTAGAGAGCTGCACAAAATATTCTAAAAGTTCTGTGTTCTATTGTACACTACTTCCAAACACAGTATTTCAGTGTAAACATAAATAACAACACAAAAATAACAAAACATGAATCTGACCAAAACAAACCAAACAGCATTTGAAAAATTATTCTCTACAGTGCTTGTGTTTTCAGAACAACTAGAATATCCAAACAAATACCGACAATGAAGTAAAAATACGGTAAATCATAGCAGAAACACCAAGTACAATAGAACATGCACATAAATATTTAGATGATGCGTATTAAAAAATTTGTGTGCGCGCATGTTTTTCTTTTCGTTCACAACACTTTCAAGAAAAAATAATATAAAAAAAAAATAAAAGAAGTTATATGTATGTAGTTCTCATACAATTTACATACATATGTATGTAAGTATGTACATAGATATGTACTTATGTATGTATGTATATTATTTCATTGTAACTAAAACCTCTTTAAAGTGTTTTTTTTATTTACAACAGAACGCAAATGTTTCTTAATGTGTGAGTTTGTTTTGGTCTAGGTCTACTATCAAAACATTCAAGCATGTTTTGAATGTTCTACTTCAGTTTTAATGTTCTATAGAACCTTTGTTCTGTTCGGCTTTATTTTGTTCCAACATTGTTCTACTTCAGTTTTGTTCTATTCTTCGATGTTTTTACTGTTAAGCAAAACACATATCTTTGGAAGTATATGTTTTGAAATGAGAGATTAATAAGCACACACTGGGCCGTGTGAATAAAAGGGTAGCTATAGCTTATGCTGGTAATTTTGTAGTTTTAACTAGTATTGAGGTGAATAAAAAATTCAGCTAAAGCTAGTACTTTATATAAACTAGTAAAAGCTAGTTTTTCCAGCGTTGGCTTAAAAAAGGTGTGAATAAAAACCAGCGATTGCTTAATATTACTAGTTTATGCTTTGATTTTTATAAGCATCTGGTTGAGGTGCTTGAATGTGTTTTTCTGCTTTATATTAAAAAAGTGTTGTTTTCATTTAAATATAAATATGCCTGCTTTTATGCATGTTCGCATGAGAACACATTCTCATCCATCCGACTATTTCAATTTATACAGATTTCGGGAAGAAAATGTTAAATGGTTAGCGGAACACTTTTTGGAGGAAAGTCATGAAAGGAGAGGAGCAGCACTGTCGCAAATTAAGAGGATGGAAATTTTTCTCCGTTTTCTAAGCGATCCAGGTTTTCAAATGAGAGTTGGCAAAGAAGAAGGCATACACCGCACAACAGTTTGCAAAACAGTAAAACTCGTTTTAAAGCAGGTTATGAATAGAGCTCATCTGTGGATTAAATTTCCGACGAATAACGGAGAAATTAAACTAGCTCAAGAGCAGTGGGCACTGCGATATAACTTTCCTTGAGATATACGTTAGGATACGTTGGTTATATTTTAAAACTTTTAAATAACAAATGACATTATACGACGTTGCCACCATGGTTTTTTTTAATTTACCGCGTAAATACCATTTGTGGGTATTTATTTTGGTATTTATGAAATAGATTTAAATTTAGCATTAATTAAGCGAGGACTGAATGCATATTCAATCAATTTTCATTCTGAAATCAATTGAAAATAGCATATTTATTTTGCAGTTTATACAAATAATTCCATCTTTTAAAAAATTGGCGCAGAAAATATCACAATTTTGATCAAATTAAAAATTAAAATTAATTTCAAAAGAAAAAAAAAATATATATATATACATATATATATATATATATATATATATATATATATATATATATATATATATATATATATATATATATATATATATATATATATATATATATATATATATATATATATATATATATATATATATACATTCATATGTATTTTCCTTCGCATACAAGCAGAGCCCTTCACCACTTGCTAAGATTATTCTGACTCAGAGTACAATTACCGTTTTCCACTATCAGCATTTTAAGTGTTTTTGAATACTTTATTCCATTTTTTATAAAAACTTAGATGCCTCTCACCAACGAACTAAACATACTAAATACTTGAAACTGCGATATTCGAATGTACGTGGCCCACGAAATTTTTAAATTAACCTAATTTGTCGAGCATAGCCTGTATGTGCAATCATGTTCCACAAAAGTAAACGTAAATAAACTTTATTCTTCAAACTCTATTTTTAGTTTCCTGCGGAAGTATAAGATTGCTGTAAGCATTGGTTTCTTTAATTTTTAAATGTAACAGTAAAACGAAGCTTTTCCAGATATTAAAAAATAAAACAATTTAAAAGAAAACATCATTTACTTTTACTTTTCTGGAGCTTGCCTAATTATATATAGAATAAAATGAATTATTTAGTGTCGAAGTAAATTTGCAATTCATACTTTTAAATTCCGGAAACATTATGCCGGGATTTAAAAGCAAAAATGGTGGTAGCTCTTAAATAATTTTTGCCAGCTGTTAAATTTTCCAGCTTACGCTATCGTTTTTCAGCACTAGCTATATAGCACTAGCAAAGATTTATTCACACTTTTTCTAGTTTTAACTACTAGATTTAGCTAGCACTGAAAAGATAAAGCTAGTGCTACTACTTAGCACTTAGTAGCATAAGCTACATTTTTATTCACTCTACCCACTATTTGAAATGTAACGAAATTGCTTGTAAGACATTTTTCGTATGCTTGTGCAGCTCTCTAATACATACATACATACTTATGTAACTCACTGTCCACACTTGCAATTTAGTTGCAGCAATTCTTGGTTGTTTTAGGAGAGAGGGGTAAGAAGCTAGGGGAGGGGTACAGAGTTTCATGTTCTCTGCAATTCTGTTTTGCTTTGCTATCCTCACTATTCAACTTGATGTTTGGTGTTGTTGTATTTGATGTTTTACATACGTTTTATACAAGAATTGCAATACTAGATTTTTTCTAATGTGGACACTAAAGCAATTCTGCAGCAGAATTGCATGCAACAAAATTGCCAATGTAGACGGGGAGTAAGTATATCCGCGCCGTCGTTGGAAAAGACGCGGCTTGGTTCAATAAGTCCATTACATATATTTTGTCTACGTATTAAGCGACCGTTGTGCGATAACCTTCAGAGGAAATCAAGCTAACAAGTGTTCTAGATTTATTTTAACATGTGCGGTATATTTTGCTGTATTTCGCATACATCGCAAATGCACTCGTGCATCAACAGCCATGTAAGTTTGTAAATTTTAGTATGTTCAGACAGCTTGTGAATACGTTGTGCGTTCATATCAGAGGCCACATTTATGTGGCCATCAACGACTTTCAGTCGCCGCCGACCTAGTTTTCAATAATCAAGTTGCCGCCGATGAAATCAGCTATTGTTCGTTACACCCCGTCCACATTTGCAATTTTGTTGCAGCAATTCTTGGTTGATCCTCCCCGTCAACATTAGCAATTTTGTTGCATGCAATTCTTTAAAATTCTGCTTTGAAATTGCTTTAGTGTCCACATTAGCAAAATCTAGTATTGCAATTCTTGTATAAAACGTCAAATACAACAACACCAAACATCAAGTTGAATAGGGAGAATTTCAAAGCAAAAGAGAATTGCGGAGAACATGAAACTCTGTACCCCTCCCCAAGCTTCTTACCTCTCTCACCTAAAACAACCAAGAATTGCTGCAACAAAATTGCAAAAAAAATTCAATTTTATAAGTATGTATGTATATGCATTGGGTAGAATTGACAGCGCAGCTGATAACTTTTGCTTTCTAAATTTGTTCGTCATTCAATGTTAAAATTTTGTTTTTACTTTTAATCTGATGATTTTAGCATTGAGTATTATGTTGTTTTTAAATTTGAATAAAGACAGAGTACTATTTGTTGTACTGGCGCGCAGACTTGTTATGAATTTGCTTTGATTGACTTTATTTCCATTTAACTAACGCCATTCTAGAAAATCTTTTCTATTTGACGTTGCTTGGTTTCAGAGCCACGTCAATACAATATACTTATATCATATTTTAATTATTTACACATTCATTGCAGAATTTGATGCAACTGCTTGAAAATCGGGGCCCTAACGCTAAACAAATCAAACAATTCGGAAATGCTATATTTGGAGGATTTGTTTTATGGCACCAAGGAATTGAAATTTCCATTCAACCCGCGGAATCGGATACACATATACTGCTTTACAATGGAGACATGTTTAATAAAAAAATTTTGAAACCACGAGAAGTCTCTGATTCTAAATGGATCTTTGAACAATTATCGACCGCCGAGAATGAAAGTTGTCTTATGAGTTGTTTTAAAAATATCGAGGGACCATACAGTATTATATTTTATGACAAAGTAAATAAAACGCTTTACTTCGCTCGGGATCCACTTGGACGAAATTCTCTCCTTATTGAAAATAATACTGAACATTTTCGTTTGCTTAGCACATCTTGTAAGTAAAACAAATCTTTTCATCATTCATCAAGTTTACATGAAAATTAAATATTAGTTTAACGCCTCCAAAGCCAGGAAAAAATCTGGTTTTGGATAGAGTTTTAAAGTTGAAATACAATCCAAACATAAGGCGAAGGCCGCTATCTAGCCCATATATGTATCTGGGAGAGGTTCATTTCTTTTAGATATACATATATGTATATCGAGGTAATCAGTAATGAGCAATATTGTATTTATTTGTTTTTGCTTCGAATTTTGACATGTATTTTAATTTAACTCCCTTAGTTCAAACCAGTATATGGCTCATTTATATTGGTGGCAACTAAAAATTGTGATCAAAATTTAAAAGAGATTAATTTTTATCGAATACGTTTGGTATAACCACTGATTTCGATGTTTGTTCTTGTTGGTTTATAGTAACAAAATGCAAGATGTACACATTTTATCAAATTTGTTTTTCAAGATATTCTCTAAAATAAATATTTAATATTTTATTGTTTGTTGTTGGCTTAGCTGAGTATATGCCTGCATTTCATTGGCGCTAACCAAATCATCATCATCCCTTTAGTCAAATCCTGATTGAAATCCACTTTGAAAGTGTAGCTTACAGTTTGGTTTCATAAAAATTTAAGTGGTAATTTTATTCATTTAAAAGGCGAATTGCGTAATTTTTTGAATTTGTTACATGTACATATGTACGATTATATTAATATTTACAGATAATGACAATATGGGAAATAATATCATGGAACTTCCACCGTTGGGAATTTATAAACTCAGCAACGATGGTTTTCAAAACTGCACTCTGTTTCCCTGGCGACCTCTGGAAAATGGCTGCTATGAACAATTAGCTCAGTTGGAAAAATTGTGTAATGTCGGCATTAGAGATATACATTGTCAATGGACCAGTTACCAATTAAGTACAAAAAAGGTAATATAGATAAGTATGTATGTACATATGTACATCCATATATTTTAATTTCTCAAATTGTTTAATTTATTGTTTCCCAATTAGTATGGTTTTAACTTTTATGATGCGATAACTACACTAAGTTCAAAAACTTCGGAACTATATGATAATCTTTTAAAAGTTGATGAAATTTTTGAAGCCATAAATGAATTCTCAGAACTCCTAGAATTTTCCATTAAACAACGTGTACAAAATACTACAAAGTTTTGTACCTCTTGTATTGAACACAAATACTCATGTAATCATTCAAAGATAGCCATTTTGTTTTCCGGTGGCATTGACTGTTCCATTTTAGCCGTATTAGCTGACAAATTTGTCCCAAAGACTGATACAATTGACTTAGTCAATGTTGCATTCGAAAGTACGAGAACGGATAGTAACTGGAATGTTCCCGATAGAATTTCTGCAAGATTGTCGTTCCAAATCCTAAAGGACTTATGTCCCGAAAGGTATGCAAAATATAATTTAAAAGTCACTCTTTGATAGAAAATAAATGAAGCTGTGTTTTAGGAAATGGAATTTCATCGAAGTAAATGTTAGCAGAGAAGAATTACTGGAAAATTTAAAAAATCATATAAAACATTTGATTTATCCACTTAATACCGTGCTCGATGAATCTATTGGCTGTGCATTCTGGTTTGCATCTAGAGCTAAAGGCCTAAAAGATGATCAAAATTGGAAATCATCTGCGCGTGTAAGTACTGTCTTAATTTTTTTTATCATTACAGGCAAAGTTTACTTTTACAAATTTATTTAATTATTTTTAATTTAGTTTTATAAACATATAATACACAAACATATATAAACTACAAGGGAGAAACAAAACGGATTTCAGAGTATAAAAAAGTCTGATCTTCCCCTCATTCTGCATTCCCTTATCTTCTACATATGTACATATGTTCTCAATACTTTACAAATTGTATTTTCTCTGCGAAATTACTCTTGCTGGTTTATTTGAATATACATATAGTGATATACATAATTTTTTGTTAAAGCAAGTTAATCACTTGTAGACAGACCTAAATAAGAACGGCAAGTGTTTTTAGTTGTCAAAAAATCTCATGCGCACAAAATTTATATGAAACAAATCATAACGTCTGTGTTTACAATGTCAACATTTGTTGAATGAATTCTTAGTTTGTTGGGAGGAGGATAAGATGAAGAGGGACTAGTACATGTGTGCATGAACGTGCAGTTTGTTTAGTTATATCATTCGTATATATTCTCACATAATCATACTAACAAAAGAATATTGAAAAAATGTACGAGTGTAAACGTAAAAGCAACTTCAAAGAAGAAAATGGAAAATCGCGTACACTTGGTCTATCTAGGCCACAAGAGCATATAAAACTGTAACGGCAGTAAGTTAATATATACAGAAAAAAATATAAATTTAGCTCATTTTCAAATGGTTTTCAAAATGGGCTTTACATTAGAAAACTCTTTTAGTTCCCTTAACTGAATTATGAACTATATTCAGCTTACTAAGAGTGAATATTTTTTTGCAATAAAATTTCATATCCAATATATAAAAATAATTTGCTATTAACAAAAAGACTATTAAAATATAAATTTTGAAAGGATAGAAATTTGCCAATAATCGTAATTTGTTCTTTCTTATGTGAAACCAATAGTTTCAGTTCAAAAACTTATTGTATTATTTCCATGCAAATCTAATGAAATAAATACTTTTCCAATTCAATCAAGATTTTCTCAATTTAACTTCCTGGGAAGGCGTAAAAACACGATAAATGATACTTTGGAAGCAATGAAAATGTCATGCCTTAAGAACAATATATATATTTTTTTAACTGTATGTACTTACATACATACATATATAATTACCAGTCATGTTCTGTAAATCGTTTCGTATTTGAAATCGAATGATTTCCAAAAAGGAGAAATATAAAATTTTTTGTTTTCTGTAAATTGCGTTATTTAGTGCATTCGAAGTTAAAATCGAACTGAATACTTAATATTGAAATTTATTATTCGGGATATTCTCCCCAACTAATCGTTAAAAATAAAATAGACTCACGTTGTTTGTTGTGTTTTTTGTATAAAAGCATTCTAAACTTACTATGATTATGCATTTTGTTATGTTATTTTAGTGGTGTTACAATGATGCTCAAAATTAGATTTTTTAATACATGAACAGAAAAGTCCTAAAAATGTTTTGAGCAAACTAGGAATTCAAGTGGGTAATTTTTCATACCAAAATTGGAGGAAACGCAATGCCACTTAAGCTTTCAAAATTATATGACTTGTTTCTAAACTTTAATGTGTTTTTGTTATCATGTTAAAATTTAAAATCAGAAATATGTTTCCCATTTTAGGTTGTTATTTTAGGAAGTGGTGCTGATGAATTGTTTGGAGGTTATGTGCGCCATAAAAACGCCTATACTCGATGCATGGGGACTGAGACGGAAAAACAAAAAAACGTCTTAAAAGAATTAGATAAGGACTGGGCTAGAATTCCATCCCGCAATTTGGCGAGAGATGATCGTGTAATATCTGATAACGGAAAAACTCCTAGAGCTCCTTTTATTGAGGAACATGTTGTTCATTTCGCTAGATCATTATATCCCAACCAACGATGTTGTTTCTTATTGGAGGATGGAATTGGTGACAAGTTATTCTTGAGACTCTATGGATATTACTTAGGTCTGAAAAGTTCTGCATTTCTGAAGAAAAGAGCTATTCAATTTGGTTCCAGAATTGCTAATAACAAACAAAACGCAGCGGAACAATCGATATATTTGGTAAATCAAAGTCTCAACTAAAAAAAAAATTACATTTTCATATTCTTGTTGCTTTTAGTAATTATGTGCGATACGTTTTTGCAATTAAAAATAATAATAATACGAAAACGAGCAACGACATACTTATAACATTCGAGCATCAAAGTCATTTTACCTTATTTTAGTTGTGACACCGAAAATTAAATTTAAATAATAATAAACCCGGGTCTTCATTTTAGCATGAATCGGTTTACACAAAACCGTAGCAGGCTGAATTATAGAACTAAAGACTAAATTACTTGAAATCCACAAAGTAGACCAGAGATATCTGGAGACAGAAGATATTGTATTCTCTATACATCTTTTTCCGGTGAAATGTGTTATTTTGGCATTCGTTTGCTGGCATAAAAATTCAATGTATCGTGAGAGCACAAATCATAATAAATTGAAAAAAATCTGAGTTTTTAATTTTTAAACGTCAAAATCTTCATCTCTTATCTTTTTTGAGCACCGAGCAACCCACTTACAATTAAAATTAGTTCTGTTATAGATGCATGATACATGTGATAGAAATTTATGAAATTAAGGTCTTAATTGATCTCAAATTAACACACAAGAAGTTAATAAATTTAACAATTAGTACTTAATTGCATAAATTGTGTCGAATTCTTCATGTTAAACTTGTGAAATCTCTTCAGTGAAAGCAACAAGTTCTGTCAAATGACAGAATGTTAAGAAAAATATTTACAAATAGACCTTTTGGAAACATATTTTGTATGAAGAATTGCAAAAATATAATTCATATAGCCAATGTAATCAAATGAATTGCTTTATTATTAATATATTAAGTTAAAACATTTTCAGATGTGAAATGTTAATTAAGATAGTTAAATTGTATATATGTGTACACTAAAGTCGGTAACTCAATTTAAAATTTAATTGCCTTGATTAAGATGCATGTCTAAACGTAATTAAGGAATAACTACATGAACACTCTGGTGTAACTAACTACAACACGTTTGTAATATAAACTACTTTAAATTATAAGAAAACTTACATTTACTTTTATATTAAAAAATAAAATATTTATTAGGTAAAAATAAAATTTTGAAAGAGAAACGAAAATAATTGTATTAAATAAATATTTAAAAATAATTGTAAATTACAAAAATTTTATAATATTTAAAAATCGTTTGTTTCAATTGTTGACACCGACACTGAATATGCCTGTAAGGCGTTCTACAATTTTAAACAATTAAAACATCTCGATTCTCCTATTTTAAGGATTGTGCAAATTCTCTTTGCATAACGTTATAAATGAGAAAGCTAAATATTTTATCAGCCTGGCTGATTTGGATGCCCAAAAATTTGGCCAGGTGAGCTATATCATTATAAATCCTCTGACTAAAGCCTATCCATAAATTAAACAACACTTCTCTGTTCCTGAGAAAGATCGCATCAAAACAAATTTTGAAATCGAAGATAAGAAACCAAGTGTTTTTTCTCTTAGAAATGAGAAATCTGGCTAATGATGGTGTCGCAGAACATTTTTTTAAGTACTATACGGTCACAGCGATTACCTTCTCAAACACAAGCAATATTGGCATCATCGTCTGATTCGTTATATAATTTCGTTACGATGACTGATAAATTTTTTAATATACAAATTCCCCGAAATGCAAAGATTTCTGAGATAATTTTTTTCAAGTGAAATCTAAAATTAAATCCCTAATTCCAAGCATAATGACGGCCTTTCGCAATCTTCAATTATCTAGAAAGAGCAGATCAAAGCCATCACATGGTTGTTAAAGTCGAAACTCATCTTCAGGCGGTGTTTGATACTCTAACAAAACAAAACTTGTAAGTGTCGCTCTCCTTGCTCATTCCAGGTTAAGCACTCGCAAATCTCTCAGTTCGGTCATTCCTATGACCGGTAAATCGCAACCAATCGACTTTTTATGTAAAATATGTCTAAATGAGTCGTGGACACAGACGAGGATATACCTGTTAACCCAGTTTTAATTCATCAAATAAAAAAACTCGAAAGTACAATCTATTTGCTGCTAATAAAAAATCTATTAATACATATGTATGTACATACGATGAAGAAGTCCTACCGCTTTTAGTTTTCGTAGAACTTTGTGGTTGCTGATGTCTCTCACCCCATAATTGCCGCTGATCTTTTGTTCGTATTGTTGATATAAAACTCGTTCACCATACCTTATTGACTCAATAATAACCGATTTGACTGTAAAAGGAGAAATAGTTCATATTCCAAAGTATATTCGAAGTAAAAAACATTCCTTAACTCTACAACTTATCATGAACTTCTTACAAAATATTCTGCAATTAGTAACCCTTCAACTTTTGTTTACGAACACTTTGTAGAAATAAAAGGCCAGCACGACATACATATGCCCACGTATGAACTGCGAATTGCAAAAAGAGAGTTCAACATCATGATCGAACAGGCGATATGCATTGTATTTAATAACATACAAAATGAAATACATATGTACATATACACAATTTCATATAAACGGATCCATGCGTATCGCTTAACCATGCGCGTATACTTTTACGGGTTTGTTAATTGGTGTTGTTTCGGTGTTTTTATTGTAAATATACTTATAAATATCAGTTGTAAATTAAGATGCATAAATATGTTAAAATTTTTTCAAACAAATTTGCTATAAAACATCATGACTTAATAAACTATTTATTTCGATTCCTCATTCTTCTCTATTTCAATATTTATTATTGTTATAGCGTACAAGATTGGATCTGAACACATTATTAAATGATACGTAAGATCATTATTTTGATCGATCGATACTGACTGGTATCTCTGTTCTACCTGCCCTCCCTTCCTCTGTTAATTTCCCTAAACAAAAAATATTATCTGCTATTTATTTTGTATGCGCTAGAGCTTCTTGCACAGCGGGCGTTACTGGTCTCAGCAGATACAGATTGTTTACTAGCATCATTGTATCGATTTTAATATTTATAACCTCTAGTATCACTTTAAATGTCGTATTTTTCCCCTCGATATTTTGATGTTCTCGATGACTGCGGTATTTATTGACATAAGCAAGTTGCAATACATATTCCATAAATCTAATTGGGTGCTATATAAAGTGGTGATATTCCCAGCTGAAGGACATTCTTATTAGTTGGGGCTTTGATGCCAATCTCGTTAAGCTTGAAACTTTTTTCCCCGTATACATAAGTAATTTACAACTCATATAAAATTTTGTATTAGTTGCATTTTTTTATATCTAACAAAGTTATGTAGACAAAAGATTTTTGTATTATTCTTCCGGATATATGTATGTATGTATGTACATACATTGTACATACATATTTATAAACATTTAAGATTGTAAAATTGCACATCGCCAAATTTATTCCTGTATGTTGTGAAACTCATGCGTTTTGCTAGCGATTTGTAATTATTCACAGTTATATTCGAAAAACATAGCATTTTTCTGCAGTGGAATTTGAAAATAAAGTAAATTGTAAGCAAAATACCAAAAGTCCTCTTGCTTGTAGAATAGCAGTTCCAATCAAAGAATACAAAAGGAAGGCCTTTGTCTAATAGATATTTCATAGAAAATTAAGCTAAATATGTACACATATGTATGTATTGAATTGTAAATGTTTAACATGTGGTCCAAGTGCTGCTTTTTTCCATTATAGGCGGAGTATATTCTGTGCTTTCTGATGATATTATATTTAAAAAGTGCATTGTTTGTTGTGGCTTTAGCTCTGCAGTGCTAATCGTCAGTGCAGTTTATTTAAGTTTATTTATACCAAACAAATCAAATACAATATGAGAATTCAATATTGTATATAAATCATAACAAAATGCATAATCATAGTAGGTTTAGAATGCTTTTATACAAATAATTATACTCAACGTAGTCTATTTTATTTTTCTTGCTTTCATTTCATTATTTAAACGGATTTTCTTTTTAACAAATTTGTGGAGATCAATGCGAATTTCTTCTAATTGTATACAATTTGTCAAAAATAAGAAAGCAATATTTATTTCGTATAAAACTGTTTTCCTATTTTCTAGTTTATTTGTTTTTGGAAAAACAGCGTGTGCACCCCTCTTGGTTCTCACAATATTGTTCTCTACACATTTGTATAAAAATATTTGTTGCGAGTTTGGTATACTTTTGTTTGTTGCTGGCATTTATTAACTGTAAATCCGAAGTTGAAAAATACAGTGTGGTGTAAGTCGGTGCAATGCCTATTTGATTATATTCCTGCTGTATTAGTTTAGGAAGCGACTGAAATTCTTGACCTTAAATGCTAATTGCTTTAAGTTGTGCCCCTATTGCGGTTCACCACTCAACTCAGTTTGGTCGTGTGAGAGTCAACCCAACTTATGCACAACCACACTCACTTTAGTTATTGCGATACACAATAACTAAAATGAGTTTGGTTGTGCATAAGTTGGGTTGACTCTACACGACCAAACTGAGTTGAGTGGTGAACCGCAATAGGGGCATTGATTTTTGTGGCTATACTTCTCAGTTATGGTTCCTAGCTTCCTAGATGTTTTAAACTATCTAATTTTATACGAATGTCCCTGTTAAGAAAATACTGAGATGTAGTGTCTCCATACTTAACAGGTGTTACACCATACCGGAATAGTATGATTAAATTCTTCGATGGTAAGTATTTTGGCATTATCTGACACGATTACATCTGGATATCTCGAAAATACACGTTAAAAAAATAGATTTTTCCTCTTTTTTGTTTCAATAATAGTCGAGAACGTAATTTCTAAAGCAAATTGGAATGCCTTCATTCACTTTATATATTGAGTTACTCCACAACAGCTTAAAAGCCATTAGTGAAGATTTATTTGACCTCGAAAATATTATTTACGCTATCACAAATAACGGCGAGTGTACCAAAGATTATCCATAAGGCATGCAAGGAACCCTCGTTTTCAAAAAATATGTTTTTAAAAACTAGTAGCTCGGTACAGTTAGTCGTAGTAATTCATCAACACGTGTTAGAGTGAGAAGCAGAACTCTCCGAAGTCCCAGCAGCAAAACACAAGAATTCCCGCATTAAAAAAATAATTACGATGACGCGAGCTGTTCCTATCAAATCATTAATAATGAGATATAAAAATTCTGACCGAGTCTTTTTATTTTATCTGGACCAACACTTTGAGGTGACCTCTACTCATGCAAGGCATTGTAATGTGAACATTTGTAATTTGCAGAGTAATTTTGCACGAAAATGACAGAAAATACATCTGAAGGAAGATTATTTCATATTCTGTAATGGGAAGTATGGCTCGATGGCATATTCGCAAGCTATTTGACGAAAAATGAGTTTTTTGCGAAAAAGAGCGGATTTCAGGAACATGTTCCTTGATTTAATTAGGGCACACTTCATTGCAACGATAGAACAGCCGAAACACATTCCAAAATGCGTCTATGCTCCAGTGAGTCAATGAAGTTACTCTACTGTCGCCGATTAATTTGTTCACCCTCTTCTGTACGCTAAAACACTTTTAAGTACACGTGCTCGAAAGAGTATTTTTGGCATAGTTACATATGTATACTCCTTCAAGGGCAGTGGTTGATTGATTTCCGGCAAGCTCGAATTACTTGCATATACTCCAGCCATAAGATTAGCTTTATCAACCTCAGTGAATATTTAGTCACCCTTTAAGGATCGCAAGAAATTTGGCACAAAGTTCTATTCGTACAAAGATTTCCCGCATATTAGTACTCTATCCCATGAATCTCTTTTTTGCAACGCGAATCATTATCTTTATTTTTGTTATTGCACCAGCACCTCTGGTTAAAGGAAGATTTCGTTATTCACTTAATGAGTATTTGGATGGAATGAAAGTTTTCGTTCCTAGCAAAATCACATTTTTAACCATTTCTCTCAAGAAAATTGGATTATTGGCTGGAGAGCATAGTTTCCAGTTAAAATGCCAGAAAAATTTCATAAATCGGTTCTTCAGAAAACGAAAATTTTCTTTGGAATGAAACCACCTTTAATTTTTAAAGTTGAACTGATAGCCTTCTTCTACTAGCTTGACATTTATTGAAAAGGGAAAAAATCACATACGATTGTATACCTTTAAGATTCCCAAGATTTGTGCCAGTTTTGTTTCGTAAACTAAACTTAAAACATTTTTTTAAAAAAGTCCTTCCTCTAACAAATTACAAAATCCTCTTATCAGTTTGTAGAGTAATTTTGCAACTTTTGGAGTTTCCGGTGAAAGAGTACAAGAACACAACTTATAATTCGGTATAATCTGTGAATGCATATTTACATTGCATAGGAATATCTATTTTGTCTATTTAATAAATTTATAAAATTATTAGTTGTAATGACAATTAAGAATATACAAAGTGATTTATTTATAGATAAATACATGAATGCAATACAGTTATTTGTGAATTACTCGTAAACTTTTTCTGAAACAGGACATTTTCTTCAAAAATGTAAACTGCACATTTGTTAGAAAATGTAAATATATATATTTTAAAAATTTTATACATAAACTGTAGTTGATTTTTATTTATTTTTTAACTCCAACACAGTTAGCATTTATTGACATAATTCAAAATCATTAATATTAATAATTATCGTAATATTATATTATTAGTATAACTGATGCAAAATTTTTTTGCAGCACGTTTTTAAAAATAGAATTTTTTAATGTTGAATTTTACATGAGTTCATACATTTCCAACTATTTTAAGCGTTAACCGAAATAATTTAATTTCGAACTTATTCAGATAGCATAGTTTTACCGCTAGCTTTCTCTTTTTCCTTCTCTCTTTCTCGTTCTCTCTCGTTACGGGTATCAGTTTGTCCCAATAAAAGTGCTGGATTTGGTTGACTTTGATGGGTTTTTTGTTTCAACATTGTCCAATCATAAATATAATCATAGTGATGATTAAGAGTACGGAAGAGAATTCTGAAAATATAAAATATAAATTTTTTTATAAATTAATAACTATACATCGGCATATATAAAAATAAAAGGCATTGGTATATTATTATTCTAAGCAAAATAAATTTGGCGCATTAACAATTTGTGAATGTTAACGCTGCATTCCATTTCTACAAGACAATTTGTATACATGTATATATACATATACGCGTTCGCAAGCAATTTAAACATTATTTTGACGGAGTACGTCTCCTCCATGGATGCCTCGTGAACTAATGGCTAGTATACTACAAAAGTACTGAGCCTCGCAAGATCGTTTTCTGTCTTGTATACTCTTCTGCTTCCAAATTTCCATTCTCTATGCATCACAGGAATCACAAAGACCCAACCTAACCTAACCCCAAATAATTGAAAGTTTTAGGGGAAAAGTTTAGACTTTATGCTATGCGAAAAACAATAGTAACGAGTAAATATACGTGATTTTTTTTGCAAAATTAAAGATTCACTTGTGGAAAGCATTATTAAAGGCGTGCTTCAATAAAACGTAAGAGATAATTTATGAGAACAACGTGACTCGTGACCGTAAGTCCACACTTTTTTAAGTATTGTTTTATATATTATTAATTTTGTTTCAATGCTTACTTGAGACCTGGGGTGTAGAAGCCAATAAAGACGTTTTATTTTGATTTTAAGATGCTCGTTTTTTGCCTTTACATGAGTCTTCCATGTGAGCCTTTTAACATGTGCAGATTTTTCTGTATTTATTTTAATATTCTATTTAGATAAGCAAACCTCTAATTGGTTAAGTTCGTTTTGAATAAGATGCAATTGTTGGACAGGAACTGGAAGCTAAAATTGCAGTATCATCTGCGTAAGTTGCAACTAAAACGTTATCTGTTAAAGGAATGTCAGAAGTAAATATGATGTAGAGAGTTGGTCCCAGAACACTGTCTTGTGGAACACCTGCTTCAATATCTTAGATTTCGGAAAAATCGTCGTTTACTTTAACATAAAAGTTTCGTTCGCTTAAATACGATTTCAGCAATAAATAATGTGTTGGTAATATTTTTTTAATTTTGAAGAGTAAACCAATATGCCCAGACTTTGTCAAATGCCAGAACAATATTTTTACTCTCCAAAGCATTTCTAATAAAAGCCACCATACGATGACACTGTTCAGGAGTGATATGTTAATGCTTGAAGCCAAACTGGTGTTCAGGAATAATATTGAATTTATTTAAGATAGGTAATAATCTACTCATATAAATATTCTTTCAAATATTTTGGAAAATATTACCAATAAAGTAATGGGTCTATAAGATGTGACAGTATTTTCGGGCTTATTAGGTTTGTTTACCATTACTATTTGCGCGCATTTCCATTGAGATGGAAAGTGACTAAGTCGCAGCATAGAGTTAAAAATCAAGGTTAAAAATAAGATTGCTTTTTTAGGAAGATATTTAGCGATCTTTCCGTTGATGCCATCAAATCCTGGCGTTTTGTTATTATTTAACTTGTTAATTTCTACCTGTCGTTCATATGGCAATACATGTTTAATAGGCAAATCCATTGGGCAAGCGCTTTCTAAAAAGTTAATTATTTCATTAACGTTGTTACTATTGCAGAGGTGATGTGGCTGAAAAGTGTGTCGAAGATGTAAGGCAAATGCTTAAGCTTTGCTTTTATCTGTTTTGCACCAATCACCATTTTCATCCTTTATCGGAGTATTTCTTTTTACGGGACGTTTTAAATACTTTGTAGCTTTCCATAAATTAAATTCATCGGTTTTTTAAGCACCCAGATTTCTTAGAAAATAAACAGTTGAGTTGTTATGTTTTCTGTTTAATCCTTGGATGCCTTATTGAACCGTCGCTTGTCTATGAGACTTCTACTGGATTGCACAAATTCTTCTTAATGTACTTTTATTTCTTATAAGATTTCTTATTTCATTCTTTATAACCATTCTCTCTTGATAATTAAAACTTTCATCTCTAGATAGATAAGAAACCTGCCTCATGTACCAAGTTGTTAAAATTTTAAACAGCTTCATCCAATTCTTGTGGAGATTTAATTGGTATATTGAGGTTCAAATTTCTTTCAATCCTAATTTTAAGAGTTAAAATCAGTCCTTTGCTTTACAATTTGATAATTTTTCGAGTTATTGTGCCAAAAATTATTAAAGTTTATTAAAATTGGGGAGTCGTCAGAGCTAAGTTCATCACAAAGTTCAATAGATATATTTAGGAACTGTTTCGAAATACTAGAATACACAAAAAATTCCAAGAGGTCAGGATTTCTTCTTGGATCCGTGGGCCAATGGGTTGGACTTCCAGTTGATAAAACTGAATAGTTTTTGTTAATAATACAGTTGCCTTTTGGATTTTGGATTCTTTGCCAACATTAATTCTAGTTCGAACATAAAACCGATAACATTCGTTTTAATGACATAAAAGCATGTTTTTTTTGTCGTTTTCAAAACCAACAACATTGGTTTCTCTGACACCCCTGAATACTTTCATTTTAACAGAAATGAACTTAGATTACGCACTTCAATTCGCAACAAAAGATAGTGAACACATTGAAGATGAAGTTATAGACAGCGATGTTGCTAAAGTAAAATTAACAGAGGTTATTCATTCTTTTACCTAGTTCATATACCTGATGAATGTCAAATGTCATATTTATAAAACTACAAATAAATACATGAAATTGTTTGGTTTTTCATATTGAATTTTTTACTATAATCATGATTTAAATGCATCAGCTGCGGAAATTATGTTCATAACTGCATTGAATGGGCCGAAGAAATAAGAATTGGTTTAAGAGATTTTAGTTCCCCAAGAAGTCCGTGAATCTGCATTACACAAATATATTTCTTCTGGTAAGTAACAACAAAAATATCTGACTTCTTTAATTCTACGTACATTTTTCACCTTTTATATAATTATATGAACGTTCGAATGTGATGTAATTTGTTTATGTTTTGTTAATCTTTTATATTTCATGTAACGAATTTTTAATAAAAAAATAAAAAATTTTTTGTTGTAGCTTTAGCTGTTCATATGCCGTTCATTCCCGGTTATTTTCAATTTCAACTTCGACAATTTGCACTGGATTAAAGACAAAAGTAAAAATTTTTCTTTGATCTAGCACAAAAGCCCAAAAATATATATTTTATACATTTCATCAAAGGTGGAATTTGTATATATACGTTTGTCATTCCTACAGTATACATTTGGGAACCCGTAGAGGATATACGAGTAAATTCGGGATCCATCCTCTCCGTATATAAGACAAACATAACAAAAGGCTGTTGTAAGTTTTTTCATGTTTGCGCTATTGAGGTGAGGTATAATCAAAGTAGAATAGTGTAACATTTCTACAACATATCACATAAAAAATTAGTTTTTGATCTTGAACTCCTTTGATGAGATCCTTTTTATAACAACTCGTATAGTGAGATCCCTGAGAAAAGCTCGATATAAAACGAACAATAAGTTCCATGCGTTCCTTGCCACACTTTATCAAGCGCCTTAGAAATTCTAGAGTTATGCCTTCTCCCTTTTTGGGGTTTGGCGTTACAATAGCAATCTTCCATCACATGGGAACAGCATGATACAATGTAGAAAGCTTGACTACGCGTTAACGTCGAAGAGCTGAGACCCTTTTATCAGCACATGTTCGAAAAAATATTTGTAGCATAATTACAAAAACTTTTTCAAGCTCAGGCAGTTGTTTATTGCTTCCCAGCAATGGCGAACTACTTGCAAATAATATAGCCAGAAGGTTAGCTTTATTAACCGTGTTTTTTAAAATGACTTGAAATGGAGGAACTAGCATTATTCTACAAGAGCAGCAAAGGACCTTAGAACTATGTACAGCAAATTGCTTAACAAGTATAAACTTAAAGTATAGCAAACCGATCTAAAAATAATAGAATACAATAAAGCTTAAGTGTACAAAGGGATTGTGATATGAAATAAAGAATTAAAAATTTTTTTTAAATATTAGACTATCGCTTTTATCGCAAAGTTAAGGTTATGTTCAACAGGCAGCTTAACAAGTTAACTTACTAAGCTTAATTCACAATCAGAATGAAATAAATAAACTTACCTAAAAAGTTGTCGCAGATACATATAATCTGGTTGCTCATCAAATCGCAAGCTGCGACAATAATTTAAATACATTGAAAATTCTGCAGGGAATCCCTTGCATAGAACTTCAATTGGTGTTGACATCTTTTTTTCCGAAATTTTCTCATATTTCTGAGTTTTGTTGTTAGCTTTCATTCCCTGCCAAGGTAAAACACCCCGATTAAAATACATCATAACATATCCCAAAGATTCCATATCATCTCTCCGAGACTGTTCGATACCTAAATGAGCATTGATGGATGCATAACGAGCAGTTCCAGTCAAATTTTTATCTTCACGGTATGGAATATGAAGTCGAGTAGATGGATCCCGATACTTTTTAGCCAAACCAAAATCAATCAAAAATAATTTATTACAGTGACGCCCGATTCCCATTAGGAAATTATCCGGCTTAATATCGCGATGAATGAAGCATTTCATATGAATATATTCTAAACGTCCAATCATTTGGTCTACCAACATCAATACAGTTTTAATAGTAAAGTGTCGAGTGCAAAAGTTGAACAAATCTTCCAATGACGGTCCAAGAAGATCCATCACAAGAATATTGAAATTTTTTTCCTTGCAATGATGACGAATCCTCGGTATTCCAACTCCTCCATTAAGAATGCGATACAATTTTGCTTCGTATTGCAGCTGTGGATGGCGAGCGGATGTACTTTCCATTTTAATAGCCACTTCTTCCCCACTCTGAATACTAATACCCAGGTAAATATCTCCAAATGAGCCACTTCCTTTAAATAAATGTATCTATGGATCGAATTTATTAACAGTATTTTGTTCATACTTACCTATCTTTCTACTTAGCCTGTATTTCCCGCCAACAGTGGCATCGGACCGAATCTTCATTGGATTAAATTTATCCATATTGGAAGAACCACCAATTTACCAAAACAAACCAAACTAAAAAACAAACTAATTAGAGTTCATATTAATCACGTACTCCGATAATTTTCAAATATTTACTTCTCTGAAACAAGCATTCATTAATTAAGTCTACTTAAAATAATAAGTCTACATAATAATAATATATATATATATATATATATATATATATATATATATATATATATATATATATATATATATATATATATATATATATATATCAGAGCTGTGAAAACTGCAATCAATTGACATTGAAATCAAAGTGATTTCAACCAAACTGATTTCATTCGTTGATTTCAAAATGATTTCAGATTTCAAAATGAAATTTTGGCAAGATTGCAATATTTTGTGATTGCAATCATTTTGAAATCATTTTTTTTTAGAAATCATTGATTGCAATTAATTTAATTGCAATCAATTCGATTGCAATCAAATTTTTGTTGAAATCATGCGATTTCAATGAATTGCCCTGAAATCACAACTAAAGTGAAAGTTCTACGAAATAATATACACTTGGAATCTAGAATCTAGCGGTTTCCACTAGAATATAGTGGAAACCTCAATTTTTTGGTGGAAACCACCAGATTTTAGTGAAAACCACTAAGTTTTAGTATAACACAACAGATTCTCGTAAAAACTTCCACTTAATTTAATCAGAAAAATAAAAGTCAAAAAATATTTATTAATTTTGTGAATTTATTAAAAAAAGTCAGAACAAACATAACATGAAAAAACAAACAATATAAAAAAAATTATGTTTACCAATTTTACAAAACTTTAAACTTCAAACAAAAATTTACATTGTTGGTAATTCAAAATTATCAGAGTCATCTTTTTTTCTAGAAGAAGGAGTTTTATTTGAAGAGAACGAAGATTTTGATTCTGATTTAATTTTGATTGCAATTACTGGATTTGATTGCAATTAAAGTAATTGCAATCAAATCGATTGCAATCAAATTTGATTGCAATCAATTAATATATGAATTAATTTCAAAAAATTGATTCAATCATTTTTGTCGTATTGATTTCATGATTTCGAATTGAAATCATGAAATCAATTTAGGATTTTGAATGCAATCAAAAAATTAGCAATCATTAACGAGAAATCATGTGATTGCAATTAAATCGATTGCAATCGTTTACAGCTCTGATATATATATATATATATATATATATATATATATATATATATATATATATATATATATATATATATATATATATATATTATTGTTTGTTGTTGGCTTAGCTATGTATATCCCTGCATTTCATTAGCGCTAACCAAATCATCAGTACCCTTTTAGCCAAATCATGATTGAAAGCATTCAAAGCTCGTATACTTATGCCAAAGACTACAAATACTATATGAGAATCCAAACAGAACTCAACCATATTTTTCTATTTGTAATCAACAAAAAACACAAATATAATAGCTTTAGAAAGCTTTTGTACAAACACAACACAACAAACAATTATAATTGACTTGCGTCTTTTTATTTTTCTTTTTACGCCTTTATATATATATATATATATATATATATATTAATCGCCATTTGGGTGATAATGAAAGTATTTACAAAGCAAAATAAAAAAACAAAATTTATAATAACAATATTAATAAAATTTGTTATTCGAGATATTCTCCAAAATAAGTACATATGTACCATATATATTTTATTGTTTGTTGTTGGCATAAGTATACCAGCTTGAGTGCTTTTCAATCATGATGTGGCTAACAGGGTACTGATGATTTGGTTAGCGCTAATGAAATGCAGGCATATACCTAGCGAAGCCAACAACAAACAATAAAATATTAAATAGTTATTTAATATTTTATTGTTAGTTCATGGCCAATCTCATACATGTATTGTGAGTATAAATTATAAAAAAATTGTTCCGCAGCAAAAACGGCATCTTCTCAAATCATTTAAATTTTAAAACATTAAAATGTAAAAATATGAAAAAAAGTCCTTGTGAGAGATTTAAGTAAGCTAACAATTTTTTCTTATAGGCTGCGATGGAATCCGAGAAATATTTTAGCTCTATAGGTAAAGTATTCCATATTCTAGCAACCCTGATGGGAAAACGAAGTGATAATATTTCGTAACGTATAAGAGGTATAACGATTTGTAAATTGCGCGAGGGATGGAAAAATTGAGTCTTCTACATAAATCAATACGAACCCCATATTTTAGAGTTTTGAAAAAACACAATAACGTACGCAAAAGAATATAGTTCTCAAAAGTGCAACCTAATAAGTCGACTGCAAAATTATTAACATGGTCACGCATCCTGAGTTTATATACAAATCTCAAAATTCTATATTAAAGATTATCTTTAGTCTATACCTAGTGCCACTTAATGACCCAGCAATGATTTCTAAACTGTAATTTATATTAGACATAAGAAGTGCATACGCAACACGTCTTCTTATATGTATGAGCATATAAGAGCTAAGGGAGTACAATCTTCTTAATACTAAGAACATTTTGCTAGATACATATGATACATATGTGACTAACATGCCGTTCAAAAGAGAGAAACTGATCCAAGTAAATTCCAAGACATTTCATATGGTCAACAAACTGTATAGCTACACCCGATACATAGAGACTTGGGCTTTGAGTTCTTTGACGACGCATCATAAATTGGATGGCTTTCGTTTTCATAGGATTTATAGATAGACAATTAGCCGAGATCCAATTTCAAATAGTTAGCAGATGTCTATTTAAGGACTCTTCCTCTCTTGGGATCAGGTTTCTGTTATGAAACAGTAATTGTACATCGTCAGCAAACACAAAGGTTTGACAGAAATCATTACGCATTAGATCAATACATTCATTGAGAAAGATGATAACAACACCGATGATACACCGACACTAGAAGTAGCACCATTATACGAAGAAAATTGGGATCTATTACATACATATATATATACATATATTTATGATCACGTCATTTGCAAAATAGTTTTGAAATACTCAACTTACTGTTCCTTCAAGGTGGTGCAAAAGTAATGTAATAATTTAATTTGTTCCCTGTGCTTTGATATTTATGGTGTAGATACATATATAAGAATTAGTTGTCAATAAGCCATGGGGCGATACACACATCAAGAACATGTAATTTTTGTTACTGTTCTAACGCAGCGTGAGATTCGTCCTCGTCATGTTTCATGCAACGATAAAGATTTCGAGACACCAATTTGCAGGTAGTGATCTGCAGTCTTAGAGATTTGACTTGGCTGGATAGACAGAACAGCACAAGAATCTTTACCCTTTGGGGATTTTAAAAATCTCGCGTTTACCCCCAAAAAATTACGAACTTTTCATGTCACGACAGCTAAAATTTAAGAAATGCATTCTCTGCAAATTTAATGTTTTCTTCCATAAATGTATATATCTGCGTACTTGCAGTTTTTTAACAAGGATATATTGCCACTAATGGCTGGTGAAATCTTTTTTGCTTATATTCTATTAATGTATATTAGGGACTTCTAATGTGGCATACCCAATCATATCTACTATATATTTTCCTAGATACTTATATCTTATTTTTACTTGTAGAAATAAATACTCACTTCTAGTAGAAATAAATTATATATTTATATTTATTTAGTAGTAATACAAATACTTTCTTATTCATAATTTGCTTTAAATGTTATGAACTATTATTTATTTATATTAAATCTCACAAAATGTACACATTTATTTTTGGATACATTATCATTATTTTTTTCATTTTATTATTTCGAAATTCGTTAAATAGCTTTAAATCTGTGGAAAAGGGATTGTGGCTTTTCTGTATATGCAAAGACATTAACATTTCTTAGTCCACATGGTTCACATTCTCCAACATATCTTATTTGCTCACACAGGTATTCCGGCGCATTCCACTTTTAATTTTTCTAATAAATCGGATTATGTTGAATTTTAGCATTTGTTTGATATTCACCCTGGTTAATCGGACACATTTTAGAATTATTCTATCTCTTAGCCACGTATACCATAAATATTTAGCTTTATTATTATTCCCCAATGGATAGATTCAATTGCTCGTTTAAAATCGAGAAATACTGTCATCTTTGAATTATTTCCACTGACCACATAGTTTAAAGTGGTTTCACATGAATATACTTTTTGAAAACCTGTGTTTGGAGTTTTCAAAGAATATTCTTGATTTTTATATATATTTTTTTTTATTATATTATATTTATATTGGTTTCTTATAATTTGTCTGCGCTTGATCTGTTTACAAATGCCTCGTCTCTTTAGCACCTCCAATTCTGTGTTAAACCCTTTATTAACAGCTTTCTATTTCCGTGATGTCTTTTTATATATGTCTTTTTGATGCAATTATCGAATAAATTTCCATTTTGATTAATGCCATTGTTCCCAACGTTTTTTTTTTCATTTATTTTCAAGTTGAATTGCAAATAACTGTCTGTTATAAAAAATTGCTTGTGGCTTTATAATAAATCAAATAATGAAATTTAATGAACATATTTTGACTAAGCACGAAAAAATTGGTAATATTTGGGTTTCTTAAAAAAACAAGAAATAAATTGTCACAGAAATTTGCAACAAATGTATATAAAACCACAGTTAAACCTCATTTTGAATATGTGTTAACAATACCGTACATATGCTGCAACTCAATACAACTTGAAAGGATGTAGGTTAGGTTAGGTTAGGTTGATTGGAGGGGTGTGATAGCCCATGTCTTACGACATACACTTAAGCCAGTGAAGGCTTGTTGTGCGCTCTCTTTAATTATCAGACACAAACTGCCAGAGTTCTGCGGCAGGATTCGAACCTGGGACCTTCGCACTACGAGTCTAGTACACTACCTACTAGTCTACGAAGGTCAGTTGAAAGGATGTTTTTTTTTTTTTTTTTTTTTTTTTTTTTTTTTTGAAAGGATGTAAAAATGACAAAACATATCGATGAGAATAATTCTAAAATGTGACATATACAACAGCATAGAGAGTATGCTCCAGGATATTCGATGGATGAATATTAAACAAAGGTTATAATTTGATACTATCCAATTTATGTTAATGACTTTAGAATTGAGCGATATGCATTCTACAAAAGTTTAAAAGCTATTTAAATAATTGCTTAATAACATAAAAAATTAAATAGATGATAATATATTCAAGAAGAAATGTGTAATTTACAATATTTGAAGCAAATTATGAATAAGAAAGCATTTGTAATACCGCAAAATATTTTTATTTATTTAAAAAATATACTAATACGTCAAAACATGAGTTTCATCATTTGTTCCAACACTATCACTATATCTAATCAATATATTTATTATTTCACGGTCTGATATCTTATTCGTTTCAATTTTTGTACTGGCGGTGTTTGTTACACGAGTGTATTTATTTACTATCCGTTTTATGTAATTTTTATTACTTATTATCTTAATTCTATTTTTATATGCTAAATCTTTAATGCAGTCTATGTTAAAGTTACCGGTTATTAAAATATCCCATTTATTGGTATCAAAGTCATTGTCACATATATCTGCTACTACTTCTTCAAAAAAATTACAGAATTCAGCTTCTCTATAGCTAGAATATATACATACATACATACACATATATTGCTCCAATCATAATATATTTATCATATGTAGCTTTATAGATTATTATCCAATATTTTAAATTTTCCACTTTTTCAATGATTCCTTGATTCCTTTATATAAAGTATTACAACACTAGTGCTTTTTGATTAGGTGTGTGTCATATTATAATCATATCTCTGTACAATTAGTTGGTTTTTTTTCGATTGCTGTTGTAATATGAGTTTCCTTCAGTACCTTTTGATGCAATAACGTCGTATACCTTACATCTTTCCCATCCTTTGTTTAATATTCCTTCTTTCATAAACTTAATATATGATTCTAAATCTATTGATAATCTTATCCTATTTGTTGTATTTCCATATTTTCTTATGCTTTTCTTACGTGATGAAAACAGTTTAGTTTTTATATTTGGAGGGAAAAAATTTTAGTTTAACATAGAAGTTACAAGAATTCGCGCCGAAGCTGCCACCGTTCATAATTAATTATTGCTGCCATTTGCTACTACTTTATGCGTAATTATTTATAAAATTAGAAAGAAATTGATTCGTTTAGATAAAAAAAATTATATACATATATTTCTAGTTGAAAGAAATATTTATCTACTATAACAAGCTTCGATGTATTTTCGAAGAATTAAAACAGCTGACAAAAAGCCAATTACATTTCTTGCAATAGAAGTATCTTAAATATTTTCATAATTTAAAAATTCTTTAATGGAAAATTGTCTATTTTAATTAATAAACTTTTTTTAAGCTTATGGTCTCTTAATTTTTATCGATATTTCAGTACTCATCGAGCACCATCTTCCGGATATTTGTTTATTTTTTATTTTTTTTATTTATTATTATTATCACGGTCTTTATGACCTAGATACAATATCAGCATTAGCGTAAATTTTACAATTATTTTTCATTATTCTATAACAAATAATCTTTTGCAATGTTTTTATTAATCTATTAAATATATATTCATTCTGACAGTCTTTAATTTCTGTTGGCAATTCATTATACATCTTGAATCCCTCAAAAAATACACTTTTCTTTTGAAGATCAGTCTTAATTTTAGGCAGTCTTATATTATTTCTATGTCTCGTATTATAACTATGTATTTGAAAATTATATTGCATTCTCTCATAAAGATAATTTAGTAATTGCCCTAATCTTAACTTATGTACAAATTTTAGAGTGTGATATGCTATTAATTGTTTTATATTAAGCCAATCTAAGCTTCGTGTCATCTCAGAAATTGATGTATCGTACCTTTTGTTTAGAATAAATCCCATTACTTTATTTTGCTGAATTTGTATACTTCTACTTTGAATATTATTTAACATAAAAATTATTGTTGGGTTATAGGTAAAATAAGGTTCTATTGTTGACTTATATATTGTTAATTTGTACTGCCTATCAATATATTTGCAGGTTCGATTCATAAAACCTATTTTCTTTGCTATTTTATTTTCAATATAATTTACATGTTCCTCCCACTTAAGTTTATTATCAATAATTATACCTAGATATTTTATCTGCATCACTTTTTCAATTTCATAGCCCCTGATTTTTAGTTTTACACTATCACAGTTCTCAAAATTTCGATTTAATATCATGTATTTAGTTTTTTTCACAATTCAGTTTTAACTTATTCCCACATAACCATATATATATAACTCGTCCATGTCTGCTTGAACAGCATTTATCGCATCATTCAAATATAAGTGATTAAAGTACAAAAGAGCATCATCAGCAAATAATACTATTTTACAAAATTTTAAAGTTTGGTAAATCGTTAATATAAATTAAAAAAAGTAATGGTGCGAGCACCGACCCCTGTGGCAGACCAATATCTACTCTCCTGTCTGATGAAGTTTTATTTCCAACCACTGTTCTCTGTTTTCTGTTTGTCAAGTAGTTTTCAAACCATTTGATTGCTTGCCCTCGTATATCGATCCGGTTCATCTTCATCAGCAATATATGCCTATCTATCGTTTCAAACGCTCGTTTCAAGTCTAAAAATACAGCTACCACAGCTTGTTTCTCCGCCATCATATCTTTCCAGTCAGCTAGTACCATATTCAACGCTGTTTCACATGAATGATTTGCTCGAAAACCAGACTGCTGAGGGACAATGATATCATGTTGATTTAAAAAACTTAGTAACTGTTCTTTAACCACACTCCACACTCTGGACGTGTTGTGTTTTTAATTTTTTCTATTGGTACCACTGTAGAAACCTTCCATTTTTCAGGAACGTGAGCAAGTCGTAAGCAGTCATTTACAATGCCAGAGAAAAAATATGCCATGTATTCCATTGAATCTTTCATAACACCTTCAGACAGAAGTTTTTTTCCACCAATTTTATTTTTTAAAGTTTTTACAATATTAAATATACTTAATGTATCAACTTCTTTGAATTCAAATTCATAATTTAAGTTCACATTTCTCGAGAAATCAAAATCTATCTTCTCAATTTCATTGTTGATTTTATTGATGCTGTCCACGAAAAAATTTACATCCTTAAGATGGTACTCGATGCGTACCGAAATATCGATAAAAATTAAAAAATTAAGTCCTTAAGCTTAAAAAAATTAAGTATATTAATTAACATAAAGTGGTAAAAAAACAGAACGTTTATTGTCTGTTTTACTATAAAAATCAATAATAAGAATTTTATACTATTCATTTAAATAATTTATTGCGAAATTTAAAATAAGATGAATAAATAAATAACCCAGTGATTATAAATTGGCATTCATTTTTAAATCACCAAAAATTCAAAAAGTTTGGTTGCAAAACACCTTTCTTGTGATTTCAAATCACTTTCATAAAAAGTGATTTTCGGAACATATACTCTTAAAAGCTTTTAAATGATACCAATATTGAGTTGATACTTAAAGAAATGTAATGCACAATTGCGTTTTTATATGAATGTTTAGAGACACATAACTCCGAATATATGGGTTGCAGCCAACTTCTTTACGTATTTTTTTAAATTTTAGTTTTTCTATCATCTAGACGAATTTCTACTTTTCAATTGGCTTTAGATTTTTTCCACTACATATCGCACTCGTTAAAGAACTTAAAATATTTGTCGACTTTTTAGAAAATCGAAATATTCATGTCTACCCACTGTAAAAATTTACTGTAGTTTTGCCCAATCTTTTTCAACAATATGGATCATTTAACTTTTCTTTTTCAAATACCTTCAACGTAAAATCAAAGCTTTTTGCTTCTACTACTGCAAAATTTTTAATTTGGAGAGTTAATACAGTATTGTCGAACAAGTTGGATACGTATGTACTCACATACATACATATATATGTACTTATGTACGTATGTATGTACATACATACATAACTATGCACGTTTAATATCGATTTTTAGAAAAACCAATTTTAATTCCAGCAACACAATTTCATCTTATCTAATTATTGTTTCTTATACAATAATTAAAAAACTTTATAAGATATAAAACACAATAAAAGCGCACATAAAAATGTGTATTAACAAACGAAAATATTTTCTCAATATGTCTTACCACACAAAATGGTCGACTTTTCAAATAAGGTTGATTTACTATATCAGTTCCCTTGTCAGCAAAATAAAATTCAAGAAACTTTAAGGCTAAGTTTCAAGCTTTGATGGGGAATATTTCGCTATCCGCGATCACACATTCGGTTTTGCAATTCACTGAAGTTTTTGTGAAAATTTTAATCACAGGCAAAATATATATTTATTAAAAACGTATTCAATGTATTCAGAAATATGTAGGTACTCAGCCACTACAAAAGTGTTACCATTTACGTGTAAAAAAACATGGTCAAAATACAATGAAAAGATTATAGAATTTACCATGGAAATTGCCTATATGTAAATACGTAGACTGGCAGCACTATCGCCCACTAAGGCCCACGTCAGACATGACACTCTAACATTAACAGTGAAATAATGCCTTTGACATAACGTAGGCAAACCGTATTAATGTTCTCGCATGTAGCGAATACGTGCTCAGATATAACAGTAATTTTTCCTACTTGTATCATTTAATTGGGTGAGCGTTTTGTTTTTTACTCTGACTAGTGTATGTAATTGTTTTTACAACTACCTTGTGTTGGAAAATATGTTAATGCATTGATTGTAGAACATGAAAGGGACACGAACTTGTACGGACACGCGCGACATATGTTATGTTCATGTCATGTCAAAAGAAGATGTGGTGTGAACATTTGTATAGCTGTCGGGAACAGGACTTTCTCATATATGCAAAATTCGACGTGTTTATTCCATCGCGACCAGTTAGGCCCCTTTCACATTCGGCAACTATACTTGCGCAAGTATAATTTTCATTTTCACTTATTTTCTTTTGAACTTGCTTCTATTTTCACATTCAGCAACTTTGTTAAGCAATTTTAATTTTCTACTCCACTTTTTCATTTTTAAATTTTTATTCAAAGCGGGTATATTAACGAATATAAAATTTTAACGAAATTAGACAACACGCCGAAGAAGAAATAAAAGACAATGTCAAAAACAAATAAATATCCCAAGCCAACAATGACAGCAGAAACAGAATTGCCAAGTACAAGCAAGTCTGTACTCGAATCTCGGCAATTATTCCCCCTTCAACCCGACCTTTCCTCTCACACCAACAAACACAAGAATTGCGCAAGTATAGTTGCCGAATGTGAAAGGGGCCTTACAGTAGCATTTGTTTCAAAAACTATTTTTAACATAAAATTATATTTAAGGTTAATCGTCGTCTTTTAATTGTTAAATTTCACAATTTTTTTCATTATATTAACGAACAAGCGGCATATACAAAAAATAAGTGCAGAAAACCAAAAACAATATGTTAGCACAATGAACACAACTATATCGACACATTTTCCATACAATATGACGCAGTAAATCATGAGATAACATCTGTTTTATTTTTATAGTGTTTATTCTTATTTTATCATTTTTAAGCACTCATTCTCTCAACAATGCACGTCGATTTTTGTTTAAGTTTATCACAGAATATTCTATGAAGTATGTATATGTCCAAAGCACAGTACGTATTCTCCACGTAAAATTATGACTGTACAGTGTACACGGTCATTTTGTACTTTTAATCTGCTAACGTTATTGCTTATACTCGAAAATAAGTAATGGAGACGTAAAGTTGTGAGCTGCAGTCTTTAGACCATAGGCTCCTCTCAAGCACATTGTTGTTCTTGATACGGTTAATTAATTTTTGTATAAATTTTTCTGGAATACAGAGTCTATAAGAAAATCAATCGAAACTCCTAACTTTAATATCGAACACTTTATATACCATGGTTTTATACACGTACCTTTCGACTCTCTTGTCGTACTGATCACGTAGCCAGAATATACTTACATGATTATGGGTTCCGACTTCTTTTGAACATTTTTATTTTAACTTTTTTTTACCCTTCTAAATCTACTTTCCGCTTTTTTAACACGTTGGGATATTTGCAATGTGACCTCTTGACTTACAAATATTACAATTGTTCTTCCTTACAGGACAATCCTGTCGCCCATAGCTGCAAAAATTACAGCTCATTTTCCAATGTGTTAATTGCAATCTTAAGCGTTAGACCTGGTTCAAACTGCATTTGCTCACTCACTTTGCCAACTACGATGCGATCAAGGATTAAATCCCCTTGCAGGTTCCCATAGCCGCGGTTTTCTGCTAAAGCGTGCAGCTTCGTTATGCAGCCATAAATAGACAGCACTCGGGAATCGAATTTATATCTCTGAAACGTTACATTTCTTTTCGGACTGAAGTAACAGTGGTACCACACAGGGAGAGTTTTATCCCTTCGATATAAATTCCTACAAGGATGTGATGTGTGCTGATGATGGTGTGTCACCTGGGAGAACGTCTCACAACGATTACAGGTAGCACTTGGGAACATCAGCAGATGGTGTTGCGAAAGTGGTCAAAATATTAATCTTCAGAAAACGTATGCATTTTGTCTTCTTTACGAAGATATGCAAGATACCGACCTTCCCGCTGCTGAGCATTGAGCTTAGTATGGAGTGGAGCTTAGTATGTCTACCAGTGCGAATTATCTGAACCTTGGACAAAGGTTACTTATGGTCAGACGGGTGACATTGGCCTCCGCTATGAGACTGGCGACCAATGCCGCATGGAGAAGAGCGTTTGCGGGACATGCAGCGATTCTGGGGCTCCTAGGGAGCATACCGGATCATATTGCTTAAACTTCCTCAACGTTTCTTCCCGATAGGACATTTGTGATAGGGTTATAGGATGCGTCCAGTTCTGAGCACGCGGCATGGAGACGCGATAAATCCGATAAATCTAAATCGGTCTTGGGGTATATAGAGGCATCTTTATCTATCGCTTTTAAAGGAGTATAAAGTTAAAATTGCGGCATCACAGCAATGTAGTATAGGTCGAAATATGGAAGATCAGAAAAGCAGCCAAATGGCTGAGATACTACGGTATGTACGGATGCATTGAAATCTCAGTTGGGTGGCATCCGGTTTGGCATATGAATTCCGGATATCTCTTAACTAGATAGTGAGACATTCAAATCTGGAAAGGTAGATGAGCTGGCATAGACCGGGACCCGGCCGTCTGATTGCGATACGCATCGACTTGTGGAAGTCTGAAGAGCTGAATCGACGGGAAATCTATGGGATATCACAGACCTGGTGATCTGGTGAGATCACCTTTGGGATTTCGAGAATGAACTGCATCGTTATTACCACGAAGGGTCTACAATCCTAGAGGAAATTCCTTAGAACCAACTACGCACACAAGTGGAGTCAGTTATGTTCTTGATCCGCCTGAAAATTGCAGCAAAGACAATTTGTTATTGATCAGTCACGCTTTAAAACGATTTATTTTGATGATATCGAAATCAACTGCTTTCAATTATAAATTACAGTATTTGTAAAAAAAATATCTCGCGTCGCTTGTTAGAACAATAGATATCAGTGTCTCTTGGTCTCAATAATGAAAAAAATAAACTGATCGGATGTTTATCTGTCACGGCGTTGATGATGTAATAACTGAAAACAACTTTTTAATTATTGGACACGATTTTATGAGAAATTTTATTATTGTTTCAGACGGTAATGACAGCTGAAGAATGTCCACGTAAGATGCATGTACATATTTCCCATTGAAAAAAAATTTAGACATTTTAGATACGCTCTTAGTCGATTAGCGCCAGCAGAATAAAGAGCTTTAAACGATAAAGTTGAAGAATAGTCAATAAGTGATATATGTAATAAGAAAATCTAATCAGTTACAGCGAGCAGAGTAGTTATTACCAGAAACTATCATCAATTAAATTAAAAAGTACACTCCCTGTTCGAATTGTTGATAAGGTTTTGCAAAATTTTATTTCATGTTCCTATCGATAAACTTGAATATTAATTTCAAGTTGGTGAGGTATTATGCTGCATTTATGCAAACTATCCAAAAGAAAGACATACCAAGTGGTGTAATGCAATGGGTGATGTATTTACAAGATTTTATATACACAGAGGAACATATCACTGCAAACGTTTTAAAACATGTTTTAGTTGTTATCCAGTCTATGTTCTGTTTGTTTCGTCAAGTGTATCTGCCAGATTTAAGATTGCATCAGGCGCAGAAGAAGTAATTTGAGATTTATAGTTGTGGTGAGATACTTTTCGTATCGAGGTCATTCATTTATCTCAAAGTTGTTCGAAGAATTTTGCAGTAGAGTATGCCATATTGGGGGAATTCTTTGGACACAAAAAACAAATCAAACAAATTTACCTCCACATTACCGGTATATTGGGAGGATTATCGTGATAAACTCCGAAATTACAACAAGAGAATAAGAACAGCTAAACGTACATCTTGGAGGCTTTTCTGTGAACAGGTGGACAGTGTAAGCGATGTTTCTAAAATTAAAAAATTTTTGTCAAAAGCCCACATCCAGGCTGAATCATTAGTGGATGAAACGGGCAAGACAATTGAAAATGTGGAGGAAACCATTAAACTCCTCATGGATACACATTTTCCATGCAGCCCGGCCGAACTTTCGGCTATGCTGGACGATGAGAGAAGTGGTGAACATGAGGTGCCTATTATCAGCGATAGGATGGTTATGGAAGCGATAAAAAGCTTTTCTCCGTTTAAGGCTGCGGGTCCGGATGGTATCTTTCCGGCGCTCCTGCAGAAAGGGATGAATTTAGTTTCGACACATCTTGCAGGAATTTATAATGCATGCTTAACACACGCATATATTCCAGTAGGCTGGCGGGAAGCGAGGGTAGTGTTTATCCCCAAACCTGGCAAACCAAATTATTCTTCACCAAAGGCTTATAGACCAATAAGCCTAACTTCCTTCTTGCTGAAAACCATGGAGAGGATAACCGATGACATGGTTAAAGGCAGGATCGTAGGCCATATGCTGCGGTTCAAGCAACACGCATACGTCAAAGGTAGATCAGTGGACACTGCATTGCATAATGTGGTGTACTTTATAGAAAGGTCTCTTAATGAAAAAATGTACACTCTCGCGGTTTGCATTGACATTGAGGGGGCTTTCAACAACGTGCATACCGACACACTTATCCATTTTCTTGACCAGTTTAATGTCAACCGGGCGATACGCGACTGGATTGGCAGTATGCTAAGGAACAGATGGATTAATTGTGAGGCGCACAATATAAGTATAAGAAAAAGGGTGCAATGTGGAACTCCACAAGGGGGGATTTTATCACCCCTTCTATGGACCACAACAATATATACCCTTATTAGGACTCTGACCGATGAGGGATTCGAGACAGTCTGCTATGCAGATGACGTCATAATACTTCTGAAGGGAAGGGATCCAAATCATTTGTGCAGGAAGGTCGAGGAGGCATTAACCCTGGCACACAACTGGGCTCAACCAAGAGGGTTGAACGTTAACCCAGAAAAAACTGAAATTGGCCTATTTACAAGAAAGACGAAGATAGCTCCATATGATGAGCCGCGCTTTCTTGAAAGGACAATAAATATTTCCGACAGGGTGAAGTATCTAGGAGTCATTCTTGATCGGAAATTAAAATGAAAAGGCACAAGATGGGGTCTGAATCCAGAGATGACACACTGGCTTTATAGTAGCGTCATCAGGCCGATTATGACCTATACTTCTATAGTGTGGTGGACGTCAATGGAATATAAATGCAACATCAAAGCTATACAGAAAGTTCAGAGAACCTGCTGTCTTGGTATAAGTGGGGCCTTCCGAACGACATCAACAGGGGCGATGGAAACAATATTATCTATCCAGCCAATCGAAATTCGTATAAAATACGAAGCGGCTCTTGCAGCAAACCGACTAAAGGTGATGGGTGAGTGGATCGATCAGGAAGACGAAGCGCATCATCAACGAATCCTTACGGCCATAGAAGAGTCCATACCGGAAAATGTCGCAAATGACCGCATACCGGAGACTAGACTAGAGGCCAACTGCGGAACATTGATCCCCGACATCCATTCCTGGTCGACCGACCCTTGGAACCAGATCCCCATGGGGCTTCATTGTTACACGGATGGATCAAGGTCGAGAGGGAAAAGGGGACTTGGTGTTTATATAGAAAACACCACAGAACTGTTTTTCCGCCTGCCGGACTATTGCACAGTTTTGCAGGCGGAAGTTCGGGCGATAACGGAGTGTATCAGGGAACTCAACGTAATGGGGAGGTCAGGACTTGTGAATATATTCACAGATGACCATTAGAGCAATCTCAAAGGAACGCACTAAATCACGTACAGTTTGGGATTGCAAAAACGCTATTAACAGATACTCGACACATGGTGAAGTGCGCATCATATGGGTGCCAGGGCACGCGAGGATAACTGGAAATGAGAGGGCAAACTCACTTGCTTCTAGGGCAATAGAGTTAGGTAATATAAGCTTGGAATGCGCGAAACCTTTCGATGCAGTTAAATCCGAGCTAAAGACTTGGGCACATAGGGCCCATTCAACTCTCTGGAATAACGGAACCATGGGATCAATACAAAAATTCTATGGGGAGATCCAGACGAGAGAAGAACGAGGGAGCTGCTAAAACTTAGCAAGCTCGAACTAAGTAGAATAATGGGAGTTGTCACAGGGCACTCTCTACTACTGGCACATCTTAAACGTGTCGGAATAGCGGGAGAAAATGAATGTAGAGCATGTGGGGAGGGGAGCGAAACATTGGAACACTATTGTGCCAATGCCCCGCCTTCTCACAAATAAGATCCCGATATCTTGCGGGTGACATCTTACCGGACATAAGCCGATTACGGGGAATATGCTGGAGGAAATTAAGGAACTTTGTGGGTGACACGGAGTTTCTCTAGACCTTTGGGTGAATATGTTATGGTTAAATTCAAAGGAGCGCACAACAAGCCTTCACTGGCTTAGGTGTATGTCGTGTGACATGGGCTGACATACCCCTCCAATCAACCTAACCTAACCTAACCTAAGTTTACCAAATTTTGATTAAAAATTTAAATAACTTTTACAAATCAATGTTCTAATTGGAAAAAAACCTTTTGATTATTTATTTAAATTTATTAGGAAACAATTTCCTCAATTTTTGATTAAAATTATTAACGACTATACAGTCGAATTCGGATATAAGAAACTGTAAAATTTCAGCGGTTGTTTTCCATTCAAGCGAGATTTTCATTTAAACAAACTTCGGATAAAAGATAGCATACTGAAAATGATTAGACTTATTCCTATTTTTACTTACTTACTTATTCCGGACCTATTTCTACCTTGCAGTGTAGAGGTTTTTGGCAAAGATTTCACCACTTCAATCTATCTTGTGCTGCTGTTTTGGCAGTTCTGTGTTCGATTCCTCTGTTTCTCATACAAGTCGGTCGTGCTTCTAAAACTCCAAACCACCTTAGCCCATTGCGTTCGATTTTGTTGTGGCTGGCTCGTATAGTGTCGTTCCGTACAGAGCCAAACAAACTGGAAATTGGAAAGGGTACAGAGAGGCCCTACAGCGCCAAGTTGCACAAAGCCCTTTCGAAGGGGGGCACGAATTCGATAGGCACACTGAGGAGGGCAAATGGCACCTATACAGATACTTTCAACGGGACACTAGAGCTACCAGAAGGGCAAATCAACTACTACGGCACTGCACAATATTGTTCGGGATAATGAAAAGGCCATGGAATCGAAGGAAATAGCCCTGTGTGCATTTATGCACGTTGAGAGTGCCTTCGATAATGATAACTTCCTCGCAATGGAAACAGCACTCTCTACTAGAGGAGCTGATCCTGTGATAGTACGATGGGGCAGCTGCATGCTGAACCAAAGGTCGATTAGGGCCTCACTTGGATCCACGGATCTCACAGTCACCGCGGTTAAGGGATGCCCACGGGGTATAATCTCCTCTTCTATGGTCTGTATTGGTGGATGACCTGATCGGGCTACTTAACCGGAGGGGACACAGGACAAATCGGCTATGCGGACGATATCTCCGTAATAATCAGGGGCAACCATGCAGGGACGATTGCGGGCCGGATGCAAGACGCCCTGGACAAGATGTATGAATGGTGCACTTCGGAAGGGCTATCTGTTAACCCAGCGAAGACGATCATTGTACCACTTACCAGGAAAAGGGTGATTAATTTACCCAGTCTTTGGATGGGTTGCATCGATATAGTTCCCAGGGAGAGGGTGAAATATCTAGGTCTTGTCTTAGATACGAAACTCACCTGGGAACCGCATCTCGAATCAGTACTGGGAAAGGCCAGGAGGAGCCTTTGGATAGCGAGACAATTACTTGGTAGATCCTGTGATCTGAGCCCCAAAATGACCTTCTGGATATATATCCAGATGGTGAGACCAACCATACTGTATGGGGCTCTGGTATGGTGGAGGAAGACTGAGCAACGGACAGCTATATCGAGACTGTACAGGTTACAAACACTTGCATGCCTATGCGTTACAGGGCCATGAAATCAACCCCAACGTTGGGTATGGAAGCTCTTCTGAACCTTGCACCGCTCAATTTTGCTATACAAGAGGAGGCAGCTATAAGGGCAATCCCTATCTACGCGAAGAAGAACCTTAGGGCGGGCAACCTTACTGATCATCTGGCTATCCTCAGGGTAATCTGGGATATACTTGATGTCTCAGGCGGACGACGATATGGACCAGGTATACTGTTTCGACAGGAAATACAGTGTCCTTTTCCCTACAAGGGAAGAATGGTGCGCAAACCCAGGATGGCTAAGATGTGGATCGCAAATGTGGGACACGGACAGTTCAAAAACGCTCCAAGGAGTTGGGGCGGGAATAGTGGGACCTAGAGTACACAAGTCTATAACATTGATACAATTTTCCAGGCGGAACTTTACGCAATACTTGAAACTTTGGGAATCCTATCCGAAAGAGGACTCAGGGGAATACGGGTTAAGATATTCTCGGACAGCCAATCGGTTCTTAAGGCCCTGAGCGGGTCCAGATTATTATTGGAATGCCACAGCAGGCTCAATGACCTGGTGACTCAAAATCAGTTTACTCTGATATGGGTACCAGGACATCAGGGCATGCCGGGAATGAGATGGCGGACATCTGTGCGAGAAGAGGTGCTGAGGGGAACTTAATTGGACCCACCCCCTATTTTGGGTTCAACAAGTCTCCTTGAGAGGGAAATTTCGAAATGGACATCCTCCAGGTTTGCACAACATTGGAATGACATCAATGGGTTAAATCTATCCAAGAAATTCCTACGCTTTGACGCTGGGAGGGCGGATCTGGCTCTAAGACTGGACAGGAAAAGCCTACGGACGCTGGTAGGGGCGCTCACAGACCATTACACCTGCAAAGCCCACCTATACAGAATGGGCTTATCTGACACGGACATCTGCATATTTTGCGAGGAGGAGGAGTCGATGGAACACTTGATAGCAAATTGTGGGGAATTGTGCCACAGAAGACACAGGACTCTACATGCATATACGCTGAGTGAAGAGGATCTGCTAATGCTCCCATTGAAGGAGCTTATCCTATTTGCGAATGTATTGGACTTCTAGGGACAGGGGAAGCACAATAGATCAACAATGGTCGCAGTGCAAAGGCCATCCTGGGCCAAACCCCCATTACATTACTTTATTGGGTATCCATCTTCCTATTTTTTATATTTTTATAGAATAAAAAAATGATTTTCCATTTTGCAAAATTCACAGACGAGTAAAAGACATATTCGAACACTACCAGCTGCAATTCAATTGTCTTGTTTGGTTTTCTCTTGAGTTTTATTAATTCATTTGTTCGTCATGTTCTTAAAATCATAAGTTTCTGCCTCGAACTTATTAGCGCTCTCTTTAATTACACTAATGGTAATAGTTCCTAATAAAGTAAAACTTTTTGTAACAAATATAAACTTTCTTGTCAATTTCATTTAACAGATCTTTATTTTCAATAAAATTAAGTATTTGTTATCAAAGCGCTTATACATAATTGTTATTAATTTAAAAGAAGATTTTTGGTCACATTTCCTAGGAGAGTTTTGTAGAACTCCTAATTCACATTTCCATGTTATTGTTGCTCTTCAACTCTTGCGCGTTGATTTTGGTTTCGTTTATTACTTCGAAGAACTTGGTCTTATCATTTTTTATTTGAAAGCATTTTTAATGAGAACGGAAGCAAGTGGGAGCAAATACTCAAGAAGCATACACAAAATTTTTACGAGCAATAAAGTGAACTTAGCAGTCTGCAAATTGTCATTCTGCGAGACAGATGATATGCCGGATGGCTGACTGTAAAAGCCTCAATGGGATGATTTTATAATACTAACGTTGAAAGTAACAAGAAGAAAGAAGTAAAAAATGAACAGTATTAAATTGTCAACCGTTGAGAAAAGTTGTATATGAATTTTATAGAAATTACTAAGTTGAATATTTCTTTAAATTTGCGCAAAGTCGAACATCATTCTACAGCTGTCTACAATTTCTTAACGTTGTTTCTGAAAGTTTGCCTAACGTTCCATTTTCATTATTAGACGGTTCTAAGATTTTAACGTAGAATACGTTATACGGTAAGGTAGGGGTGTTGATCTGAAGCACACAATTTTGAGAAAATGTTTGTCAACTTTCACCCACTTTTACTTACATATTAAAACATATTTTAGCAATTTTTATTTGTTACTCAGTTTTGGTAATATGTTTTGTTTCGAATTACATTAATATAAAAGTTTTATGTAGTTAAGGAAATAAATATTTTAGAGCATATTTTAGGCTTTTTTTGTACATGCCGCTGTTGTTGTTGGTTTGTAAATGCCGATGTTGTTGTTGGTTTGTAAATGCCGCTGTTGTTGTTGTGAGATCAAATGATTTTGGCTTTGCTGTGCTTTGTTTATTTATCGAGAAGTGTGTGTGTGTGTACATTTCGTTTTGTTGGATCGGTCGGTCGTTAGTTCGTTTGGAGGGGTACATAAAATGAAGAGAGGGGAGCGTGGACACTTGTGTGTGCTTGAAAGTTTACAGATCTTTGCTGTCGTGTGCTTACTTCTGCGAGCAGCGTATAAATGTGTGTGTATGTACATTAATACAAAGGATTGGCGATGTATACGCTCACTATATCAATGGCGTTTTTCCTATCGTTTTTCATTTATCAAAAATTGTATTTAATTCATATATTTTAATTGCAAAATGACTAACGTATTCTACGTCTGACCTACAATGCACCCGTGTTATGTAAAACAGGCTTGTATTTTTTTACTTCATCTAAGATTGACAAAATCTCTGAAATATTAAAGTATTATTCCTAAGCCTGATATAAAATCGAATAAACTAAATTACAAAACTCCGGTTTCGTGATATCATTTTGACATTGGACGCAAATCTTTACATATAAGTACATGTGTCAATTAAAATTCGGTTCCAAGATTGCGAAACATGTAATTAACGCCAACACTGGGTATACCAATTTTTATTCGAAATATAAGATTGCGAAATAAGCATCGCAAATTTTATATCAATTGCATTGACAAAACAATGCATTATTGTAAATCATGGTATCAATAAAAATTAAATCAAGCATGATAAAAATTCTTCGTTTATTCAGCCGTTTTCTTACACACACAATTAAGTTTTTCCGTCTTATATATACTTTCCAAAATACTTGTGATCAATAGGCGAAAGCCATCTATGGCAGCCATTTAAGTTATTCTGTATTACATATTTCATAGTGAAGTAGTTTTGATTAGATTCTCTTAACATATTTTCTTCTGCTGACTTTTCGTCTAGAATTTGTTGGGATACTACCTCAGCTTTTAAAGGAAGAATATTGCACACTTGTTGAAGAAATGGCTTAACTTCGGCAAATTCACATTTTCCTGATATTTCTAATATTACCCTTCCTGCTTTAATGGGGGTGACATAATGATCAATAGCACCTTTCCCACCACCCATTCTTTGACCTTGACCCTTTTTCGTAATGGGTTGCCATGGAGCCGGAACTCTCCAAATTGCAAACATTCTATTAACATCCATCTTCCTACCTATTGTTAGCCTTAGCATTTCAAAATGTCCCCATCGTAGGCGTCCACCATTAGTGGCAATAATTCCATACTGTTTATGCAATAATGTGTTGTGCACTAGCTCTGGGCCACGCATTAACTTCAACCTCTTTTGCATTTTTGGCGGGCGAAGATTTGGCGGATACTGAGGTACTTTTTCCATCATTTTTAATTTTGGCCGTTCCACTTGTTCAATATCTTAAAAACACACACATCACATATTTGTGTGAGCATATATTAGTATAGTAATTCTAAACAATCCAGCATGAATTTACCTTGGTATTTAATTGGCGGTGCAAAGTATTTTAGACCTGCATTCTGTTGTGTTGCAAGTCCAACCACATCTATAATTAAAAATTAGCTTAATATCATCCAAAATTTGACAATAGCATCATATTTACTTTTTTTAGACTGAAATATATTTTTTACACAACGAATCATTCTGATTGTATAAATATTCTGTAATATTTATGTATGTACATATATCTCTTACATTTATTATGGTCAAAGAACAACGCCGGTAGTTTAAAGTCGTCATTGACGGCTAATGATACTTCTAGACATGTTTTTTTGCATCAGACTTTTAACCCTTAACTGGTGAGGTTAAAAATAGTTACATAAATGGGAAGGTTGGTCCATGGGACACTGCTAAATTATTTATTAATTAAAAAAAAAACCGAGTATCAATTAGTTAGTTATAGAACGAATTTATAAACATATTTCAGTTTTATTTCAAAGCAAAATAAGCACATATAAATTTGTCTTAACAAAAACGAGTTTTTTCTTCAATTTATAACACATCTCTTTTAGAGGTGATGTTTTTTGAAAACAACAAAAATCATTTTTTTTTAAATAATAAAACAAAATCATATTTTTTTCTTAAATTAAATATTAAATTATCAGATAAAATTAACATTCTAATGGTAATCTTTGAGATCATAAAATTTGCAAGGTTTATTTTAAATTCAGGTGTATCATTCAGTTTTTGAGTAACAATTAAGTTCAATACAAAAGTTTAAAATTAAAAAAATTAAATGAATTCATAGTAGTCTTTGTAATTTAGACGTTACTTTGTCAATTTTTACAAATATCAGCACTACATTGAAAGCATATAAGTAGGTCTTTTTGCATGCAGTGCAAAAGTGAACGGTTTTTCTGTGTATTTTCGATGGGCACATATAACACAATTTTCTTTTCTGACAATTTTTTATTTCCGACAATTTATCATTTGTCGATTTTAAAACGATATTCAAAATATCTTCGTTTATAAGTCTTCGAAATATATCAAGTGGTGATGAGTTGTTCCATTGTTCTAACAGACCTATTAGTGCCAACCTTTGCCCATTTGAAGCGGTTTTTCCCATAATAGAAGTCTTTTTCTTTTCCCTGAATTTCTACATGTGGCTCTTCAGAAAATTCTGCCAGATTACTTTGATTATTAAAGAAATTTTCACCAATTTGGTTATCATCAATTGATTGCTCCGAAGCAGTTTCATGATCGCTGCACTGAACATATTCAAAATCAGAATCTTCGCTAAAATCGACACCTTCTTCGTCATTTAACCATTCGTTTATAATTGTCTCAAAATTTCTGTCAGATGCTCGCACGGAAGTCGATGGAATATTATTATTCATCTTTAAATTTATTTAAAAAAAGTTACGTTCTTGGTGATGTAGGTCTGGGGGACCACATTTCTAAATGAAGGTAGCTGTTACTAATTGAATAACATAAGAATTCAACTGTTCACCTCAACACGTGAAGTAAGACTACATAACTTAAAGCTACTGAGAGACTCAGAAAGTTATGTAGGTGAGGGAAAGTTTTACAGGCTTTTATTTTTTATAAGGTGGTCCGCCGGACCAACGTCACCAGTTAAGGGTTAAACTATATGACAAGGCGAATATATAACACGGGGAATTGGGCTGAAATAATTTTTTGACACTCTTTCTATGTCAAAATTTTTTCATTTGTTTTCATTATATGCTTTGGTTACTACTGAATATCTCTCTTTGCTTGTATTTGTTGTACTGGTGAGTCTATCGGGTATGAATTCGCCTTGTGTACGGCCCATATGTATGTATAACCCTCATGTCTGACAAATATGCTAATTTAAACACGATTTAATTTTTACTTTCAAGCGTACATGTGTGATTACACCTAACATAACCTATGACTGTTTACAACACTAGGTTAGGTTACACAGACCACCAGTCAGTACAAAACATAACTAGCGCTGTGATGCATAGACAGCATATCTTCCAAATCAATCTCAGCCAGATAAAAAATTTAAGTCAACTAATCAGGATGCTACTACAGACCTTACACTTTCAGCACCTCTGAGCTTTTAGACCCACTTTCAATATTCTCTGATTGATCTTATTACTTTCTATATTTCAGTTACTTGGACTTTTTATACAATTCTGCCTCCTTTTTCTATAATTTCAGAAAATTTTACTTTTTCTTTTCGTCTTAGTGTGTTTCTTTCCTCAAACGACTTTTCTGGTGGATTGTGGCGTTTACTGTCTTTGTTTTAAATGTATTTAAATTTTTATTTCTGCCATTATTTCTCCACTAGTATAAGTTCAAAAGCTTTCAAGATACTCTGGATTGTGTTCCCGTTTTTATGCTCTTTACCACATGTGGGAAGGATGTACATCAGTGGTCGCCATTCACATTAGTGCCAGTTTACATTCAACGATTTTTGTCGCTGCAATTTTTGTCTTCCTTTCTTTAAAATTGCATTTGCGTTTACATTGAACGATTTTTGTCGCAGATATTTTATGCATACATACATACATACAGTCACACAGATAATAGTACGTACCCCCTCTAAAATTGCAGTTTAAGAATAATCCTGAATTTATGTTCCATATTTTTACTTGCATTTGCAAGGCATCGACACATTATCAAAAACAAACTACAAAAAGTTCGATTAACTTTCCGCTTATTGTACTTTTATACTTAAAATTTAATCTGAGAGCACAGATAATTATACGTACGATGCCAAATAGAAAACGGTACCTTTTAAAATTAACTAGATTTAAAGAAAAAACTAATGCGCGGAAAGTATAAAATGCTTAATTTGTAAACATATTCTTAAAGACTGCATTAATTTTAAGAATATATTTTACGTCTTTGTTAAAATGGGTAAGATAACAAAGAACATTTGTATCGAAATGCGTGAAGAGATTTAAAATTGAGGAAAGATGGAAACTCCTTGATTTGAATTGCTAAAATTGTTGGACGTACCAAGTCCACAGTGCAGACTGTAATAAAAAAAATTCTTAGTCTTAATCCCTAGCAAGCAAGCCAAAAACTCGACGTCCATTCAAAATTTCCCCACGAGTTGAGCGATTTATAAAAAGTGTTGTTAGTAAAAAATCTAAAACAAAAGCCCTGGAAATTCGAAACACTTTGGAAAATGACCACAATATTAATGTTCATTCAGAAACAGTACGAAGTGTTTTGTGAAAAAGCGGTTTCCGAAGCCGCGTACCAAGAAAAAAACCGTTGATAAGCGAAATAAACAGAAAAAAGCGACTCGAATTCGCACTTAAGTATGCGGACAAATAAACAGATTTCTGGGCGAATGTGGTTTATAGTGATGAAAGCAAGTACAATTTATTCGGTTGTGATGGAACCGAAAGATTTTTCGCAAACCTAATGAAGAGCTGCAACCGAAGAACCTCATTACGACAGTTAAGCATGTTAGTGGTACGGTCATTGTTTGCGGCTACATTTCGGCGAATAAAGTTAATAAACTGCGATTTGTGGAAGCATATATTTAATGACTTCTTAAGATAGTCATTTTGAAAAGCATTTTGGAAGATTCCGCAAGTGTTTCGGGTCTTAGTGGCGCCTGGTATTTCCAGCAGGACAACAACCCAAAGCACACCTTGCATGTTGTCAACGAATGGCAGCTCTATAACGTCCTGAAACGACTTCATTCGCCAACCCAATCACCAGATCTGAACCCTATAGATTATTTATAGGATGAATTGGAACGTCGCATTCGAAAAAAAACTTACAGAAACAGACAAGAACTTAAAAATGGCTTGGAGTATCAGTGGACTCAAATAACGTCTGAGGCAACAAAAAATGCTATTTTCAATGAGTAATCGATTGAGGGCAGTAATTGAGGCAAAGGGTGGCCCAATAAAATACTAATAAAATAATATATACCTAAAATTGTTTTTGTACATTTATCTTTTTTTCAGAGTACGTATAATTATCTGTGCTATGAAATATGCTTTTATGTTTTTTTATAAAATTTAAGTTTTTAATTTTAACTTTAAATAATGAAATAAATATTTGTTTTCATTTAAAAATGTTTGGTTTATTTATTTTTTTTATATATCAAAAGTTTTTGGAAAATTAAAGAATTTTGAAGGGGTACGTACTATTATCTGTGTGACTGTACGTATGTAATTTTTGATATTTTCTTTTTTAAGTATATTCTTACGGTAAACAAATAAGGAATTTACGTATTACGAATTGCGGGAAAAAGGAATTGCAAGAGTACATGCCTATGTGTACTCTTTTTAGTTTCTCTCTTCCCCTATTAGCTCTATTCCCCCTATTTACCAACAAACTAAGAATTGCAGCGACAAAAATCGTCCAATCTAAACAAGCACTTAGCCGGCTAAATAAAATGTTCGGGTTTTTATTTATTCTCTTCGTGAATATTACAACCAGGATTGCTCAAATTAAAAAAATCCTAAAAAACAGCTTCTTAAAATGTACCAAAATTACCTGTATTGTTGATCTTTATTACATTATATTTTATTTTAAGTCTTGTACTGTATTTAGTGATATTGCTTTTATAATTACTGAAAAGCTATTTTTGTTTATTTTCCTGTCAAAAACTTAAGCAATTGTAATAAATTAACGACGTTATAAAATCTTTCATAAAAAATCCATACAATCACCCCTATCGTGAATAAGAAGTGAAATTTTTGTTCACGTGGAATTTTTATTCCACCCGAACAGAAAATTGCTATCGGGAATTTCACGTGAACAATTTTTTCCACAACTTGAACAGCTGTGCAAAGTGTAATATGTTATCAGTGTAATTTGAATGAACATTTGAAAATAAAAGATATACATACACATAAAAAGATATACATACACATAAAGGTGCAGAGAAATATTGCAGAAATAAAGCAATACAAACATACATACATACGTATTAGCAATAATTTAAAAATAGTTGTTAAATTAAAGTTGTTTTTTTTCTAATAATCGAAGTTTTATTTCTTCAATTTCTAGTAATTTTTGGGTTTTCTCTATTTTATTATTGACTTCTTTCAGCCGGAGTTCTTTGCACACCGCATGATGCCCCTCTATCATTTTGAATTTTTTAGCCTCGAGTTCGTTACCTTTTTCCAACGACCAGTATACTTTTCTCATTATCAAATGCATTTCTTTATTGTGACAGTTTAATCTTAACAAATCATGTCGATCACACAACTTAAACATGATTGGTTTATGATTAAAGGTAGTTTTTCTTTGTCTCAGGACATTATGAAAATTCTTATGTACCAATTCTAAAAGAATTTCCAAGGGAAAAGAAACGTCGGTTGTATTAATTGACTAAAAAAATTTCTGCCATAACATTGGAAAGTCATTACCCAAAATTTTGGTTAAAATAATAGACATATAAATAAGGAAACATGAAAGTCCGCTTCATGTAGCCCATCTTCTTCACGAAAGGCATCACCATTCAAAATAAGTCGAGTGAATGATGTAAAATAAATGCGAAAATAAGGCCAGTGGATCTGTTACCTTTCATTTTATTGAGAAGAATGTCACTTTGAAATTTATTTACCGATTTTGTCCTAAAATTACTTTTTATCAGCCTTAAATTTCTAATTAGACAAAAAATACTTACATGATGTATGCATTCCCCAAGCAAAATCAAAGTGAACAAAACAGTGAAAAAATTCCACATATTGCACGAAAAAACAACATTCACGATAAGGGGAATTTTGTTTTAAGTGGAATTTTTTCGGGGGAAATTATTCACGATTGCAATAGTGTGGAATGTGGAATGATTTCATGCGGAAAATTATTCCCGATAGGGGTGAATTTGTTTTTAGTGTGTTTAACGGCAACCATAATTGCAACAATAATCATGTGTGTGAAACAGTGTTTACCATTTCATAGCACAATTGTGCTGAGAGAATTCACACGTATTGTTTATGCTCTTTTCTTTAGTCGTCGACAACGTAACTGCACTTACGAAACTGTCATGACAGCATTAATGTAGACGATTTCGTTTAATTAAGTTCCTTATATGAAAATCTTTGTGATTCCTTTTGCTTGTCACTGTACCTTCAAATTATCTCACTAACCCAAGTGTAAAACAATTTTGTCCATCAATGGTATAAAGCAAGGATAGGCAAAAATACATATAAAATTTTGTTTGCGCTCACAAACCCATATAAAGAATCACTATTGCCAGATCTGAAATCTCCATTCCCTCATAAAAATTTTGTAGTTTATGATTGAGACTGATTTATGTTTTTTATTTCTCTGCAATACGCGTGCACATGTACACGATGTAAGAGCGTAAGCATTGGCGCGGCGCCCTTGTTTTGACTATCGCTGGTATAAAACAGGGATAGGTAAAAATACATATAAACATTTTGTTTTCGCTCACAAACACATATAAAGAATCACTATTGCCAGATCTGACATTTTCATGTCATACCTAAATTTGAAATCTTAAATCTCCATTCCCTCATAAAAATTTTGTTCATCAGAACTTGTATTTCCTCAGGTTAATTTCATAAGAATTTCTGGGTATCTCACTTTTTGCATATGGCAACGCTAATTTCTAACAAGAAGAGTAACACGTCCACCGTGTTTGAGTGAGACTGATTTATGTTTTTTATTTCTCTGCAATACGTGTGCACATGTACACGATGTAAGAGCGTAATCATTGGCGCCGCGCCCTTGTTTTGCCTATGGCTGGTACAAAGGTTTGTCATTCTGTTTGCAATTTCTACAATATTTATTGGAGACCCCATATATTAGGTTTGTTCCACAAGATCTCGGACAAGTTCGGACTATTGAGAGCAAAATGAAAATTACTCTCTAAATTTGCCAAAGTTACCCAAAATAGCTGGAACGCAAAAAACCATTTTTGTAGTTCCTGAAATACTAATGCTGCTTACTTTTTAAACTAAAATCTATTTAAGTGCTTTTAGACGCTTAAAAGTCTTCAAATTATAAAAACAAAGCATTTGCATCATTGTCAATAGCTGTAAAATAATTGAAAAACAAGTGGAAGAAAAACTTAACAATTGCAATTTTCTTTAAATATTTATAAATCTTTTAAAATGGAAAGAAAAATTACGATCGATTTAAATATTTTTAATGCTGTTTCTTTTTTCAACTTCTGCTTTATTATTTATAAAAACTAAAATTTTTCTTTTGCTTGCAAAGTTTCCGATAAATCTATCAGTTTCATATGTAAACAAAAAACAGCTGATTGTTAAATTCTTGTCCAAACTAACCTAAACCATACGTATGTATGTATGTATGCATAAAATATCTGCGACAAAAATCGTTCAATGCAAACGCAAATGCAATTTTAAAGAAAGGAAGACAAAAACTGCAGCGACAAAAATCGTTGAATGTGAACTGGCACATAATTTCAAAACAACAGACTGAAAATTGTTCAAATAAGCACTAAGAATATTTCCACGTTCATAGTTCTATATACATATGTATGTATGTATGTACATACATATGAATGCATATTTGCATCATAATTGTCAAAACACAGTGACATCTCTCGCCATCTACAAAAATGGCAGCCAATTAAAATTTTTACATTAGTTTGCAACACGCTGTGCATGTTATAATGCATGATATACATAAGTACATACATACATATATCTGGCAAAGTCTGGAGATGCAAACAGCGCTAAATCGACTCTCTCTCTCTCTCATCTGAATATGTGTACATAATAGTTCTGTTCCACATGCATAACGAAACAGTCCGAACTAGCCCAAAGTTACCCAAAACCGTTCGACATAACAATTTTTGTGCAAAAAAGAGAGAAATTGAGAGTAATTTTTTTAATTTCCTGTACAAATTTGCACGAACTTTTTCTTTGGGTAAGTTCGGACAAGAATTTAACAATCATCTGTTTTTTGTTTACATATGAAACTGATAGATTTATCGGAAACTTTGCAAGCAAAAGAAAAATTTTAGTTTTTATGAATAATAAAGCAGAAGTTGAAAAAAGAAACAGCATTAAAAATATTTAAATCGATCGTAATTTTTCTTTCCTTTTTAAAAGATTTATAAATATTTAAAAAAATTTCAATTGTTAAGTTTTTCTTCCACTTGTTTTTCAATTATTTTACAACTATTGACAATGATGCAAATGCTTTGTTTTTATAATTTGAAGACTTTTAAGCGTCTAAAAGCATTTAAATAGATTTTAGTTTAAAAAGTAAGCAGCATTATTATTTCAGGAACTACAAAAATGGTTTTTTGCGTTCCAGCTATTTTGGGTAACTTTGGCAAATTTAGAGTAATTTTCATTTTGCTCTCAATAGTCCGAACTTGTCCGAGATCTTGCGGAACAAACCTATTATATACCACATACATTTGTTGCAAAAGAGAATACAACTCTCATGCACTTTGAAGTTGCTTTACCGTGTAACCAACTCTATTGACTCATTAAACGCAGTCGGGTGTGTCTCGCTGTTCTAGAATGAAATGTTCTATGCTGAAGTCAGGGAACTTATCGAAACCCGCTCCTTTTTATCAATAACTCGTTTCCCATCAAGAGCACATAAATTTGTATTCGATGTGCCACCGAACGCACTTCGCATTGGCGAAAGTTTGTTCTATAGCCGATCAATTGTATGTTCAGTATGTTCCTCCTTTCCATAGCCTACTTTCCTAGGTTCAGCATAGTGCATTCCATACAGAAAAAATTCGCTGGACTTATAATACAGTTATGGAGCTAAAAATTTATGCTTTTTATTTACATAATTTATAAATTAAAAAGATACCATGAAAGAATAAAACACTTGAACAATTCAGCCTCTGGATATTTTTTGCTCAAGCAGTGAAAGTTTAACATCGAAGTGGATTTCAAGTAGGACAAATAAAATATAAATCGAGTAATGATATATATATATATATATATATATATATATATATATATATATATATATATATATATATATATATATATATATATATATATATATCAGCCAAATAAGTGCAATAACTCAATCTTTTACTTTTATTATTTATTGGTGCAGCTGTGATTAAAACTATCTGGAAAATATATGTACATATGTATGTACACTCATGCTGGTATTTAGCATATACCAATGTTTTAACTCTTTATAATTTAATTTAACTTTCCTATTTGTTACAAAATAAATGTACATTTTTATAATAGAAATGTAAAAGTATTTTAAATTATAATACTTGTATAACTATGAAAAACAATGAATTGATTTGGTACTATTAAAAAGAAAAACAATAAATTTTTTGTGATATACTTTTTAATCACTCTTCACATCGGCAACCAAGTTGCCGTTATTTAATAGATTACTTTCAGAACTTTCTGAAATGTCCTCGCTATCACTAGATCTTATATCGCCAGACATCTGAAAAAAAGTAAAATAAACACTTGTTAATAAAGTCCATGAAAACAAACTGTATATATTTGTATACATGTCTTCACTTTCATCTCATCCATCCCATACAATAAAAGATATACATAAATAAACCCAATGAAATAAAATCCAAGAATATATGAAATGAGCCCCAAATGCGGAAATTCTTTAAAAATCTAAGTCGGAAAAGAGAAGTAGGCCCATATAAAATGAAATACACTAAAATTTTTTGTGGTTTTATTTCGCTTTAAATATTTTTATGAAATAATATATGTAATTCAAATAAGTGAAATAGATTAAAAAAATGGGATCTATTTCATAATACTATAAATTACAAAATGCATGAAAATTTCATTTTCTTTTTCATGCGTTATTTCATACAGCCGTTTTTGAGTAATGCGTGAACAGACAAAAATGATAATCACACCAAATGAGATCAACCTGGCATTAATTTTTATACAATACTATCAGGCATGTTCTCACACTCGCAACTCGTATAATATTTGCGATTATGACTTGAACTCGCAAGATTAGTGTTCTGTAAATCGCAAACGCTAGAATTTTGGCGAGTTGAACTCGCAAGGGTATACTGAAGTGAACTGATGAAATTACAATAAACTGAACTTTAAACAAACAATAAAATGATAAATATATTAATTTAAATATGTTTTCTTTTTATTTGCATCAAAACTAGACGATTTTGCTGTCAATTTTAATAAAATATATTAAATTTAAAAAAAGCTTTTTTGTTTTGCTCATTTTTCCTCTCCATTGTTTCCTTATACTCTGGCGATTTGAGCAAACAGCTGATCACAAAGAATATGGCAACTCGCAAGCAAAACGCGTGAATTACAGAACATCTAAATATAACTTTGGCGTTTTCAAGTCCCTTGGCGATTTCAAAAACTTGCGAGTGTGAGAACATGCCTGTATTAAAACTAGTGGATATGCATTCAAATATGCTTACCCGGTAAACATAGAAACTTCAAAGAAGTTAATAAGATTAACAACTTATGATCCGGAAGTAGTGAAAACTCGGATCTTTTACAATGATTTTAACATATACTTATCATTGCAAGATGTTCTCCTTTTGGGATCCTATTCAGAAATCAGTCCGTCATCATTTCTACTGAAGACACTGGAAAGACTGATTGACATACGCATTAGGAAAGTTCTCTGTGTAGACAACTTCTGTGGTGCATAGATTGGCGCAACACTAAGTTGCTGGTACCATAGAGAAAACTCTTTACAAAAAGGTATATCTTCTGGTATACTTTGGATATGGAGGGTATCTTTAATAACGTAACCATATTCTTGATCATTACTGCACTTTGTGAGGCTGGTGCGGGCTACGTTATCACGGAATAGAGGCAAACATGCTAAGGTGTAACAAGGGGCTCCCTGTAGGGTGGAATTATGTTTCCACTCCTGTAGAATCTTGTTGTAAATAATATCCTAAAAGATCCACCAGTAGTGGCATATGTGGACAACGTTGTGCTCATTATCAAAAGCATATTTCTCTAAACGATGTGATCTCATGGAATCCGCACTCGGCAAAATACTCTTCTGTACCAAGGATAATGGTCTGGGAATCAATCCCTTAAATATCAAATTATCGCTCATTGTCAGACGTTGTAAAATTCCTGTGTTTAGACCGCCATGTCTGGATAGTATTACCATGGAACTCTCGAGAGAAGCGAAATACCTCAGCATTATTCTGGACTCCAAGCTCCCTTGGAAACGTAATGACGAGGAGATGGCAGAGAAGGCATTATGCGCATGGGCATGCAATAGGGTCTAAAGCCGTACATCATACATCACTTGTTTGGTGGAGTGCGGTTCATAACAGTTCGTATCTCTCCAGCCTAGTTTGCAGATGATGATACTTAACACCTCTTGATATCTTAATATAATACATATCGGTCCTTAGACTGAAGGAATCAGGAAATATGAGGAACGTATTGGACACGGTACCATCAAGGGGTACTGGCACGGGAGCAGGTCCTGGAGGTACAGACGCACTACATGACTCCTGTCGTGCACTTTGACAACACTTTCTTTGTGGAATTCCCAGTAGGGATTACTGGAAACTGGCTCAGGTTTATACTCTGAGGAGCTTGACCTTTACCGTAGTCTAGGCGGGGATATATGCCGTAATGGTTAGGCAAGAATCAGGGATGTCGGATAAGACATTTTTGTGGATATCCTGGTGGCTATCAGGGCCCTTAATTTGAAGGTGGTTAAATTAAAGTATTTGTTGGCGTGGCGTGGATTCAATCTATGGTCCTGGGTCAGTATAGTATGGGTTTTGGATCATGAAAGCACCCAGGGCAACGATAGGGCCGACAAGAGTTTCGATCTGGCTATCTCGGTTATGGATTTAGAGCAGTGGTGCTGAGGGCAACGGAGCTTAGGTGGCCTACGAAACTACTTGAAGAATATTCATGGTCTACGATTAGCGGCAGCAGGCACTTCTATTTGGCAAAATCACGGGTTACTGTGCGTCCGGCGCATCTCGCAGAATGTAAAATTTTCTTATCATGACCAATACGGGAGCTACTTCTACACAGAGGGAGAAGAGTCAGTTCAACACTTTTTATGCGACTGCCCGGCTTTGCAGGAGCACAGACTCTGATGCCTGTGAAATCGCTTTTTTCGAGACATTGACTATCTCAGAGAAATGCCACTGACGGATTTATTAGGTTTTGTGAAGAATTGCGGTTGATTCCCATGAGGTCGAAGATCTCAATTCCGTAGGGAAACGTAGGGTGTAGTTTAGTTCTCTGGGTGTCACAATGGGCTTTATTGCCTCCAAGCCAACCTAACCTAACATAATATAAACAGCGAAAAGAATTTCAAGTACAAATTCAATGAAATATACTATTGACCAACTAAAACTTAAATTGTTTTTAAAATTAATGTTTTCGATTGTCAACAAAAAAATTCTTGCCAAAAAAATTATTTTCAATCAAATTGTTTTATTGTCCCTGTTAATTAGTAGTTGGAGTTTTTCACAAAAAATATTTACTGAATTTCGTTATTGAAAATAAAATTTAGATTTTTTTGTGAATATACTGTGTGATTTGCTGATCTTGTAAATTTCTTTAGTACATTGATTTTTAAAATAAAATTCAGAAACAATTTCGACTAGCAATAATTCATTTGGTTGCAATTTCTAATTCTTAAAAAAGACATTTTAATGCTCGTTAAAGAATCAGGAGTGCTAAAATAATACTCGTACTCAAACCTTTTTTTTATATGCGATTCCTTACTACTAATACAGAATAACAAAATTCACCACAACGTTCACGCAATAAAATTTAGTGAGGATTTGTTAAAAACTTAAATCAAATTTTAGTTATTGTCATAGTAAACAAAAAAAAATTAAAATTAACACTTACCAATCCTTTTTGTAGAGAGTCAACCACGATTTTTAGTATCATATAAGTCCAAAAAATATGAAGAACCAATAACATTATAAGCAGGCTATTGAATATATAATAAGCAGGGAACATTGGGAGAATTGTAGGTGCCTCTACAGATGAACTGAAAATAGACATAGTATTTAAAATGCATTGGATAAAAACTAATTTGTGACTAATACTACTCGTATTATAATCTCAAAAAAGCTTAAAGTTTTTACTTTTCTTCCAGCTTCTAAATACATTCATTATAACCTGAAGGGCGATAATTGTATAAAGGTTAAGAAAAATAGAATGACGCAAGTCGAATATAATTGTTTGTTTTGTTGTGTTTACATAAAAGTTTTCTAGAACTATTATAATTATTTGTATCGCAATTCACAAGTAGAAAAATACGATCGAGTTCTGTGGATTTCTCTTATATTATTTGTGGGTTTTTGCATAAGTATATAAGTTTAAATGGTTTCCAAATATGACTCGGCTAAAGTGCACATATGATGATAAAACAATAAATTTTTAAACAAATTAATTGTGACAATATCCTAAATAATTTTTAATACATATTTAAATATTCGTTAACAATGTTTGAAGTGAGTTACCAAAATAACGGAAAATGTACTGTGAAAACCAAACAAGTGTCAATACAAGATGGAGATTTATGGTTGGCACATATTTCGTTTGAGTTTACTCTAACTGTACAACATCAAATACATACATATTTATTTATAAAATATTTTTACTTTAGAAATTTATGTGTATTTACATATGTATATGTAAATCAGAATTTTATATGTAAATCAGTACACATCTGGTTTATTTTTGAAGCCTTAAAACTGTTCATTTCGTTTAACCAAATCCGTGGTTCTTTTCATTGAAAGTCTAGAATAAACGACAAATAATTCTTGCAATATTCTATTTTGACTTAAGTGAATTCGATTACATCAATGAATTCGATTATATATTTTGAACAATTGGTCAAATGCAATACCATCTTCATATCGAAGACAAACATCAGACCGATCAGTCTGAAGTCCTTCATTATGAAGAGAATGCTCGATGTTTATATCCGAAGGAAGATAACTTTCTTCCAGCATTTAAACGTGCACACACCTCATGAGGCATACCTACGGAAGTAATATTGAAATATTTTTTTTGGAAATGCAATTGAAATTATTGTAATTAAATTAACTTCCACTGATGCAATTAAACGTACAAATTGGCAGTGTATAGATTGTATGCATTGCAGGCTTTATTTGAACAACACTTTCATTGCAGTTGGTTTTTAAGCAATTAAAAGTATAACGTTAAGTAATACCCATCTCTATTGTGCTTATTTTATAATTTTTTTCTTTACCTGTATATAATTCGAGGATAAAAACCGAGCCTTGTAATTATCCAAACTACAGTGAATATTCCAAAAATTATATCACATATTTTTTGATAATTGGCATATTTGGTCAATTTCGCTGCCTAAAAAAATAAAAAAATTAAATGTAAAAAATATATAAGCAGAACATATTAAACATATTCCGATCAAAGCGATACTAAGTTTATTTCACTAACTTTGTGGAGCAAATTATTATTTCACATTCCTAAAAATATACACATTTTATGTAGAAATAGCATAATATCACTTTCGATCGGAATGTGATTCTGTGACACGATCATATGTTTATATTTATATATAATTTCAATTTTATTCAAAAGAATACATATTTAATTAAAAACTACTACTTCTAACATACTTATATTAGAATAATATGTAGTGTCATTGCATTTTGTAAGTTCGTAATATTTTTTTATATATGTACATACATATTTTAAAAAATCGTAATAAGGACATGAAGTTACTTTACATACAACTTTTTTCTTATTTTTTTTTTCTTATTCCTTTAAGTATGTACATACAAGACCACACGCGATGTATTCTTGTATTTTAAATATATACGAGGTCTGTTCAATAGAAAAGGTGAATTTGGAAATTTCTCGGGCTACATGCGTTCAATTAACGATTTTTTATGTTGGCACACTTGTCTCGAACATATGTTCCTAGTTGAGGTTTTTTGTGTTTAGTTTGTTTGTGAGTGGCATAACAGTTAGACGTGTTTTGCTTGATCGGCAATTTTCTGCTGTGGAAAAAAATTTTACCAAGAATTTGCATCAAATTTTGTGTAAAAATGGAATTAAATGCGCAAAAGCACTTGAGATGTGGTAAAATCTTTTCAAAGAAGGCCGAGATGTGAATGACAACTAGAAGCTCCATCATATCAAGAACCGATGAAAATGCTGAGAAAGTGAAGAAAATTTTTAGTGAGAATCGTCGAATAACTATTAAAGAAGTTGCAGAGGATGTCGGCATATCGGTTGGCTCATACCATCACATTTTTTCGCAAATTTTGGGCATGAAGCGTTTGGCTGTGAAGCTCGTTCCAAAATTGCTGAATTTTTAACAAAAAAAAAAAAAAAAAAAAAACCGTCACATGGGAATCGCTCAGAAAATGAGAAGTGTTATCTTAAAGTTATGCTCCGCTTGCGAGAAGCAATACGAAATTTTTTTTCCGGATTTGTGGAGAAATAATTCGTGACTTTTGCCGAAAAGAATACCGTAATCATGCCTCAAACTCAAAATAACGATCACATGTGTAATCAAACCAAAAGAGAAACTTTTATCCTATATGAAGAAATGCAAAGGAATTATTTACTACATCCAGGTTGACCGAGCTTTACTCGAAGTTCGTGCGTTTATTATGGTAAGAGAGATTCCATTTTATTTTTATTTCTCATCTTATTTTTATTTCTCATTAGGTTGCATAAAAATAATGATGTCGATTTGGAGCGGCCACCATTTTAAATTTAAGCACAGATATTAGAATACTCGTAGGTGATTATGGTTAAAAAAAGGAGAAGCGGATTTTCGAAAAATGAGGAGCGGAAGGCAATCTAATTTACAATTGTGGTATTATACAGTCATATATCAGTCACACAGATAATAGTACGTACCCCCTCAAAATTCTTTAATTTTCCAAAAACTTTTGATATATAAAAAAATAAATAAACCAAAAATTTTTTAATGAAAACAAACATTTATTTCACTATTTAAATTTAAAATTAAAAACTTTAATTTCATAAAAAAACATAAAAGCTTTTTTCGTAGCACAGATAATTATACGTACTCTGAAAAAAAGATAACTGTACAAAAACAATTTTAAGTTTATATTATTTTATTAGTATTTTATTGGACCACCCTTTGCCTAATTACTGCCCTCAATCGATTACTCATTGAAAATAGCATTTTTTTTGTTGCCTCAGACGTTATTTGAGTCCACTCATACTCCAACCATTTTTAAGTTCTTGTTTGTTTCTGTAAGTTTTTTTTCGAATGCGACGTTCCGATTCATCCTAAAAATGCTCTATAGGGTTCAGATCTGGTAATTGGGTTGGTGAAGTTGTTTCAGGACGTTATAAGAGCTGCCATTCGTTGACACCATGCAAGGTGTGCTTTGGGTCGTTGTCCTGCTGGAAATACCAGGCGCCACTAAGACCCGAAACACTTGCGGAATCTTCCAAAATGCTTTTCAAAATGTCTAAATTAAGAAGTCTTTAAATGTATGTTTCCACAAATCGCAGTTTATTAACTTTATTCGCCGAAATGCAGCCACAAACCATGACCGTACCACTAACATGCTTAACTGTCTTAATGAGGTTCTTCGGTTGCAGTTCTTCATTAGATTTGCGAAAAATCTTTTGTTTCCCATCACAACCGAATAAATTGTACTTACTTTCATGACTATAAACCACATTCGCCCAGAAATCTGTTTATTTGTCCGCATACTTAAGTGCGAAGTCGAGTCGCTTTTTTCTGTTTATTTCGGTTATCAACGTTTTTTTCTTGGTACGCGGCTTCGGAAACCGCTTTTTCACAAAACACTTCGCGCTGTTTCTGAATGAACATTAATATTGTGGTCATTTTCCAAAGTGTTTCGAATTTCCACGGCTTTTGTTTTAGGATTTTTACTAACAACACTTTTTATAAATCGCTCAACTCGTTGGGAAATTTTGAATGGACGTCGAGTTTTTGGCTTGCTTGCTAGGGATTGAGACTAAGAATTTTTTTTATTACAGTCTGCACTGTGGAGTTGGCACGTCGAACAATTTTAGCAATTCAAATCAAGGAATTTCCATCTTTCCTCAATTTTAAATCTCTTCACGCATTTCGATACAAATGTCCTTTGTTATCTTACCCATTTTAACAAAGAAGTAAAATATTTTCTTAAAATTAATGCAGTCTTTAAGAATATGTTTACAAATTAAGCTTTTTACTCTTTCCGCGCATTAGTTTTTCTTTAAATCTAGTTAATTTTAAAAGGTACCGTTTTCTATTTGGCATCGTACGTATAATTATCTGTGCTCTCGGATTAAATTTTAAGTGTAAAAGTACAATAAGCGGAATGTTAATCGAACTTTTTGTAGTTTGTTTTTGACAATGTGTCGATGCCTTGCAAATGCAAGTAAAAATATAGAACATAAATTCAGGGTTATTCTTAAACTGCAATTTTAGAGGGGGTACGTACTATTATCTGTGTGACTGTATATATATATATATATATATATATATATATATATATATATATATATATATATATATATATATATATATATATATATATATATATATATATATATATATATATATATATATATATATATATATATATATATATATATATATATATATATATATATATATATATATATATATATATATATATATATATATATATATATATATATATATATATATAGATATATATATATATATATATATATATATATATATATATATATATATATATATATATATATATATATTTGTACAACAATAAAATATGTGTATTTACCTTACAACACATATATGGTCATATTTCAGCAGTACATTGCTCATACTATTTATTATATCTACTTACATACATATATGCAAACCATATTTTTAGTATTTCTTTAATAATCTACATTGACGAAAACAATACATTTTTTCATTGAGCAAAAGTAATGGCGATAGCAATAAAAGCGGGTTAAAACCTTCCTAGAACATTTTAGTTTGTATAAGATGTGCATTCCATACGATGTTATAATATTTGATTATAAAGGGTGATTTTTAAGAGTTTTCAGATTTGATTTAGGAAAAACATAAAATTTAGAGAAATTTATAAAATCTTTATTTGAGTCGATAGAACGATCTATATAATTCAATGTTTAAAGATGTTTTCATGTAAATTTTAACGACGACTACGCTTCAAATGGGTCCAATTTTGGCATACTCTCTCCAACATATCGGGCGCTATTTGAATATAGGCTTCCAGTGCGTCAACCGTTGCGGGCTTGTCCCTATAGACATGAGCCTTAACGTCACAACACAAAAAGTAGTCTAAAGGCTGCTAATCCACACCAAAACTTTCTCGGGTTGCATTGGAAGTTCTTACAATGCTTCTGGCTGCTCGTCATACAAAATACCAGAACTGAGTTTCGTCGCTGAACACAATTTTCACTATCTTAACTGAGCATGAATTTTGATAATAAAATTCAATAATCTGCAAGCGTTGTTCGTTTGTAAGTCGATTCATGTTTAAATAATAGACCAAACTGAACATATTTAACTTTAAAATGTTACACAAAAACAGCTGAGCTGCATAAAACAGTGTTGCCAAAAAGAAAGTTGCTAAAAAAATCAGTCTTTACTTACATATGTACATATGTATGCATATCAGTTTTCTTAAAAAGTGATAAATTTAAAATATTGATTTGACAGCGAAGAAACTAATCTATGAATACACGTAATTGAATGAAATGACGCGAGATATGAAACAGCTGAATCTTAAAAAAATATTCTTCAAGACTGTTAAACTATCGCTTTTATAAAAAAAATCAATTAAGTGGAATAAAATTTTGTAACTCATTTTAATATCAAAATTTAATGAAGAGTACATAATATTCGGCAAAGCCGAATATATCACTCTTGATTGTTTTTGCTAGGTATAGAAGTAAATACTTACCTCCAGAAATATATCGGCACAATCATGAATTACAAGTACTAATGATCCAACGCGGTGTAAATTACAAATCCAACTTAACGACATCAGAAGCAGCGTAACCATGTGATGAATAAACATTTGCCAAAAATCTTTCCGTTTTACATCTACAAACTGAGTAACAGTGAGTGACCAATAAAATGCCATTGATATCATATAGTACCACCAAATATCGCTAGATACTGACTAAAATAGAAATGGAAAATTTTATAAAATCAATTTGTTCCAAGATATTTTAGAGTTATTTGAAATTTTCTTATATAGTTTACATATAAAATATGTACATACATTCTAAATAAATAGAACAGGTACAGTTTTTCTTTTAATCCCAGTCATTAATATTATAAGATTGAGGAATGACGATCACCAACACACAACACTATGAACTTTCTTTTGGTTTTTGATTGCAGTGGGTAGTTGCATACAAATATGTGTGCCCTCTGCCAAAAGAAAAATTTGCTGGATCCATTAAAATCCAGTTTAAGATCGTGCTGGAAATACCATTTATATTATTATATATCCCTTACTTCGTTATAAACTGAACTAACAATAAGTAATAAAATCTAAAATCTACAATTATTGATCATTTAAGTCCAGACAAGGCCAGAAGAAAAAAAATCTGTTTGTGTATGAACTTGGAATGATCTTCCGTCATTCCACGTCAAATTTGGTGAGAGTTGTGTTTTTATTACGACGGTGTTTGCTTGAACTTGGAATAACTTTCCAATACTTTGAAATATAAACCTGTAGAATACAACAAAAATCACCATCAATGTTCACGGTCTTTGAGGATATGAAAAATATTTCTGTTCAAAGAAAAATATCTCTACATATATAAAAATTACGTGTATGTTCGTGATCGCTAAACTCAAAAACTACTGGAAATATTTTTACCAAACTTTATATACATGCTCTATGGGGCGTGAGGAGTGTTTCTGTGTAGTTTGAAGTTCGTCCGACAGATGGCGCAATATTTAGTTTTTTTGTGTTTTGCCCGATAGAGATTAGCGCGATAAGCCTATGCTGTGTTTCGCTGAAGGCGTTGGGTCCTTAATCAGTGTGTAGTGGCGTTAATTAGCTCGATACCGACTCAAATATAACCTCTTTTCGTGAAAAGTGCGTGGGAGTCAAACGAAAAAAAATTTGGGGCCAACAACGTGGGTCGGGCCCAGCTATCAATAATAAATAAATCCATTATTTCTGCTTCGGTAAACGGTATTTGAACAATAATTGCTATGCCGATTTAGTGCACCTTTCATTCTTCTTCGAAATATCAATCCGCCATGTCTTTGCAACGAAAAAAAACTTGCAGTGAAAATAAAATTTGAAGGCAAAACAGCGTTTGCCCGGGTCAGCTAGTATATATATAAATATACATTTCGTTGCTATATTGAAATTCAATGCTATCGAATATAAGGAACATAATCCCCCTTATCGTGTTTGGCGATTTTCGACTGCAAATTCGACAGTTTGTAATAGACTAAAGATACCGAGCAACATTTTTCTTTGATCTAGTACAAACTGTCGAATTTGCAGTCGAAAATCGCCAAACACGATAAGGGGGAATATCATGCTTCCGCAGATACCTAAATTCTCTCTTTCATTTTTAAGGGGCTCATACACTATGGAAATGATTGACGTCAATCTCGGGTACGTGTGGCTTGCTTTTCTAATATACACTTCTAGATGGCTCGTCAATCATTATTCATTTTGAATTTGATTTTGTATAGTAAAAATGGCAATAGCGAAACTATTATATCAACAATTGCACTTCGCTGAAAATGAATATATGTATGACAAATATTTTATGCACATTATTTGACTTCTGTAAAACATAAATCTTTTTACACTAAACTTGCATCAATAACTGTTTTCTAGTATTTTTATAATAACATGCTTTTAAACGACATTAATTGAAAAAATCGACAAGAAAAATGTTATTATTTTTTTTAATTTTAAAGGATTTTTATAATGTTTAAAAAAAATTTATGATTATTTCCTTCTTTATTTGATATTACATCCAAGATACGATTTGGGAGGGAGTTGTACAGATTCAATTGTTGATAATAAAATTTCTGTGGCCACTCCAAAATATTGACATTCCGTCCACAAAGACATTCTTTTACAATCCTTGCAGTGCGGATCGGGGCATTATCCTGTTAGAATAACCATGGAACAGGTCCAAAGAGAGTTGAAAATGTGGAAATGTTTCAAGCATTGTTTTATAGTTATTTCCGTTAATTTTGGAAGAAAGAAACTGAAGCTCCCCACACCATCACACTACCCTCACAGCTATACAGACGGCTAAGGCAACGTTCAATTTTGGAAAATAATTATATCCATCAGGACCTTCTAAATGAAACTTTTTTCCATCAGAAAAAACAACACGATCCAATTACATTTTATATCACATGTATTTGTGTGCAAACCGTATTCGTTTTTCTTTGTGAGAATTTAGAGGTCGTTTTTTTAATTTTTAATCTTTTCAAATACTTGGCACTTCAAACGACGCGTTTTACTGCGCAACAGAATCGCTAGAATTGGAGACAGCTCTTATGATAGGCCTTCTGTCCTCTTCTATTGTGACTTTGCATGTACCGCCTTTAATGTTTGTTATAAATTTTTGTTGATTAATTGTCTTGGCTTTTAATGGTTAAAATGTGTTGAACCACTACTGGCACACATATACACATGTCGTTAGAGCAATACGTAATTGTTCTTCCTAGTTGTATTGCACTGAACTTCGCAAATTAACTGTGCCAATTCAAAGATGTATAAAATATTTTTTACATACCTGATGTGGATATCCATACCAACAGCTTTTAACATCCCACAACCATGGTTTGTCCCACAGCACTATCACACCAAACATAAAGCTATATGTGTAATACATACATCTCCATGTATTTTCACAGAATTTCGTCAAAGTTGAAGGTTTATCCTGCGCTCTTCTCAGACGCCACCAACGCTCAATCTGACGTTCCGTAAAATCCAATTGCTTTGATAATGAAACGGTCTGTTCATAATACATATGTAAGTAAAAATAATAAAATTAAATGCTACATACATATGTACAAATATATGTACGTGCAATATTATGAAATACAAATAGGATATTTTCCGCCATTTGAAAAATTAATACAGTAACTGAATACTTTATGCAGTAAGCAAAATACTAAGAAAATTTTTTTTATCAAAGTTAACAAACACAAACTGCGAAGCTGATGGGCTTGTCTGCAGAAACACTCAGGTCTTCGGTAGAAATCGAACCTGCGACCTTTGGACTATCAGTCTAGTATTATTTTCTGTGTTTCATAATAAATATTTTTGTACAAATCAGGAACGTATGTGTGTGTCATTTTTTTTATGGGGGTGCCTTTTAAAACAATTTTCCTTAATTCCGTTTTCTTTAGAACGCGTCAGCTTTATAAATAATGCTAGAGTGCATATTTATTTGCCATATAATAGCAAATAGTTCAGTTTAATAATATTTTCATTTAAGTTTTCTCAATAGTCTAATAGTCTAACTCTTCAAATTTAAATTATAAGTTGTTTCTTGAGGAATATTAAGAAAATAACACAGTTCAAAAAAGAAAAAGTATTCCGAAAACACCCAATTGTACTAAAAAGGCTAACACAGTATAATTACCTTCTTATGATCCAGCCGATTCGACTTTTCGTATGCCTTCTCTAGCATTGGAATGTTTGGAGCCTTTTTCGATCGCGTACTTTTAATGCGGAGCAATTTACCAATTGGAGATATACAAAACCTGAAATGATAAATACAATTTTCTTATTTTACTATTTCCAAGATGGCTTGCTTCTCTGATTTTGAGAAGCAACATTTTGCTTCGCCTTCATACCAGCATCTTTCATGACATACATAGTTACTAGTTAACAACTTTGAAGTCAAAACAGCATTTGTCACTGACTTCTCTCAGTGTAAGTTAAATATTAAGGAAGTCAACCGATATATTCATTAATAATGATATTGATTCAATATCGATTGGCTTGATCAATTATGCCGTCCGATATGTACTAATACTATTCATACAACGGTACAGACACAGATATTGAAGTAAGTTGGGTATGTACCATTAACTGTACCGATACCGTTGTTCCTTTCCGCAGATGAATTAAATTCAAATCTTTGTGGCGTTGCTTACAAAAGGCTACACCTAACGCTGAGGAGATGCTTGATCGATCTAGTTTTTGTTTAGTTTAAACTAATCTTGATTAAAGTTTTTAAGTTTTTAAGATTTAGTATTCAAGAGAACACTGAAGATGGCACAAAGCCGAAACCGGTCTGGTTACAAACCAAATTTGACGTGGGATGACGGAAAATCGTCCCAAATTCAAACAAACCCCGTCGGAAGAAAAACACAAAAAAATTAATTAATATACTTACATAAGATCGCTTACAGTAACAATTAAATTATTATTTTTGTCTAATTTATGTATATTATAGATGCGATTGCAATCAAATTTTTTAATGGCAGAGATGTGATTGCAAGAAAACTTTTGTCTTCTAAAATATATTGTAACTAGATTTATATGACATTTTCTCTCGGCGCCAATTTCACCTCGTATAAAAGTTTTGGAAAGAAATGAAAACAGCGATGCACTTTATTCCTGAGCAAACATTGCATGCTTGTATGTATTTATGACACTCATACATGTTTTTACTTCAATTTGTTGCATTTCTACAAACGTAAATGGCCGTCCCTCCAAAATAAACTGTTGTGCAGAATGACATCTGATATTTTATATATATATATATATATATATATATATATATATATATATATATATATATATATATATATATATATATATATATATATATATATATATCTTCTTGATCAAGTTTCAATTCAGCTGGGAGAAAGATAAAGAAAGGAATATATACTCTCCCAGCTGAATTGAAACTTGAGCAAGAAAACTTGACGTGTGTGAAGCAGGACTTAGGTCAAGCCGATTTTAAGTTGCATATTGATCAGCGACGGCGGCTACCATATTAGTCAGCGGCCCGAATCAGTCTGCTAATAGACACTCAGCGCAGTTCTCTGGGCGGCACCCATATATCATACATACAATATTATAGTACCGCATAAGTATTCAGGTTATCATATAAAAATGGATATATACTTGTATATTTCCTTTATATGCAACCAAAATTCTTGATTTACTTTACCGGCAGTAGCTCTTGCAGCATTGACCACCTACACTCGCTTTAATACGTACATATGTATGTATGTTGTATGTACATACATACATACGTATCTAAAAAAAATTTATGTATGTATATAAGTACATACATATATGTATGTAGATGAAGTTATATAAATATGGATTACTTCAGATTTGAATTACTAAAATAAATACCTTTCAACTGAATATCTAATTAACATCACCAGAAGGGCCAGAGGTAAAGGCCAAATAAGATCTCTGTAATCGGCATGATTTATATCCGGACGAGAACCAGGTGCAATATCTTCCCAAGTTGTATTAGGCGGTAACCAAACGTCTGCTGACCAAAATGTGCTTTTTATTTCATTCACGAACTCCATCATAAGAACAATAGGAAGTACTTCTCACTTAGATAATTATTTATGAATAATCTTTAACATACATAGCATACATGTACCTTATACATTCTAATTCGTGATGCGAATAATAATATCAAATATATTTACTAAGCGAAGTCTAAACAATGGGCGACCCGTATAAACTAATTTTTGTTTGTGCATGCTAATGAGAATTCGCTTTAATTGGTTTTAACTGAACAACAGATACAACAGTGTGGCAATTTCGTTTACTCGTACGACGGTTTTTTTAGTTCAAAACAATTTTATATGTATGTTTTATTAAATGGTTAGAATTTAATTCAGGCATATTTAATTAGTTTATTTTTCAAAATTTTATGTGTTAATGAAAATTTTTAAATACGAACATCCAATTATGCGAAATATATACTTAGCTCAAACAAAACGTATTTATAAAGTCTACGCAAGGCGAATTACTGATAACAAAGCGGAGAGTGCAATTGCCAGCCGTTATGAAAATAGGCCTAGAGCTCAATTGTGTTATAATGTAGATAATTTTGGCTTGTGCATACCAAATTGTATATTTCATAACGTACCGTAAGCAACAAAATCAACACACAAAGCATAAATAATCAGGTAGTCGCATTAAGACAACCTAGCAATGTCAAATTTCTGGTTAATAGTCTTTCTCTGTGATAACTCACAACGAGAGAATGTCGTAAAAGGTTAAAAAAAAATCCTCCTCAAACTCTCATAAGAAATAAGTGAACGATTTACTAACAAATATTTTTGTTGTATATTGTTGTTTCGAAATTCAAGAAAAGTGATTGCCATTGCAAACACTTTTCTTGGTTTTACAAATTAATAAACAAGTGTGCTCTATTAACGATATAATCGTTTAACTCTCCGTCTACATTAGCAATTTTGTTGCATGCAATTCTGCTGCGGAATTGCTTTAGTGTCCACATTAGAAAAAATCTAATATTGCAATTCTTGTATAAAACGTATGTATATAAAACGTCAAATACAACAACACCAAACATCAAGTTGAATAGGGAGAACTTGATGTTTGGTGTTGTTGTATTTGATGTTTTACATATATTTTATACAAGAATTGCAATACTAGATTTTTTCTAATGTGGACACTAAAGCAATTCCGCAGCAAAATTGCATGCAACAAAATTGCTAATGTAGACGGGGAGTTACAGTACGACAACACGGGCAATCTGTTGTGTCTTAATACCAGCAATAACGCCGGCAGTATTACGTCATCAAATTGTTTACTTTCAACATTGTTGTGTTGCTAGCGAACATGTAAATATCTTAGAACATAAATTTGTAGATTTTTGTAAAGAAGGTTGTGCGTGTTTTATATTATTGTGAGTGTTATATTTTTTACTGTGTTAAAAATGAGTACCACAATGAATATTTTATTTTAAACATGTCCACCTCTGACCACTCCATTTTTTTTAATGAACTGAAAAATGTAAATGCAAATAACAGTTTAATTTTTTTATATATTCACCTTTTTATAATTATATGCACTTTTCTTGTAAACATTTTTACGTTTCTAGCGTTGTTTTTAATTATTTTTCCCTCTAAATATATGTTTGTACATAAACGTTAATAATGACAACTGAATTTGACAAATTGTGTTCAGAAACAATTGCTCAGAAATATCTTCTACCAATTATTGCTAAACATGTGTTTAAACACATATTCATACCGTCCACACGCAAATATTTTGTGTCGGTAATCGATTTTGGCAGTTGCCACGGCAATAATTGCCAATCAGATTGCTCGTGTGGTCGGGTAGTTATACGTCTCTATATATCACTTAATTTTAATTTTTTTTGTCAACGGTTCTGTTTCACCTTTCGTAATTTGTAAAATAAACACAATAAAATTTACCTTATCTTGTTAAAACATATATATTAACAAATATGTTATTTCATATATTTTAACATCCGTGTTAAAACATTAGCAAATCAGTAACATCATCCACATATATACAACACTTACTATAAGTTCTTGAAAATGTAGTCGTATTATGGAAGGTGTAGACGACACTCTATTTAATAGTCGCCGCTGACTGTATATATAACCGGCTTTGTTCTCCCATGACAAGTTGATTTCTATAGTGTTTTCGTCGCATGTCTATTCCGTAAATAATTATTTCAATCTAAAATGGCTGATTTTCTCGATTCGGAAGCTGAAGAGTCTGAGGTAATAGGAAATGTTGATATCTTTTCCATAGGTGAATGTTTTTGAAAAGTGCATCGTGCTAAAAAATATATAATATATTAAGGAACAAATAAAGTACGCATACATACTTATATGTATGTATGTTTGTACGTCTGTAGTACAAACGTACTTATGTATGTATTTATGTGTACATACATGCATACATATGTACATAAGATTGTGGTATAAACTTGAGCATTTACTACATTCTACTTATGAATGTACATAATATATGTGACTATGTCGGTTGATCAATCATGAAAATTGAGATTTAAAAAAAATAACTCAAGCATTCTATTAAAAGTCATAAAATTTCAAGGATAATTTAAATAAATAATTATCATTGGTGAAAAAATTTCTAAGAGGAAAACGAGTTTTTATAAATGTATTAAAAAATTGTACATGTGCTAAAAACTGTTTTACTCAAGTCCGCCCAAGTCATGAATTGAATGAAATAATTTTATTTTGCTCTCATGCACAAAAGTTATGTATGTATGTATGTATGTATGTACAGTAGCCAGCAAAACTAAGGACACACCAGTATTTTTTAATTTAATTTCGTTAAAACTTTGAGTTTAAAAATGAAAAACAAATTGAAATGGTTAAAAATAAAAAAGTATATTATTATACTTCAAGCTTATAAAAAAAATTAGGAACTTCATGTTATTAAATAAGAAAAATTAAGAAATTAATTGCGTTTCCTCACAATTCGACACAGCAAAAGTAAGGACACACCTGTAAAAACCACTTAAATTTATTATAAAATCTAACAAAATTTACCAAAATTTAACATTTTTAACATTTTGTTTGGTAGCCTTTACATTTCCACACAGCTTCTAAACGTTTTTTCAATGAGCTGACCAGTTTTTTTGTGATTTCAGAACGTAGGTTCTTCCATTCTTCTAAAAGCACCTCTTTGAGTTGCTGTTTATTTCGAATTTTGAGTTTTCGTAAATTTTTCTTTAATATTTCCCATATGTGCTCAATTGGGTTGAGGTCCCGACATTGTGGAGGTGTTACAAGCATATGTGGAGTGTTGTACAGAAGCCACATTTTCGCATTGTGAGCCGTGTGCTTCGGGTCGTTATCTTGCTGGAAGTAATAGCTATCAGATAGATCCATTTTTGACGCACAATCTTGGAGATTATTTTTTAAAATATCCTAGTAAGTATACTGATTCATTGCATATTCAATAAAAACCAGATTTCCAACACCCGCATAGGACATAGAGCCCCATATCATAACACCTCCACCTCCATATTTTACGGTCTTCCTTATATTCTTAGGATCTAAAGCATAGCCTTCACTGCGCCAAACTTTATAACGCCCATCAGAGCCAAATATGTTATATTTTGACTTACTTTGTCCCAAAAGTCTTGAGGCTTACTAATAAAAGTTTTTGTGAAGTCATTGTGCTTTTGTCTGTTGATTTTTTTTATGAGTGGCTTCTTTCTTGGAACACATGATAAAAGACCTTGACTTTTTAAACACCGCCGCATAGTATGGGGTGAGACTTTTATATTTTCATATTTTTCAATCTCTGCAGCTATTTTTAGAGCACTGGTAGTGGGATTTTTTTTCAACTATGCGTTTAATGTACCGTTTATCATTTTCGCCCAGCCGATTGTCGACCACTTGCAAGCTTATTTTCTACTCGGTTTCCTTTTATTTTTCGTTGAACTACTTTTTTTTACCGTAAAACGAATATGACATACTATTTTTCCAATTTCTCTATTATAAAAAATTCACGAAAACTTGAAATTCGAAATAAACAGCAACTCAAAGAGGTGCTTTTAGAAGAATGGAAGAACCTACGTTCTGAAATCACAAAAAAACTGGTCAGCTCATTGAAAAAACGTTTAGAAGCTGTGTGGAAATGTAAAGGCTACCAAACAAAATATTAAAAATGTTAAATTTTGGTAAATTTTGTTAGATTTTATAATAAATTTAAGTGGTTTTTACAGGTGTGTCCTTACTTTTGCTGTGTCGAATTGTGAGGAAACGCAATTAATTTCTTAATTTTTCTTATTTAATAACATGAAGTTCCTAATTTTTTTTATAAGCTTGAAGTATAATAATATACTTTTTTATTTTTAACCATTTCAATTTGTTTTTCATTTTTAAACACAAAGTTTTAACGAAATTAAATTAAAAAATACTGGTGTGTCCTTAGTTTTGCTGGCTACTGTATATTATAATAGGATCTTTTACTTACGCATTAGTGATGTGACAAATATTCGTATTTCCAAATATTCGCCTATATCATGACTACCGGATTAGTGGTCGCCAAGTTTAAGCGAATATATGTATGTATGTATATCGAACAATTTTGTCCCAAAAAATACATACATATAATCTAAAAAAAAACATTAAGTACATTGCACAAAAGTATATTAATTTGTTACAAAATTATTAGTATAAAAACTCTATTTTAAACTTTAAATCATAATTCCCTATGAATTCAATCGCAGTAAGTGGGAGTGCAAGGAGTTGAAATGTGCTCTGCACATACGCAGTATTGGAGATTGGGTGAAATCAAATAATCACAAATGATGTCGATTATGAAATACAAGAACGTAATTTATTGCCGGTATGTGTTAATAATGTTAAATATAGTAATGTGGTTATTTATTGTTATTATGTCTGTTGGTATATTTTCCTGTAACAATAGTTCCCAAAAAAACTAAATGTTAAAATAATGCAAAAAATTTCGGCCGTTAATTTCCATTAAAAATGAAATACAGTGTCGTGGAATGTCATTTTATTGTTTCCAATAGTGCACTGTACAACATTTTAAGAAGTCGAGTTGACGGAATTTTTACCAATGGTATGAATTGCTTCAACAAGTACGTGAAACTTGGTTTGAAAATACTTTCCTTAATAAACAATAATTGTTCCCTTTAATCTACATGAAGTCATTATTTTTCTTCAATCAATAAGTTGGGCAATCCGTTAATATTGACAGCAGTCTCAATATACCTACGACTGTGGTTTACAAGCAATACTGACATATGGCCATTAGGTAAAATTCAATGGGTACAAGGTGCAGTATGGTATTCTGCAGGGCCTCTGAGGGATTAGTTCAAAGTGCGCCTATAATTCTAATGCATGCTTATCTTCGGACTTGCACAACTGGTCTACTAGACATTTCTTCCTAGTTGCAGTCCACCACACTATATATCCGCATGTAAGGATTAAACATACTATAGTTGTACACGTATATATCCATTTAACTATGTTGGGACGAAGTCCTAATTGTGCGACAAACATTTGCGAGAGGTTCAGTATACTACCGTGGCAGAATGTTCGGTTTCATTGAAAGCTTCGAGTCAAGGATAATGCCTACATATTTCGCATTATTTGTGAAGGTATTTCGCAGTTGCTTAAGCGTGTTAGGCTATATCTTGGAATCTTGTTTTGAATAGTAGCAGATCCATTTTAATTGGATTAACTCCTAGAAAGCCCAGTTGCTGAATAGACCCAGAGCAGTTTAGGTAATATTACGTGTGGAAACAAACTCGATTCTAATATCACAACATTGTCCGCGTAAACAATGACTTCCCTTTCCACGTATTGTCCAGTTCTTCGAATTAACAACAATAAGCCAGATCAGTGGCGTGCTCACACCATCCTGGGGTGTTCATATTAAATGAAAATAAATGAAATTTCTGAATATCGATAGTTAAACTTTTACGATAGTCAGTTCAGAATATGTAACCACCACAATTTTTGGGCTAGAGGGCAAAGTTTTCTTAAATATGTTTGTGCATTACCCTGTTTCATACAAAATATCTGTTAACGGAGTTGCAATTTTCAATTCGTTTGGCGTTCTCCATAAGAAGTTTCATTTCAGGAAGTTGGGGATTCCAACAAAGCCCAACGTTATAAATGTATGACTTCCAAATGTTAAATTTCAAACAGTACGATGGATGGATTCTGTTAATAGAAGATGTTTGGTCTCTGGCTCAAAAATATAATTTTTGCGGAAAAAACATCACTAAAATCAAGTATAAGCTTGATAAAAGCTGTGGGAATCCTACACCAAAAATTTCAATGGTAAAAATTGGTTTGCTGAATTTCATTATGGCTGTAAAAGCACGGAAGATGTCGAAAGTTCTGAACGTACAGTCACGATATGGTATTGGCCCATCGGAGATTGAAAGGGCGAGAGGTTGTGGAAGGCATATTTATATCACATAGATTAATCACTTGGATATGAGAAAGCTTTCCGCAATATTGAACACAAACGTAATTGTGTGACAACTTCGAAGGAATGTTTGGCGATGTTCAACATCAATATGGACGAGTTATTGCGGCATTTCGTAATCGTGGCCGAAGCGTCTATCGGGGTCGATCGGCGCCAAAGCGGCCAAGATAGATATGGTCAGCCAATAAAGTCATGGCGACCGTTTTTTATAATGCACGCGGTACAACCTACAAAATGGTAAAACAATCAATGACGAATATTAAATCAACTTTGGGGTCCGATTTGTTGATTCTTTTAAAAACACGACCGCGTTTTATCCAGAAAAAAATTTCTTTTCCTCTAGAACAATGCAAGGATGCACATGTGCAGTTTCCATGGCAAAATTCCATGAATTAGGCTACCAATTGCATCCCCATCTGCCCCATTCTAGGGATTCAGCCCCGAGTGACTATTTCTTGTTTCGAAACCACGAGATATGGCTCGGAGGAAAACTGTTTAATTCCAATCTCACAAACAAATACCTATTTTGATGACCTCGACAATTTTTTTAAGGGTAAACAAATGCTGGACAAAATATACGAGTAAGGAGACTATGTTGAAAAAGAAAATCATTTTTTACGAACAAATAATTTAGCTAATCTGCACATTTGTTATAACTTTTAAATTTATTTATTTGTAGAAAACTTTTTAAAAAGTAAATTAATTGCTTTCTGCGTAGACTTGTGGTCGTTACATTGATATATTTTGTTATTAATGAAGTAATTTTTTTACGTGCCAAATTTAGTTGCGATTCATTAATTCCTAAACATAATATACTCATTCCAATGAAAAACGTCTTTAACCGATTCGTTATTTGGAATATTTATATATGGTATTATTCTCCATTGCGTTTAATTGATTATTTTTCACTTATTTCATCAGAGATCTTTCTCTTTCATTTTGTGAAGTAATTGCAGCTGCTCCATCATATCTCTATAATGCATTTTACTTGTAAATTTAACGCTTATTCTGTTTTTTCACTATTTTGCAGAGCTGCAAAACTTCGATAGTTTTCTAACACTTTAATTGGTACGTGCCCGCGCGGAGTCTGAATTTTTTTAATCAATAAATACTATATCTATAGTTTTCTTTTGAAGTTGAACCATAGTAAAATTAGGTGTAAAACATTTTTCTCAGATATGTTTACTCTCTAAAAATTAATATTATGGGACGTTTGAGCATTTTACGTTTTGACGCATTTTAAGTTTTGACATACATATTTCTGGATTCCAAGTTGTATTTTAAACTTTGGTGTTTTCTAAGACTTTAGTAGTTAGAATTTTACGACAAATATTTTGTGTAGGTAATTTTAAGGGGATTCTTGGTCTCTTTCACTCAAGAGGATGAAAAGAGGGTTAAAATGTTCCTGATAGTGTTTTACTTACAATTGTTAAACCCACTTTATACCAAAATTGTAAGGGGTACAAAATTTCCTGTTCTAATTCACTATAAAATGGTCAGAAGGATTACGACTCGAACTCCCCCTTCACAAAAAAAGTTGTAACCTTAGAAAATGTCGATACGTGTGTCTTTTATTAGCTCCACTCTACCATGGTCTAAATAGAGATCTACGGCGATATTTTACTTAAAGCTTTTTTAAAATTATTTAGCTTTGGCGAAAGATACGTTCATATAGGAATAGCAAGAAACAGCTTGATGGATCACCACAATTTTTGCCTATATATCTGCGATTTATAGAAATCTCTGTATCAAAGGATTGGTAGAGGGAGTTTTGATGAAAACTAATATTTTTTCGCACTCACCCTATGGGCACACCACTCAAAAAAAAAAAAAAAAAAAAAGAGGTGTGAAAACCATTTCTTCTCAAATCATATAATTTGTAAGTGGAAGTTTGCATACGAAATTAGGTGACACCAGCTACTCCCCGCAACTGCGATTTTCCGTCATATTGTGCTGTCGGCACTGTTCCCAATTTAGCATATGGTAAATCTTTTCAGCATTTTTAGCACATTTTATATAAAATATAGAAAAAATAAAAAAAAAAACGATTCTATACCATCAATATATCGGACATCAAACTTTATTGTATACCAAGAAAATCAATAACTTCTGATTACTCAACATCTTTAGTAGCCATAGTTATTGATGGCCCAACGTGTAAGGTGGTGGTTCTATATAAGTCCAAGTTGTTTGAGATTGTGGCACGGAGAACTTTTAGCAAAACTTATTTCTTTTGGTGTCCGTGATGCCTTGTCTCGCTTGTACTCGTATAGATCTTCCTCGCACTATACGAGTTGTTATAGATGGGATCTCATCAGACGAGTTAAAGATTTACGGTTTGCGGATGACATTCAAATTCAATGGTCGGAATATGAATGATATACTTAATCGTGATGTTGTGACAATCTCCCTTTGGAACGATACGAATAGGGTCGATTTTGATGCTTGTAAGACAATGTGTTATATGTTCTTGGCATGTAAATTCTGTATGGTATTCGATGGACTGAGCACATTTTTTATGTCGCGAAAGATGCATACTTCACATTACCGTCCGAAGATGGAATACAACTTTCATATATAGAACGGTGCCTACACATGAAGTATTTTGAAGCTACTTGACCGCGTACAGGAGAGGGCGAAGGAGTGTAGCAGTAGTGTAGGCAACTCTACTGACACACTGGAGCATCGTCGTAGTGTGGCGTGTCTTTCGTTGTTTTGTCTTTTAATGGATTTTTTTTATTTTATATTTTTTTACTCAGTACATGCTCAACATCACTAGTAAAACCAAAAATCGAAGATCAATTAAATCAGCTCTTGAATTATTAAAAAAATTCAAAGCAATTCTTTAAATTATATATGTATTTATAATTAACATAGTCTATAAATGTTACTAGTTTTTGTTTAACTGAAAAGAAAACATATTACATATAAGTTGTGCATCATTTTATTTTCTCTTTAGTGCTCAGTTTAATCAAATTGCACCAGCTCCTTTTTTTATAGAACATCTCTCTTGCGAGTTTAAGGCACAAACGCAAATGTTTCATGAAATGTGACTGTAATGATATGCATGTTGATTAAGCTGGCATAAGTCAATGTATGCATATTATAGTTAGCTCTTAATGCTCATATAGTCCTATCCGCTATTAGTAGCATTGTTTCTGTCCTGACGTTTGAAATGAAGAAACACCAGATAATTAATTTCTTTCAGATATCTAATAGATGCATTGATCATTTTTTATGTTCAATCACATTACCTAAAAGAGTCTTTCGCAAAGTAAAAAGAGTTTTTATTGAATTAATTTTTCATCTAGGATCCATTAAAGGAAGACAAAGTGCGCCAATTGTTTCAACAAATAGTTCTTTTCTAGATATGGAGAGTTTTAGTACATTTAACTTTAAGAACGCTTTTAATAACATTTTGGCAATGGAAGTCTGCATAGTCTAAGAAAATATTTTTTTGCTGGGACTGTGAGCTCTACTTATACCGAACTGATCAAAAATAAAATATGAAAGTCTATATTACTCCAACATATAGAAAGATGTCACATAGTTTAAAAGCTTTAATTTTACATTGTTAACGAACATTAAATTACTCTCGTCAAAGACTCCACCTAGATTTTTTGAAGGAGGTAAGAAGGTATTATTGCATTATCAACGGGTCTGTGATATGTCGAGCTCAAGTACTAAAAAACCTTTCCCTAGGACATAATTTCCACCCCAGTACCTTGTTAGCATTACTTCAGAGTGGTGTCCCATTTGCCGGCTATCATCCACTCTGTTTAATGTAACCTACTTTTTGGCTGTTATCTACATAATTGTATTTATCAATCATCCTGCAGCGTCTAGATTTGAAAGGTTTAATTTGAAATTATTAAAGAACACTAAATTAAACTCGTCACAAACCACTTCATATCCTCAAAGGTCAGCTTTATCTTTCTTAACATAAAAAAATACGTTTACTTTTACAGATGTCGTGATTTTGAACTCGATACTTGCCTTATGCATAAATAAAAATAAATTTATTTTCTTTTTTTTTTTAGGAAGAGGAAGAGTTGGAAGTTCACGAGAAGAAGAAATTAAAAAAAATAAAAGCAATGGCCGACAGTAGTGAAGAGGAAGAAGAAGGTAAGCTCATCTAAACAATATATACAATATGAAACTTTTATATCTTTCACATGACTATAGCATTTGTATGCTGAAGTGTTTTTAAATCAGTGTGGGGCCACGCAATTTATTGATACTAACCTACAACTAAAAAAATTTGAAGGCGGTCAATTGCACGATTTTGTTAAACAATATACATTATCTATTAATTACTGAACCATCAAAGCAGTAATTTTTCCTTATGATGAATCGGCTTAGGAAACAATATGTACCTTACATATGAGGTGTATGATATGTTCAGCAGGTTTAATTTTTTAATCCATTGTTAAAAAATTTCTTTAAACAGGCCTAAATGTTTGTAAATTTTTTTTACCACAACTATACCTTTATGAGCTAAACAGGTTGTTTTGTATAAATCATGTAAAAATGTTTCCATTACGTTGTATTGTTGTCGTGTTCGAACTTTTCGACCCTAATTTGACATTTATGTTGTACTCGAAAACAAAAGCTTGCGCTCAATTGACAATCAACAATTTTAAAAAGAAAAATATTTGAATTGGAGAATGCAATAATTTTGTTGTTATATATCATGCCCTTACTATGAAAAATAATATAATTATTAGTTCTGCATCGGAATCGATAATTTCCGATGTCTAAAATTAAGTCCTTACAACAAAATTAAATTTGCGTTTGCCATAAAACTTACTGCAAATGTTAATTAAAACACTTCTGTAAAATTTTGCGTTTGTCCCTTATTTTTCAACGAAGCCTTCTTTGATCTCTATGCACTTTGTCCAACGTTTCTATAAAAATACGATTTTTCGAAGACATCAAAATAGGTATTTGTTTATTTTTTATTTTTTTTTTTTTTTTTTTTATTATTATTAAGTAGTATTTGAAATACTTTACAAATTTGCATGTTATAGTTATTAAATTATGATAATTTATGAAAAATGAACAAAATTCTGTTTAATAATATTAACAACATTTTTTCTAAACAATTTTACATTTTCTTCATTTTTAATTTCATTTGGTATCATGTTGTACATTCGCAATCCCTTGTAAAATAATGTTCTTTGCATCGCATTGGTCTGTGCTTGTTGTAATCTGAATGCTGCATTTCTGAGATTGTATGGTTGAACTTCTCCCACATATCTCGTCTGCTCAATTAAATAGTCAGGTACGGCTCCCATTCTCAGTTTATGGATGAAGATCATTGTATTAAGTTGAAGTCTTTGCTTAATACTTAGCCATTTTAATGTGTTCAGCATATAGTCAATTGAAGTATAACGGTTACATTTTAAAATTGTGCGCATAGCTTTATTTTGTAGTTTTTGTAGCCTTGTGAATTGTTGATCTGTGCAGCTGGAGTATAGAATTGTTGAAACATATTCGAAATGTGGTTTAATTATTGTATTATATATATTAATAGCTGTTACAATCGATATTTTATTTCTCACTCGTTTAAAAAACCCAATTTTCTTTCCAATTTTTTTACATATATATTCAATGTGTTCATTAAATTTTAGGTCCTTGTCAATAATAAAACCGAGATATTTTATGCTATTTACTTTCCCTATTGTAATGTCATTTATTTTAATTGATCTATTTGTATTCATATTAATTTCCATAAGTTTAGTTTTAGATTCATTTAATTTCAATTTATTAATAATTAACCATTCATTTACTTTCTTCATATCGTTTTTAATATTTTCATAACAAAGTTCTTCTGTCTCAGCTTCTGTATATATTAGGGTGTCATCTGCATACAATATTATTTCACATTTGTCCAGTACTTTTTCAATGTCATTTATGTATATAATAAATAATAGGGCTCCTAAGATTGAACCTTGTGGCACCCCATAGTTATTTACTATTGCTCTCGATTCTACGTTACTGACTTTGGTTATTTTTTCACATAATTTTAAGCTATTTATTGGACGGAATTCATCGCATTTATTTGTACTTCTAATTTTCTCAACTGGTGTTACCATTGTTTCTTTCCATTTTGTAGGAAAAATTCCTGTTTCCATAGATTTATTAATTATGTGCAGCAAAATATTTCCAGTTGTATTCCATGTATCCAAAATTATGTTCTTTTTCATTTTCCTGTAGTCTGCTTTATTGTTCATACTTTTACATATATTTCTTAACTCTAACAAAGATATTGAACGAAACTTAAATGTATAGTTTATCACAGGTATATTATTTTTGTATTGCGCATATTCAATTGAATCTCTTATTTCCTTAATACTATCAACAAAGTAATTATTAAATTTTTCGGCTATATCTAAATTTTCTTTATATTCTACTTGGTTAAATATCACAGTTCGTATCACATTTCTGGGTTTTCTTAAGACAAGTTCTTTTATCACAGTCCACATTTCTCTCTGGTCATTGGAGAAGGCAATTTTATTGTTTATATATCTGTTTTTTTCATTTTCCATTTTAGTTTTGTATTTATTCCTTATATTTTTGTAGTTGTTCCATGCCACATTTGAGTTTTCCATCACTGCTCTTTGATATGATCTTACTTTTTCTATTTTTAAATTTCTAAGTTCATTGTTAAACCATATTTTGTTACTTCTTTCTTTTATTTGTTTTTTTGATGTAAATTTCGTTATTGTTTGTTGTATACAGTTATCAAAATTTTCTGCTATGACATTAACATTCCACATTTCGTTGTATTCTAATATCGTATTTAGTTCATTTCTAAAGTTATTTTTATTATATTTAAAAATGTCTATTTGTTGTCTTTGTTTTTCTAAGTTATTATATTCGCACTCTATAAATATGTCAATTGCTTCGTGATCTGATATCTTGTTATTTACATTAGTTTTAGCCGTTATTAATTTATTATTAGTTATAATGTAATCTATTATAGTTTTTGAGTTTTGTGTTTTTCGAGTTTCTTCATCCATTATCTGCTTTAGTCCATTGTCATTTAATATACTTTTGACTCTCTGCTTGTAGAAATCTGCTTTCCAATCGATGTTAAAATCACCAGCAATTAATATGTCACAGTTACTCTCACATAATTCTTCCATTAAATATTGAAGTGCATCGCAAAATTCTGATTTAGAGTAACTTGGTGATCTATATATTACTATTAACATAAAAGATATATTTTCTTTTTTTACCAAGTAAACAGATATCCAATAAGCAATATCTTTTACAATGGTTTTTATATTTTTAACCGTCCATTCTTTTTTCATGTATAAAGTAACTCCTCCAGTTCTTGCTGATGATGATATTGTATTAAATTGATTATAATTAATTAATTCAGTCTCTTCTTCGTTTATGTGTTCCGTCATATGCGTCTCAGATAATATTAAAAAATCTGGTTTATTTGATTCCGCTAATATTTCCAATTGAGTATAATTATTTGTTAGACCTTGTATATTAGTGTATATGCCATATATATTTTTTGATTGTTATATGTCAACATCTATTCCAATCCGTTTCTTTTTTAGATTTAGTTTATTTATAAACACAGGACATGTTTTGCTATTCGTTGAGTGGTTTTCATCTAGGCCCAGGTTTAATCTTTTGTTTTCTTTCTGGCAGTTGATGCAATTATTTCGTATTTCCTTAGGACATTCTTTACTCTTGTGTTTTTCATGGCACTTAAAACATATTGGGTCGTTTCGGCATTCCGCTGCTTTATGACAATTATAGCATTGTATTATACTAGTGCCGTCGAAAATTCTACATTTCTCCCATCCAACATTACGTTTTTCCATTGCCATTATTTTTGGATAAGTTTCATTATCGATTTTAATTTTAGCGTTATATATAGTTTTGTTATATCTCTTTGTCTCAAAACATTTTATAATTTCCACCTTACTATCTTTCATTACTTCATTCTGTTTTTTGAGTTTCTTCAGTAGTTCATCATCGGTGTTTTTAAAATTCATATCGGTTATTATTATTTGCATTTCAGACTGTTTTGAAATTTTTACCTCATAGTTCTCGCTTATTTCGCCTTCAATTGCCCTTCTAATTTTTTCTCTTTCGTCCTTGTTTTCACTTTGAATAACTACTGTGCCATTACGTCTGTTTTCTACATTTACGATTTTCAAATTAATTGGATCTACTTTTTTGTTTAGTTCTTCTTTTGTTTTCTGTACCGTTTGTTTTCCTTTTGGTTTTACGATTAAGGGGACATTTTTTGACACATCTGGCAACACATTATTTTTCGCTGCTACTTTTGCATATGATTCTTTCTGTTTAACATTTGTATCTTTTACCATTTTTTTTATTTCATCGCACATCTTTGTGTTGTTGCTGCTAATTTTTTCGTACATGTCTCTACTTTTGTTTTCAACTTCGTTAACGTTTCCGTAGAGGTTTTTTAATTCTTCAACATTCTTTTCACATATTTTTTGTATATTGTCTATTTTTTTTAAACCTGGCATCGTACCTATTTTCAATTGCTTCTAGTAATGCTTTTAACTCATTTTCATTTTTTTTAAGAGCGCCTTCAAATTCATTTTTATATTCTATTAATGTTTGTTTATTCTTGTTTACGACAGTTTGAATTTCTCTGAGCATCATATCTACATTTTGAATATATTGCATACAGTCATCGCATATATATCTTACATAATTATTTTCATCAAATATTTTGGCGGAGTATTGATCAATACCCGCGCATTTCTTTGTAAGATGATATATTTTTTCACACACACCATTACAACGTATGCCACTTTCACCCCTAATTGCTGATCTGCATTTACTGCACTCAGCCATTTGAAGTGATCCACTAAGTGATATTGTTTATTTCAATTGTTTTCTTTATTACAATTGTTTATAAGCTTTTTTAACTTGTATATTGTTTTTTTATTTTTTTTTTTACTTTATTTATTATATTTATAAATTTTGTTCAGATTTATAATTTTTTTGCTTGTTATTCTCCAGAGTTGCCAACTATGAGATTATTTCATCGTTGGAGTTAAATCTCTCTCCTCTGAGCCATTTCTCCAGGTTTGAAAACAAGAAATAGTGACTCGGAGTCGAATCCGGAGAATTCGGCATGGAATCTTCACATATCCTTGTGGATAAGAAGTTTTTTCTTTGCCAAATGCGGTCGTTTTTTTAATGCTAATAAGTTGGCATAATATTCGCCATCGATTGTTTTAACCTTTTGAAGGTAGTCAGTATGGATTATACAGAGCGCATTCCAAAAAAAAAAAAAAAACGATCGCCATATCTTTATTGCCAAACCCATCTTGTCCTTCTATGGCGCCGATTCATTCCGAAAAACCCATAGTTTTGACTGCTGTTTGGTTTCTGGTGTCTTGTGGTGTATACACGTTGCGTCCACCGGTACGAAAAAGCCCAAAACGGCTGTTGAACAACGTCAAACACTCCTGCGAAGTTGTCACATTATTTCGCTTGTGGTGGATTGTGAGCAAATGAGATACCCATCTTGCGCAAAGCTTTTTCAAGTGATCATTCAAAATTGAAACCACTGAACCATATGATATGCCTATGGCTTCCACAATCTCTCGCACTTTAAATCTCCGATCGGTAAAACCAAATCGTTAACTGTCTCCATTATTTCCGGTCTACACAACTTGATGTGCGTCCAGAACTTTCGGCATCATCCGTGCTTGTTAGACCACAATAAAATTCAGTACCCCACTTTTTTACCATTACAATTGATGGTAGATAGTATTTATCAAGCCTTGGTTTGAGTATTGGTTGTTTTCAGCAAAAAATAATGTACATGTACATATGTACGATATAAATGATGTCATTAAGAGTTGAAGATTTGTACCATTTAGAAAATAATGAAGTTTTTGAGATCATCTAAATTTCTGACTTCGAACACTAATAGACGTGCTATACACTGTAAACTTCACGCATATTCGGTTTCCATAGGAGTGACCGGTAAAAAGTATGTTTAAAGTTTTAATGTCCTTAAAAATTCATATTTGAATTTACATCATGCAAGAAAGCAATACTACTCAAATATTTGAAACTCATTGTGAGGGAAATAAAAACCCAAATTAGAAAACCATACAATAACCCTGTCATAGACATAGACATATTTTGTAAATTAGTAACATCAGTTTTACCAGCTGCTGATTGGTGGATTTAAAACTTTTCCCAAATATTGTTTACGAAATTAAAAAAAAAAAAAACATTGAAATAAATGCCAACATATTTAAATTTATCCCAGTAAGGAATATCAATACAATTTAAAAATAATTTTGTGATTATATTCTGAGGGAAAACGGAAGAAGCTTATTTGCCACATGCGTTTTTCAAGCAAACCGCTACACTTTTTGAAATCACTATTTTTAAGGTGTAGGAAAATCGTAAATTAGATTGTTCTATAAATAAGGAGCCATGAGTAATTCCACAAGAAATTCTATCAAACATATGTATAAAAAGTATCATTTAATTGTATACAAATTCTTCTATTGCGGAAAGACCTTTTAAATAACTTGATTATGTGAATATCAAATCCTATTCTGCGCATATCAAAAATAAATTCCACTGTGAATGGCTTTATCAAGAGATACGACTGCTGAAAAATGTGCCTGCCTTAAATTAATTATAACGTAATTTTGAAACTTGTTAGTGTACTCGAAACTGACCTTCGTAGACTAGTAGGTAGTGTACTAGACTCGTAGTGCGAAGGTCCCAGGTTCGAATCCTGCCGCAGAACTCTGGCAGTTTGTGTCTGATAATTAAAGGGAGCGCACAACAAGCCTTCACTGGCTTAAGTGTATGTCGTATGACATGGGCTTATCAACACCCCTCCAATCAACCTAACCTAACCTAACCTAGTGTACTCGAATCACTGTGGATTGACCTTTTCAGAATGCAAATTGGTAATCACCATTGACATTCAAATCCATTTCCTTACAAATAATTTTCCTAAATTTGATAACAAAGACGGGTCTTAAATTATTTATATGATAAGAATTTTAGAAGTTTTCCAGCAGCCAGAATACTAACGTTGTTATAAAAGTTATTGAAAACTATAACCAAAAACTCGATTGTAAAAAAAATTATGACTCGATTTGAGATGTGTTTCTTGAATAAAAGCAAAATCAATGTTATAAGAATTAAGAAACATTTTCACGGTTCCTGTACTAGAGATCTGATATCAAATGTAATCATTTTAAGCTATTACAGACCATGTATGGAAAGAACTTCTTGAAGAAAACTTCTCTAGATCCTGAGATTTCGAAAATCATAAAATGCAACATTAACTTCCAATCGATTTGGTTTGCTTAAATTAAGGTCTAGGGGTTTTACTACTGAATAATCTTGGAAAAGAACGATTTAGATCAATATAGAAGAAGTATTCCTCAATGCCTTAGGTTTCATTTCTTTTTGGTTTATCTGAGTTTTATCTTCGTTTCTACATATCTTTTAAAGAAAGCACGACCACGCCAGTGGATAGCCAATCTGCTGGCCAACAGATCGTCCAAAAAAATCCACGATATTATTCATATCGAATTAGTAAAAGGTTTTTGATTAAAATGTAGGCTTCCTTAGACATATTTCATCGTTACCAAATTCGATTTTTGGTGTTGGTGTTACAGTGGTAGAACGACTAAAAAAAATCCATATTTCACTTCTATCATGTTGCTTTGTTGCCTACAGACACTATCCGATAAAATAGAATACCCAAAAATTTGCGGTCAAAACTTGTAAAAATAATGGGGGACAGTTTTGATGAACTTGTTCAACAGGATGACAAAATATGGATCATAAAACATTAAAAGTACATTCAAAGAAACCCACTCACTAAGATATGCGCCACGTACTGAAAAGAGATATTTATCAGTTTAAGGTGTCATATGTCGTAGTATGTAGCTAAATTGTTTTAAATATATAATAGCAATTCTATATTTAAGTAATCATACATATGTTACGGTTACTAATTGTCATTATATGATTCGTACATCTTTTACGACGTATACTACATGAGAGATTTTTTGTCGATCTGTAATCCTTTTTCAGTTGTATTTTATTTTTCAACTACTTATTATGATTTCTTTAATTGCAGATGATGAAGAACGTTTGCGAGAAGAGCTGAAGGATTTAATTGATGATGGTCCTATAGAAGAAGGAAGTGATGCAGAGGATTCCGATGTGTCAAATTCATCCAAAAAGCGAAAAAAACATGAAGAAGATGATGATTTGGATGATCGATTAGAAGATGATGATTATGATTTAATTGAAGAAAATTTGGGCGTAAAAGTTGAAAGAAGGGTAAGATTTTAGCAACAGGAAAAAATCAATATTTTGTTTAAGCAAATCTATTAAAATATTTATTTCAGAAACGTTTTAAACGCTTAAGACGGATACAAGACGAAGAGAGCGATGGGGAGGAAGGCAATGTAGACGAAGGGCTAGCAAGAGAAGCTATTGCTGAGCAATTATTTGATGATGATGAAGTAATCATAAAATAAATTTTTCATATTTAAAGTATTAAAAAATTTTTTTAATAGAATATTGAAAGGCGTTCGGAGCATAGTCATAGAGAACCAGAAAACTTTGAAGAAGAAGAAGATGAATCTGATTCGGATGCTGATGACTTTATTGTTGATGATGACGGCCGTCCAATCGCTGAAAAGAAAAAGAAACGCAGGCACATATTCACGGACGCGTAAGTAATTTTTAACTTAAATAGAATCCGAATTGAATTTCTCAATAGACTGTCAAATGCTACTTATGTATTTTTTGCCATAAAGGTACGTTATAATAATGGCCTTTAGATCTATTTAAAGTTTCTGGTATTTAAAGGTAACTTTAGCTAAAGTGAGCTATAAAGTGACATTTAAAAAATTTTTGTTATTATAACCTACCTTTAAAATAAAATTATTTTCTTTTAAATTTGGCAATAAATATACTTTTGATTCATGTCGTAGACCAGTAGGTAGTGTACTAGACTCGTAGTCCGAAGGTCCCAGGTTCGAATCCTGCCGCAGAACTCTGGCAGTTGTGTTTGATAATTAAAGGGAGCGCGCAACAAGCCTTCACTGGCTTAAGTGTATGTCGTATTACATGGGCTATCACATCCCTCCAATCAACCTAACCTAACCTAAGTATTTTTTGTTATGAACTTTTAATTGAAAATGTTTTAATGTCGAAGCTTAGCGAAGATATTGCAAGAGGGACAACTGCAAGTGATAAAAGTTACAAGGTACTATGCACTTGCCTTTAACTTATTACTCTCTTATGTTAAAGTAAAACTATTTATCCGTCCGACGACATCCTAACTCTACCTATAGCCAAGTTATAATAATGTCCCTAAATCTACTTATAACGATACTGCTAAGCACATCCAGTCTTGCCTTGCCTTAATATGTATGCATTATATTTTGCATACTACTAAAATAAAATAAAAAACAATTGAGTTTTTATGACAAGAGGTCGTTGGGAACCATCTTATCGGCCAGGTTCTACAAACAAAAACATGACCATATTTTTTTCTGAGTCCCTAATGTAGAATTTTTAAATTTTCAATGATATTCTTAAATGTAAATATTTTTTACTAAACTATGTAGTTACTTATATGAAAAAAACTGCAGTGAAATCTAAGTGTGGATTGTCTGATATAAATGATGTATGATGAATGTCCTTTGTTGCCCCTTGTGTGGGAGGAGCCAAGTATTGTTAAACTCCACTAAACCAAAGCAAAGTTTGTATACAAATTATTATTTTTATTCCATAAAAATATCGATTAAATAGTCACTAAAATAAGAATAGATTTTCACGGAACTATCGCTCTTTTACAATAACGCTCAGAACTTAGTTCTTATAAAAAATTATAATCGAATTGAGTCTTTTTATTTTTTTCTTACATTTTTATAAAATTAATCGCCCTTTGGGTTATAATGAATGTATCTATAACTATATGAGTTGTAACATGTTATCATTTTGAAACCCAATTTTCGGGTGCTGTTCTTAAGCTTTCAGAAATTACTTTTTGTCGCTGACAGAAAAGAAACCCATTCGATTGATGATCATATAATAAAATCATAACAAAGTATATTACTTCCATATTAATGTGTTTATTAACACCAATTACAATTTAACAGGCTCCTTTATACGCTCACATTGCGTATATACAGTAGATTTTGATTAAAAATATATATGTATATACGAGTACATACTAAATATACTACACCATTTTGAAAGTACCAGCTATATTTTGTTAAAATCGGTTCAGGATCTTGGGTGCTATAATCGTTTAAAAAGTTTACTAATACATGCACACGTTTTCAACATTAATACATTTCATTTCAATCATGATTTGGTTAGAGGGTACTGATTATTCGGTTAGCGTTAATGAAATGCAGGCATATACTCAGCTAAGCCAACAACAAACAATAAAATATTAATGCATTTAGAGAATTCTTATTCATTTTAAAAGTAATTGCAAATAAAAAAAGGAGCTTTTGTCCAAAATGCTTCGCTTATTAAGAAAGTTTCTTAATTTTGTTCATACACCAGTACTGTTCTTTAGGTATTTTTCCATTCCTAAAAAAAAATAATGAATGCATCATATCCCATTTTGAGGATTTGTAATCTATCGAGTCTGTTTCGTGTAACGGCTTTAGTGGAAACTTTATTTTATTATTATTATTATATTTTTTTACAACTTTCCCGTTCGCTCCCACCCAGCCAAATTTTCGTTTGCGTACTCAGACTGACCGCAGATATACGGTAATTAAATATTAATTTGTATAGGAGGTACAACCCTCATTCATCCATTCTTTTGTTTGACTAGGCATATTGCCTGTAAAGTAACCCACACCAAGCTTGAACACGCTCACTAGTATAGTCAGCAAGATATACGATTATGTAATATTGTTTTGTGTGGGTGGTTCCGCTTCCCTTGCTAATATTCAATTAGGCAATAGAAAACTATATTTATACGATCTTACCAAACAGTGACCACCAATGTGCCTTGTCATTGAGGATTGTTCACGAAGAATTTTATCACCACTGAATGATTAATAAGCAACACATTAAATGGAAGTCAAAATTACGCGTTCTACGCTTTTTCGCATCCTACGCATCTGTCGAAAAAGTGGAATCAGTGATGTTGTATAATGCAATGTACCGCGCAAAAAAGCGTAGGATGCTTTCTTTGATGCGTGGCATGCGAAAAGTAAACCTACTTTTGTAAGTATTATAAGCGGCTGCGAACAAGGTCATCTTGATTTAATAGCTAGGGAAGACAACTTATACTTTATTATCAATGCTTAAGAAAGCATATGTGTGTATGTGCTCCTTTTTTACTCATATATATGTTTAATCTCTATTTGCAGATCTCTCCAAGAAGGACAAGATATTTTCGGAGTGGACTTCGATTATGATGACTTCTCAAAATATGAAGAAGATGAATATGAGGACGATTCTGATGCTGAAGAATATGATGATGATGCCGCTGGTGAAGATGATCGTGGGAAAATCAAGAAGAAAACAACGAAAAAACTTCCAAAAAAAACTATTTTCGATCTTTATGAACCAAGTGAATTAAAACGTGGTCATTTCACAGATCTTGATAATGAGATCAGAAAAACTGATATTCCGGAACGTATGCAACTGCGGCAAATTCCTGTGACTTCAGTTCCCGAGGGATCTTCCGAATTAGACAATGAAGCAGAATGGATTTACAAACAGGCATTTTGTAAAGCACCTGTATCACAGAACCATAAAAGTGATTCAAATCGGGAAAAAAGTAGAAAACCTCCTAGTGCGATAGGAAAAATAAAGCAAGCCTTAGAATTCATTAGAAATCAACAACTGGAAGTTCCATTTATATCATTCTATCGCAAGGAGTACGTTAAGCCAGAATTAACCACAGACGATTTGTGGAAGATATATTATTTTGATGAGCGCTGGTGTCAACTGTTGAACAGAAAGAATAAGCTAATAATACTCTTTGAAAAAATGCGCAACTATCAGCTTAGCGAAATCATGAAGAAGACGGATAATGACTTACCCGAGGATATTCGTGTAATAAAAGATGATGACTTGGAACGTTTACGGGATGTTCAAACTATGGAAGAATTAAAAGATGTTCACATGCAATTTCTTTTGTATTATTCACATGAAATACCAAAAATGCAGGAAGAAGAGAGGAAAAAAGAAAAAGAGCTAAGGAAGCAACAGAGAAGAGAACAGCGACGCCAAGAATTAGAAAATACTGATCAGCCATCTGAAGAAATCAATTCTGACCAAGAGAGTCCAGACGAATGTGAAGCACTTGAAGAACACTTAAAACAAGCTAAAGATTCAGGTCCATATGCAATGTGCCGAAAAGCTGGTATCTGCAGTTTTGCCAAACATTTTGGACTATATCCAGAACAATTTGCCGAAAATGTTAGAGACAGCTACCAACGGCATGAGGTCGATCAGCAACAAATAAGTCCAACAGAGTTAGCAAAACAATACTTATGCCCAAAGTTTATGACAATTGACGAAATTATTCATGCCGCGAAATTCGTTGTAGCCCGTCAGCTATCTAGGGAGCCGCTTTTAAGAAAAACTGTTCGAGAACTCTATTTTGAAAGGGCGAAGCTAAATGTTCGTCCTACTAAGAAGGGAATGAAAGAGATTGACGAGAACCATGCTTGCTATCCAATGAAGTATTTGTCTAATAAACCAATTAGAGATCTTGTCGGTGATCAGTTTCTTAGACTGACTATGGCGGAAGAAGATAATCTTATTACCATCAATATAGCCGATGAAATCGAAGGAAATACCTCAAATTCTTATATTGATGAAGCGAAACAACTTTATCAGCGCGATGAATTTTCTAAAGTTGTACAAGAATGGAATTCAATTCGAGCCGAATGTGTAGAGATAGCACTAAAAAAAATGATCATACCGGACTTAAAAAAGGAATTAAAAGTTATTATTTTGGCAGAGGCTAAAGAGTTTGTTTTACGATCTTGTTGTACAAAATTAGCAAACTGGATAAGAGTTGCTGGTTATAAACCAGATATTTCCGACGAATATACATTTGATGATTGGGGAGCGGTAAAAGGAATACGTGCTCTAGGACTAGCATACGTTCCAGATTATTCACAAGCAGCTTTTTGTGCAATAACAAATCCAGAAGGTGATGTCAGTGATTATTTGCGCTTACCTCATATACTTAAACGTAAAAATGCTTATCGATCTGAAGAAAAATCGTTAAAACTCTCAGACATTAGAAATTTAAAAGATTTTATTCGTAATAAAAAGCCACATGTTGTAGTTATTGGTGGTGAATCTAGAGAAGCTCAAATGATCCAAAGCGACATACGAGAAATTATTAAGGAACTCGTAGATGAGGAACAATTTCCAGAGATCGCTGTAGAAATAGTGGATAACGAACTTGCAAAAATATATGCAAATTCTCAGAAAGGTGCATCAGATTTCAAAGAATATCCAACGCTACTTAAGCAAGCAGTGTCTTTGGCTCGAAAAATTCAAGATCCCCTCTTGGAGTACTCTCAACTTTGCGGAGCTGATGACGAAATTTTATGTTTGAGATATCATTCTTTGCAAGACCAGCTTAGTAAGGAAGAACTTTTGGAGCATCTTCACATTCAATTTATAAATCAAACGAATGAAGTGGGAGTAGATATTAATATGGCTGTGCAAAACTCTTATACATTAAATTTAGTTCAATTTATATGTGGCTTAGGTCCAAGAAAGGGTGCTGCATTAGTTAAAATACTTAAACAGTCAAACCAGAGACTAGAAAATAGAACACAGCTTGTAACACTGTGTCATTTAGGGCCTAAGGTTTTTATAAACTGTTCTGGTTTTATTAAAATTGATACTAGTTCTCTAGGGGACAGCACAGAAGCTTACGTTGAAGTGCTTGACGGGTCCAGAGTACATCCTGAAACATATGAATGGGCTCGTAAAATGGCAATTGACGCAATGGAATATGACGATGAGGAAACTAATCCAGCTGGCGCACTTGAGGAAATTCTCGAGAGCCCAGAAAGATTGAAAGATCTTGATCTGGATGCGTTTGCTGTTGAACTAGAGCGTCAGGGATTCGGTAATAAAAGCATAACATTGTACGACATAAGGTCTGAGTTAAATTCTTTATATAAGGACTTTCGAGTTCCATATCGTTCGCCGAATTCAGAAGAACTATTTGACATGTTAACTAAAGAAACGCCAGAATCGTTTTATGTGGGTAAGATGGTTTTAGCAACTGTTGCAGGTATATCTCATCGCAAGCCACAGGGTGAACAATTGGATCAAGCAAATCCAGTTCGAAATGATGAAACTGGAAATTGGCAATGTCCCTTCTGTCTAAAAGATGATTTTCCTGAGCTATCCGAAGTTTGGAACCATTTTGACGCCGGTGCTTGCCCAGGACAAGCGACAGGAGTTAAACTACGACTTGATAATGGTATATCCGGTTTTATTCATATAAAGAATTTGTCAGATAAACATGTTAAAAATCCCGAAGATCGTGTTCAAGCTGGTCAAGCAATACACGTAAGAATTATAAAAATTGACGTTGATCGTTTTTCTGTTGACTGTTCCTCCAAAAGTTCCGATTTAATGGATAAAAATCATGAGTGGCGTCCTAGAAGAGATGCATTTTACGATTATGACCAGGAAGAAAGAGACAATGCTAAAGAAAATGATAAGAAACAAGTCCGGTCAAAGCAACAATACGTGAAAAGAGTTATTATACATCCATCATTTCATAATAAGTCTTATGCTGAAGTTTTAAAAATAATGGAATCTATGGATCAAGGTGAAGTAGTTGTGAGGCCATCAAGCAAAGGTTCGGACCATTTGACTGTTACTTGGAAAGTTACCAATGACATTTATCAACATATAGATGTACGGGAGGAGGGTAAAGAAAATGCATTCAGTTTAGGCCAAAGCCTACTGATTGGAAACGATGAGTTCGAAGACTTAGATGAAATTATAGCCAGACATGTCAACCCCATGGCAGCTTGCGCACGTGAATTATTAAGTTACAAATACTACCGTGATACAGGAGGCGGCCTCAAAGACAAAATGGAGGAGCTGTTAAAAGAAGAAAAACTAAAAGATCCAAGAAAGATCCATTATTTTATATCAGCTTCGAAAAATTACCCCGGTAAATTTTTGTTATCATATTTGCCGAAAACAAAATGCCGCCACGAGTACGTAACTGTGGTACCAGATGGCTATAGATTTAGAGGTCAAGTTTTTGACTCATTGAACGGTTTTCTAAAATGGTTTAAAGATCATTATTCGGATCCTATTGCATCAAATACCCCGATGTCCACACCCCATACTAACGCAAGTGCGCGAATTAGTGCGGGATATGACACACCTAGAAATAACGATTCAAAGTCTTCGTCGCAGCACATGCCACAAAACATTGCAGCACAAACCCCACATTTTTCAAGTACACCAGGATATCATGGAGGATATGTTAATACTCCATATACTCCTAGTGGCCAAACACCATTTATGACACCATACAGTACTCCACATGCATCACATACACCTCGATACGGCAACACTACCCCAAGTCCAAGTTCAGCAACCTCTCATATGAATTACAGCCATCAACCACACATCAAAGCTGCAAAAGACGTACCGTACCATGGAGCCTCTCCAAGAAGTTTTGATATAAATTCTCATGGCAAAAATAATCGTTCACATCGCAATAGCAATAACAACGAAAGTCTCGAATGGAAAATGGCTTCAGATTCGTGGGCTAGAAGAAAACGTCCCGTATTGCCTCCTGCTCGTACTTTTGCAAATGATTCTGCCAGAGCAGCTAATTATTGTATACCACCTGCAGAAAATGATTATCCTCATCCAGCCTCCCACCAGTATTTGGATGAACATCGCCCTAGATCTGTTGAATACCAAAAAAGTCCTAGATCCATACGAAGCACTCCACGCACAAATACTTCTCCACATTCGATGAATTTGGGCGATTCGACTCCTTTGTATGATGAAAATTAAATTACATTAGTAATTATTTTATTTATGTAACAATATGTATATAAATATTAAAAAATTTTGTCTTTTTTTACCCAATGCTTAGCAAAAGTGTTCCAAAATTAATAAAGATTATGTTTTGAACTGAAACTCCATATAATAAAAGTTTTCTCAAAAAAAAAATTGTAACTTTTTTTTTAATTCGCGAGCACAAATTTAAGTTAAAACTCCTTGTGGGCATTATTATATAATTTGTTTGTGTTCCTGAGTTTTATTTTTAAACTCTTAAGCAGAACTTTTAGTTCAGTTTACAAGTTTTATTTTTCAACTCGCGAGCATACATTTTATTACTCGTATGCCGGGAGTGTAAGAGGTGATATATATATATATATATATATATATATATATATATATATATATATATATATATATATATATATATATATATATATATATATATATATATATATATATATATATATATATGTGATATATATGTATATATATATATATATATATATATATATATATATATATATATATATATATATATATATATATATATGTGATATATATGTATATATATATATATATATATATATATATATATATATATATATATATATATATATATATATATATGTGATATATATGTATATATATATATATATATATATATATATATATATATGTGATATATATGTATATATATATATATATATATATATATATATATATATATGTGCATATATATGCATATATATATATATGTGCATATATATGCATATATATATATATATATATATATATATATATATATGTATATATATATATATATATATATATATATATATATATATATATATACATATATATGTATATATATGCATATATATATATATATATATATATATATATATATATATATATATATATATATATATATATATATATATATATATATATATATATATATATATATATGTATATATATGCATATATATATATATATATATATATATATGTATATATGTATGTATGTATGTATGTATATATGTATGTATGTATGTATGTATATATGCATATATATATATATGTATATATATATATATATATATATATATATATATATGTATATATATATATATATATATATATATATATATATATATATATATATATATATATATATACATATATATATATATATATATATATATATATATATATATATATATATGTATATATGCATATATATACATATATATATATATATATATATATATATATATATATATATATATATATATATATATATATATGTATATATGCATATATATACATATATATATATATATATATATATATATATATATATATATATATATATATATATATATATATATATCCTAGGTTTATTTACTTTCTTTATTTGGTAACTTTATTTTTTATTTAAGCTTAAGATCTTTCATTTAATTTGTAAATGAATATTTTAGTACTTTTCGAGTACTATCTTCAGAACTTGTTCTCTATAATTTCTTCTGAATGATGATTAATAGAAGTAATTCCTTATATAAGTATGTAATTAGTAATTTGTTAATAAATTTTCATATGTGGACATTAAATACTTGAACCAACTGTTTCTGTTCTATTGTAAGCTTGAAAAATGATTCGCTTGCTTCTCTAACTTGCCTTTTGACTGTTGTATTTTCACGAATATCGCGGGGGCCTTGCCGTGACTGGTAGCAAATATATGCCACTCAACATCATTTAAAAAATCTTCTTTGTGTTGGCACATACTTGTGTATGTAACTACATACGCTTCTTTTCCATTAAGCAATTAAACATGGTTATTTTTTTGGGTATTCTCTTTTGAAATTGCTTTCATATTTCGATTGCCCCCGAAAATGTGCAGGTTAACCAGAGATAGCACTGAGAGTGTAGTGTCCTGAGGTTTTCGCCCAAAAACAACTTATTTCAAATTTAAGTTCACCAATGAATATAAGTATGTATATTGCTTTGTATTTGATCACTGCTTTTACATTATTTGATGTAACCAAAAAATAATTAATAAATAAAAACCACTACATAGAAAATAAAAAAGAACTCTAATCTGAACATGAAGCTAACTTTTGGCATACAATTATGAATTTGACAATACATATAACGAGTTTTCAGAGTACGGGCAAGCCTGTACCCAATTCTACTTTTCTCACGTCTCTCTTCTAAAAGTGGGAAGCATTTTTTAATAAATAAGTAGATAATTTGTTTTTAGTTAACCAAAAACAAACAAAAAACTGAAAATACCCATAGATGTGTATGTATACATATCAAGAAACTTTTTTATTTAAAAAATTCAGATCAACAACTTCAGCACCTGTAAGTTTTAAACAACTTTAAGGAATTTCATGGTCGTAGCAATAGCTACCGGGTCTTCAATCCGAAACTATAAAAATAACTTTCAGCCATTGTATGTAGATAGACTCGTCTTTGAAATCGAACAAGAAGAGTTGACAAATTTGGGGTTCTATAAATCGTGTGTTTTAGTGCATTCAAAGTTAAATCGGAATTAAACATCTTAAACGCAATAAATCAAGTGTTAGTAATAAAAATATACATATACATATGTAAATAGTTCGGGTCACTGCTGCACTCTCCGTCATCATCGCTGAATGGTTCGCATGCAGACTCATCGCTAGGATCAGGTTCTTGAAACAGTTTCAAAACTCTATCACTCGTTTTGGTGTATTGGTCCATTTTTTTTTTAATTTACTTTACAAATAGAAAATTTCTTTAACTACATACGTTGAACTTTATTTTAATCAAAACAGAGGCAGGACTTTGTATTTTTCAGAATAAAAATTCATTTTATAACTGGACACAAGTTAAAAGTTGTACTGAAAAATAATGTGGTATCCCGTTTTGCTTTTACTAACGTGTGGTTGATTCCAACATGTTTTTGCTGGTGTAACTGGTCGTTATATTTGGTTTTATGGCACATAGGACAAAATCTAATGGGACACTTATACAAGCAAAACATAATTTAATATTAACTTTTCTGCGGGAGCTACCGTCTTGTCCTAATGAGTTAAAAGATTGGTGACGGTATATACCAATGTCCCTAAATTTTTCACTATATTTGGCGGCATATACCGCGAATGTGTTAAAATGATTTTTGTTATAATACCTCTAAAATTTTAAGAAAGTTGCTTTTAATTAACCAAGTAACTCTCAAAAATGCGAAGAAACTATAGTATTAAACTCATATTTTTTAACTTAGATGTATTAAATTTGATTGACATCAATCAAAAAACTCACATATTAATTGTCCTCTGTCTACAGTTATTTATTAGACTTGCTTACTCGATTTTAAAACGAGAAAATTTATTTGAATTCAGTTAAGAGAACACTAAATATGTGAATTCATTTTAAAAACGAGAAACTGTCTTCGTTCTCCTCAAAAAATTAAAATTATTTTTACCTGAAATCTTACAATTTTCCTTAAAACCATACAAGAACATCGATATCGACATATGTATGTATGTATGTACCATAAACTAGAACTAGACTCGACAACTTTGTAAACATGCATAAAGTTTGTGTGAAAGGGAGAGCTAATCTAGTTGTTTTTATATAGATATCTCTTCACACAAACTTTATGCACGTTATACAGTTTATGCAAAATATGATTCGGACCCTTTTTATACGTCAAAGTTGAGTACTCTGGTTGAGTACTCTGTGGTATGTACATAAATACTTGTATACATACGTACGCAAGTATGTATGTAAGTTTAGTTTCAAGCTTAAATAAAACTCAACCACTTTTGTTTAATGCTTTACTAGAACTAACTTTTTATTTTTATCTTCAAATATTCTTAGCTTAGACTTATGAACTATTTCTGCATGATCAGCACAACGATCATGGATGATGAAATTCCATTGATCGTTGGGCTATCAGCAGATTTTTTTTTTTTTCACTAATTTTATTTATTGTATCTTCATTAATCTGAACTAACAATAAGTATTCAAATCTTAAATATAGATATAATAATTAGGCCCAACCAGTGTCGGACATAAACTTAGTGATAGTAATTAAAAATACATAAATGTAGAGTTAAGCACAAAAAATATTTTCAAAAAGTTTCATCTGCAGTGTGGCGTATTAAAGCCGTAGTATCCCTCTTTTTTAAGCGGATGTGTCCAGTAAAGTTCAAGATATTACGAGCAAGGGGATTAGGATGGAACTCGAGTTTTGATAAATATTTGCCTGCATATTTTGCAATTTCAGCGGTCACAAGTGGCATATTTAAATCACGATGTAAAATTGAATTTTTGATGTACCATGGAGCCGATGTTATTAACCTTAAAATTTTGTTTTGCATACGTTGGATTCTCTCTACATTGGAAGCTGAAGCAGTGCCCCATAGCTGAATTCCGTAACACCATATGGGTTTCAAAAGCGACTTGTATATTAAAAGTTTACAATCTAGACTGAGGGTAGAATTTCTACCAATCAGCCAATGTATCTGGGTTAATTTAAGTTTCATTTGTGTCAGTTTAGAATCAATGTGGTGTTTCCATGTAAGCCGTCGGTCAAGGTGTATACCAAGGTATTTCACCTGTGAATGTTGCGGAACAACTTGATTGTTGATTCGAATGGGGGAACAAGTGTCTCTTCGTAGAGTAAATGTGACATGAACACACTTTTGTTCATTTACTTTTATTCTCCATAAGTTCAACCACAGCTCCAACAGGTTAATATGTTCCTGAAGATATCGGGATGCCTCGTGAGGGTTTTCATGCATGCTAAGGCAGGCTGTATCATCGGCAAATGTAGAAGTTAGGATATTACTGCTTAAAGGCATATCACAGGTATAAATCAAATACAAAACTGGCCCCAGTATACTCCCCAGTGGCACACCGGATGAGATAGTTTCGGCCACACTCATGAAGTCTCCTTCCACAACAGTGAACTTCCGGGCAAGAATGTAACTTTCTAAAAGATTTACTATGTTTATTGGCAGATATGTCTTCAATTTTAAAATAAGGCCTTCGTGCCACACTTTATCAAATGCCTGAGAAACATCAATAAAGAGGGAAGAACAATACTTCTTTTCTTCAAATGTTCTTCTTATAAAATGTACCAATCTATGACATTGTTCAATGGTGCTATGCTGACTTCTAAAACCAAATTGATGGTCCGGTATGCAACCAAAATCATTTAGAATTGGGCACAATTTTGTCATGAGCAGCTTTTCGAAGAGCTTTGAAATTGTTGACAGTAAACTTATTGGCCTATATGACTCAGCCTTGGTAAGATCTTTGCCCGCCTTAGGAATCATTTTGACCATGGCAAGTTTCCAGCTGTGTGGATAATACTCCAGTCGTAAAATGCCATTAAAAATAAACAACAGGATTCTAATAGCAATACGAGGCAACTTCATCAGCATCTTGTTACTAATTCCATCAATACCCGGAGCCTTCTTTGGGTTGGTTTCAGCAATTAGTTTATTTACATCACGCATCTTAAACTTTGTGGGTCGAGGGGGTAGAGCAACTACACTCGGCAAATTAACAGCACCAGTACATGTGTTTGGGGTAAATACGTTTTTTAAATGACCAGCAAATATGTTACCTTTTTCAGTATTGGTTCTTGCCCAACCTCCGGTAGAAGTGCGCAGGGGTGGTTTAGACTCAACGGGTGTTTTAAGTTTTTTAGCAGCGCGCCACAAGGAGTAATTAGATGCTGCTGTGACATCAAGACCTTCCAGATAGTTCCTAAGAGAAGCAGATTTTTCAGATGCAAGCAACTCTTGGAGTCGTTTAGTGCATTCTCTAAGTCTGATTTTATGTTGGGGCGATCTGTGCTGTTGCCATTCCCTTCTAGCTCTTCTTTTTTCACATACGAGACGTTCAATGTCCGCAGAATAAATTCTATTAAACCCAGTCTGCGGATGGGAGGTAGTGGCATGTTTAGCAGCCTGTTTAATATTCTCGGTAAGATTGGCAATGTTAAGTTCAATATCATCGGGAGTTCTTAGGTTGATGTTCTCCGTACAATGACTACTGAGATATTTTTTGAACCCCAGCCAATTAACATTATTTATAATCTTCGCATATGGGTGAGGTAAGTCACTTCTTAGTGGGCTACAAATTGTAACGATCGTGGGAGAGTGATCAGAGGAGAGATCATGGGAAGCTTCAACATGAATTAAATCCCTAGAGATATTTTTCATGACACCAAAATCTATAACATCCGGAATTTTTTGTATGTCAGTAGGCCAGTAAGTAGGCTCCCCGCTCGAAATGACATCCAAACCCATTTTTGAAATTGTGTTGAACAATGCTCGACCTCTAGGAGTAATAAGACGCGATCCCCAGAACGTATGTTTTGCATTGTAGTCCCCAGCTGCTACGAAACAAGGTCCAAGAGTTTTGTAAAAATCCTCGTATTGATCCTCAGTGAATGAAAATCTGGGAGGGGAGTAAACTGATGATATCACAAGATTTGAACAAAAATTTTCGATGCAAATATTTGTTGCTTGTAGATGGTCTTCACAAGTGTTCTCAAGAATATAGTGTTTGAGTCTTGACTTTATTAGAACTGCTGATCCTCCGCATGCTCTTCCTCTCGGGTCCTTAGTATCATATAACGTGTAGCCACTCATTTTAAAAAAGCTTCTCGGAGTCAAATGAGTCTCAGATACCAACATTATATCAATATTTTTTTCCGTGAGAAAGTGCTCAAGTTCATATTTGTGTTGGCGAATGCCGTTTGCGTTCCAGAAACATACTTTTAACGTGTTCATGGCTTGTTAACTAATGCTAGAAGCAGTGTGTTCTGCATTCTCAGCATTTCTTGCATCATGCTAGTCATATTTGTCGTAAAGTTGTTTATAGTTTGCACCAAATTGTCTATAGTAGCTTCAAGGCGACTGAAATTAAAGCTTGGGTTTGCACTTGTTGTATTAGATGGTGGTGACACTTTTTGAACGGGAATAGAGTTGATCTTCACAGCGTCAGCATACGATACATGTGAAGTGATTGGTTGGGCCATTAGGGGATGAGTAGCGGAGTACGTATTTCCTGCTTGCACTGGGGTTACTTTAGGCTTTTGACTCATAGCCTGTTTAACGAAAGAATATACAGGACATCCCCTGTAGTTAGCAGTGTGATTACCTCCACAATTACTGCACTTCTTTTCCTTCTGGTCCTTCGACTTATTGCAAATAGCAGTGTTGTGTAATTCACCGCACACAACACAAACAGTAGGTAATTTACAATAAGTTTTGGTATGACCATATTCTTGACAATTATGGCACTGTACGGGTCCAGAACGCTTGTGTGGTTCTTCAACTGTGATTTTTCGGTATAAGAGATATTTTAGGTTATAAATTGGATGGGTCTCATTTTTCTTCAATTTTATATCATTTGGCTCCAATTCAACACGAAATAAAGGTTGGGGGATCTTCTCCCTGTTTATTATGTTAGAGACATTCTTTACCTTAAATCCCTGGAGGGTGAGAGCATCTTTTATTTCCTCAGGAACAACATAAGAATCTATGCCTTTCAATACGATCTGTAGGCCTTTAGCACTCTTCAGCTGGAATGTGTAGAAACTTGTTTTATTCTTTTCGAATTCGTTAACCATTTTGCGGAAATCTTTTTCCTCGTATATTTGAATCTTTGTTTCATCAATATTACCACGTTTGATTGGGACAATGTGAAATGCCTTTTCACCAATGACCGAAATTAATTTTTTAATAAGGGTGTTAGAATTTTTTTCCCTCAAATAGATTGGTGGTGGTTTTGAGGTTTTATTCGAGGGTAAGTCGGGTTTGTCGGTGATATCTTGCAAAATTTTAAAACGGTTTAGACGGTTAGCTGAGTTGGCGTCGATATCCCTGGATATCTTGGGAGCCGATGAGATTTTAGATGAATTTGGGCTTCGCCCGCGCTTTACTACTGTGATATATCTGTCCATTCCGACAGGCACTTTAGGTTTCTCAATATTATTGTTTATAGTGATAACTGGGTTAAGTGATGAACACGAGCCCGGAGCGGATAATGGCGCTGATTTGAATAAAGAAGTAGTAGGCAGCGGTAATGTTATAGAATCACTACTTGGCATCGGAGTAAGCGAATTTGATCGCTCACGTAAAATTGGCTTTGCCGTTAGAAAAAGACTATCATCAAATTTTTTATTTTTATTGTTTGCATTAAGAGCTTCAGAACTCACAGTAAAGTAGGCATTTCTGCCGTTAGAACTCACTTCACAATTTTTTGTTTTTGAGGTACTCATACAGAGTATTCCTCAGTCACTTTGTTTGTGGTTTTTTGTTTGTTTTTGTTGTTTCAGTTTATACGAAAAATATTATTAATGCAAATAAAGCAAATTTAACAAAAACTGTACTTATTACGAATCAGTACTTATTAAGAATATTTTTTTTTTGTAATTTTTGTTTGTTTAGTATGTAAGAAAAAAACTCCGCTAATACGTCCGTTCACTACGAAGGTTCAACAAGACTATCAGCAGATGTGCAGAAAACGAAATCAATACCATTATAAACAATTTCATGGATTATTGTTTACAAAACCATTGGCTCTTCCTGGGCCATTGGTTCTTCTTGGGTGGCATATATAACTCGCCCTCGCTTAGAATTCGAGTCTCTTCGAATTAATGTGAACAAGAAATCTTTCTTGTAAATTACAAGCAAGATCACAATGCAAGTAACTAACCCGTAAATTGCATAAAAATTGTAATTTATGTTTTGTTTCAAATACACCTCATTATTGGTATCAAGATTAATCATTTGTGGTACATCCAATAGTCTGGTTTCGTTCTCTGGTATCACATTAAAGTTAGGGATTACAATATTCATTTTAGTTTCGTATCTTTTTAAAAAATAATCATTTATTTGAATTCCACATTTTTCAGTTCTCACAAAATAATTTCCATCCAAAAAATATGTGAAATTGTTACAAAAATTCGTTAAATTATGTTTAACATTAATTAATATTAAATTTCCGATATCTATCTCTTTTACAACAGTTCGGACGGATTTTCTTCTGGAACAGTTTCTATAATTATTCTTGATTAGGTTTAAAATGCAATCATTTGGTCGTAACATCTTTGGTAAAAAATTTTCTTCATTTACAATAAAAGTTGTATTTTCTATTTTAACAATTCTTGTTTCATTAATATCAATTTGCATGCCCCTTTTATTGGGGACAGGCATAATATAATTAGTTATATACATCTCGTTAAAGAATTCCGGAACCGAAATTACAAATATAATTACATCATTTGACAATGAGCCAATGTTAAATTTTAAGTGTCTTAATTTAGAACTATCAATATTATATAAATCAATTTCATCATTAGTAAGTACAAATCTACTCATTACGTTATATCTTGCCATCAAGATGTTTTCCTGTATTCTCTCAATTTTATCCTTGATTTGGTTAATTATCGGCCAATAACTATTATATTTTATGACTGGTATATTTTTTATAATTTCTTTTGACATGCTTGCGTTAAACAAAAGCTTATTTGCTTCCAACAGCAAATGGATATTTTGCATAAATTTTTGTATGTCCGTATTGATCTTTATCTGTTTGTTTAAGTTTCCAATCACCCGCTGCTGGTTCATGTCAATTTTTGCGAAGTGTGCATCAATTATCTCCCTGTCCTCATCGTCCATATTTCCGAATAGCCATTTTATGGTTCTTCCCCCAAAATTCAGTAAACCTCTTTTGCTTCTAGTATGAATTGTTATTGTTGACATTAAATGTTCTAGCTCTATTATCTTATCCTGCAGACCCAATGACATTTCACCTTGTTTTATTAAGAAATTTTTTGAAACTTCTATTTTGACCTTTTGAATGGTCGCCCTAATATCTTCCAAATCAAAAACATGTATTATTTTATTATATCTACGAATCACGGAAATATGTTCACTTTCTATCATCACATATCCCGCCTCCGATTCGATTTTTGTAATTTCCACTGTGGCCACTGCGGTTGATACCATTGAAAGGAAAAGAGCAACCCCGATCATCTAAAAAGAGGACATGTACAAATATTACGTGAGAACAAACTCTTACGATTGTTTTGTTTATTTTTCCTTCATCTAATAATTTTTAAAGGTCGTTTTATCTGTACGATATCGATGCGTTTCATCCTAACAGGATTATATTTATTATATCTTTTAGCAGTTTTATGTCTTTGGCCCTGTATGTTCTTTATATACAAATTATCAGGGTTATAATTCGGTACGGGTTCCCTCTTGAGATTAATTCGTTTAATAGCTTTTTGCTTTCTTGTGTTCATTTGCAAGGCAATTCTTGAAAAATCCAAATCCGAACGATTAATAAAATCCATAGGCTTAATTCCTATGGTGGAATGAATTGAATTATTATAATATCCAATCGCTCTAATGACCAACTCCTCTGTATCCATATTCTCCTTGCTTCTTTTAATCACTCTAATATGCTCTAAACGCGTAGAGTGTAATCTCTCAACATCTGAGTTTCCTGTATGTGAATTCGGTGTTGTAAAGTGGGCATTAATGTTCCTCTCTGAACAAAATAATTTCATATATGCGTTATTGAATTCATTATCCAAAATCAAAGTTTCGGGCTTTCCCAAATATAAGCATATAAGTAAATAAGGATAATGATAATTGTTAAGTTAGTTATTAAGTTTATAATTCTCACATGTACATATATAAATAGAAATAAGATAGAGTAAGAAACCATGAATACATAATCTATAACTCTCACACATACAAATATAAGTAAATAGAAATAAGATAGAGTAAGAAACCATGAATACATAATTTATAATTCTCACACGTACATTTATAAATAGAAATAAGACTCATATGAAAATAAAATAAAGAGACACAGGCAGTCTTGATGTGACAACCAAAGCCTACAGATCAGAAGTGGTTGAATTTGCGCGCTTAGTTTTTCTGTAAAATTTAAAATAAACAAACATATACATATGTCTGCCATCGACATAAAAAGAATATTAATAAAAGACTTAAAGTGGTGGTGCCAAAATAACGGCGTAGAGTCCAGTGGCACGAAAAACGTCATACTGACAAGAATTCAAAGCGACCCAACAAGATTGGAAAAGTGCCTGAAAGATCTGGGTAAAATAGCAGATATGTCGCAGCAAGAAGATGACGATGATTTGCAGGAGTGCGAAGACAACGAACTAAACGGTGCATTTGGTTACAGTATAAAACAAAAACAATGTAGCGAAGAAGTTGATGACAAAGACGATGGAAATGTAGAGACACAACAACAAAAATGTGAAGATAAATTTAGAGGTGATACCAATGACAATGTAGAGCTGCAGGAAAAAAGAAACGATGAAAATGAAAAAGGTAACCTGGCTAAAAAAAGTATGGAGGAAAATACAGAAACTGAAACAGACAAACAACGTGAAGAGATAGAATTATTAAAAAGACAAATAGAAATTTTGGAAAAGAAAAAAAAGTTATTAGAACTACAAAACGAGTTGGTTGAGTGCAACATTAATGGAGAGAGAAATATAGGCAGAAAAGTAGAGACCAACAGTGTACCGTTCGAAACATTAAAAGAACTTTTACCAAACTTTGACGGCGAGAACAATTTTATAGGCTGGCGGTCACTAGTAAACAATATACGTCAAAATTATTTGGTCAATGATAACATATTGCGTGCGTTAATATGTAGCAAGTTAAAGGGCAGAGCACAGGAATGGCTATATACGAATCCAAAATATATGAGTGAGACGTTCACCGATTTTTTAAATGATATGGAAAGTATGTTCGGTTCAAAGGAATCTAAATTACAGATTCGCAATAAAATACAAAATCGTCTGTGGCAAACGGGAGAGCGATTTGAAACATACTTCAACGAAAAACTTATGTTAGCAAATAGCCTAAAAGTGGATGATGATGAGTTCATCGAATATGTGATAGAGGGTATCCCTGACGTTAGTTTACGAAATACGGCGAAAGTACGTGGCTTTACCACAAGTAATGAAATTCTACAAGCTTTTCGCACGGTCGAACTCAATCAGGTAAAATACGCTCAGGCGGGTAAAGTTGCTAACAATGATGGTAAGGTCAATACCGCGAACCGAGGTGATAGGCGGGATGTTAAATGCTACAACTGTAATAGCAAGGGACATATAGCAAGCGAATGTCGAAAGCCAAAACGAGAGGATGGAACATGTTTCGCTTGTGGAGAACGGGGACATCAAGCCAAAGACTGCAGGTTGTACAAAAAGATGAACCGGAAAGATGAACAAGATGATTATGTAAGCCTTTTAGAGTTTAAGTTTCTAACAAGTAGTGATGAAAATGTATCTGTATTTCTAGAATGTCTCATAGATTCAGGCAGCCCCATAAGTTTTATTAAACAATTGTATGTTCCAAATACAATTAAAATATTTCAAAACAATGAAGGAAGTTATTTTGGTATCAATAAAAGTGAATTAAAAATATATGGATTTGTAAAATGTTCAGTTTATTTTGCTAATAAAAATTTTTTTTTGAAATTAATGGTTGTGGACAACGAATCTATGGGATATCCTAGTAGAACAAGGTTGATTACTTTGAATGAAATTACAACAAAGAACATTAAATGTGTGAATAATGAAAAATGCCAAAGGGAGAACAAAAAACATTGCAATTACAGTGTAGAAAGTTATTATGTGAATTCTTTACCAGATGGTATACCGGCAAACGGACACATTGAAAAATTAGGAAAAACAAAGATAGATAGTGGCGGTAAAGAGGAAGACATTGACTTAGATAATTTCGATAGACAAATGTTACTTATAGATTGTGAAGAGGAAAAATTGGGATATGATTTAGGAGAACGACTTACTTTTAGGCAGAAAAGAGAATTTGAACAACTATTTGAGGATTCATACGTAAGTCCAGAACGGCCTGATGAACCTTTGATAAAGTGCGAAATGCGCTTGATAGTAGAAAATGGAAAAGTGTTTAATTATTCGCCAAGAAGGCTATCGTATTCTGAGAAAATAAAACTACAGGCTATTATAGACGAACATTTGGCAAAGGGCTTCATACGCCCAAGTGAATCAGAATATGCGTCTCCGATAGTATTAGTGAAAAAGAAAACAGGTGATTTAAGGATGTGCGTTGACTTTAGGGAGCTAAATAAGATTACGACTAAAACAAAGTTTCCTATTCCTGTGATAGATGATTTGTTGGATAGGTTAGTGAACAAGACTATATTTTCGAAAATGGATTTGAGAAATGGCTACTATCATGTGTATATGCATGAGGAATCAATAAAATATACATCGTTTACAACACCTTTAGGACAATTTGAGTTCCTAAGGATGCCTTTTGGGCTTACAAACGCACCTTTTACTTTTCAACGGTTTATAAATAAAATATTTAACGACATGGTACAAGCGGGTAAAGTAATTATATACCTTGACGATATATTGGTGGCTACGGAGAGTTTGGAAGAGCATAATAATGTGTTGAGGGAAGTTTTTAAGCGTTTAGTGGATAACAAATTAGAGCTAAGGCTGGACAAATGTAGTTTTCTACAAAATGAGGTTAAATACTTGGGCTATATAATATCAAAGGAAGGCATAAAGGCGGACAATGATGGGATAAGGGCGATACAGGATTTTCCGGTACCAAGTAAGGTGCAAGAGGTACAAAGTTTCTTAGGAATGTGCTCTTACTTCCGTAGGTTCGTACGAGATTTTTCAATTATAGCAAAACCACTTCACGACCTTACAAAGAAGGATAGAACATTCAACATAGGACCCGCTGAGCTGGAATCCTATAATATGCTTAAAAGGAAAATGATAGAGGCTCCAGTTCTATCAATCTATGATCCGAGAGACGAGACAGAATTACATTGCGATGCCAGTTCACTGGGTTTTGGGGCGATACTCTTACAGAGGAAAAGTGACAATAGGTTTCATCCAATATTTTATTTTTCAAAGAGAACTACAGAGGTGGAGTCACGTTATCACAGTTTCGAACTGGAAACTCTAGCGATAATTTACGCTTTAAAGAGATTTAGGGTATATTTACAGGGGATAAACTTTAAATTGGTTACAGATTGTAACTCCTTAACATTAACCCTCAACAAAAAAGAACTGAACCCAAGAATAGCCAGATGGGCGCTGGAACTGCAGAATTACGAATTTAAGTTAGAACACAGACCTGGCAAAAGGATGCAACATGTAGATGCTCTAAGTAGATGCAATACAATATTAGCGATAGGAGAAAATACATTTGAGGACAATCTTTTGATTTCTCAGACAAAAGATGAGAAGTTAGGGAAAATACGGGAAATGTTGAGTAAAGAAGAACATGGACTATATGAGATGAGAAATGGTGTGATATATAGGAAGGAAAAAGGGAATTTAGTGTTTTGTGTACCTGAACATATGGAAGGGCATGTACTTTTTAAATACCATAATGAAATGGGGCATGTAGGGGCGGATAAAGTTACGGAAATAATTAAGAGAAGTTATTGGTTTCCAAACATAAGAAAAAAAGTGATAGATCATATAGCAAACTGTCTGAAATGTATTACATATTCTGATAAAGCGGGAAAACGAGAGGGGTTAGTTTACATAGTACCCAGAGGAGATATACCTTTTCAAATTGTTCACATAGATCACTATGGACCGATTAATATTAAGGATTCCACAAAGAAACATGTTATAGTTGTAACAGACGGTTTTACAAAATTCGTACGGCTGTACGCGACTAAAAGCACTAAGTCCAGGGAGGCAATTGATGCCCTAGCTGAATATTTTAGAGCATATAGCCGACCAAACTACATTGTGTCAGACAGAGGCACATGTTTCACGTCGGAAGAATTCGAACATTTTTTAAAAGAGAATAATGTTAGACACATTAAAGTTGCAACAGGATCTCCACAGGCAAATGGACAAGTGGAAAGAATTAATAGGGATTTAGGACCAATGATCAGTAAATTAATGACAACAGAGAGAAACAAATCGTGGCATAGTGTGTTGCCAGAGGTGGAACATGCAATGAATAATACGGTCCATAGAAGCATTAACCAATGTCCAAGTATAATGTTATTTGGAGTAGTACAAAGAGGTAAAGTAGTTGATAATGTTAAAGAGAATATGGTAGACAAGGAACAAAGTAAAGACAATACGAGCTTAAGTGATATAAGGAAAGAAGCGGAAAAGATTCAGAAGCGAGTTCAACTTTATAATAAAAATTATGTAGACGGGAAACGTAAGAGTCCAGTAATGTATAGGGTAGGAGACTATGTAATGATTAAAAATTATAGCTCAGCGGTAGGGGTTTCAAGTAAGCTATTACCAAAGTTTAGGGGCCCAATGAGGGTAACAAAGGTGTTAGGCAACGACAGGTATTGTGTCAAGGACATTGAAGGTTTTCAACGGACACAAAGACCCTACGAAGGAATTTGGGAAGCACAAAATATGAAGCCGTGGCTGAAGGGAAGCATAAGAAGAATAGGTCAAGACAGTAGTTCGAAAGTTAACAAGGATAAGGAACGGAATACGTATAAAGAGGAACATAGGATTGGATGTAGGACCAGTAGTATGAGGAAGGTAAAAGTAGCCTAGTATCAGGGGATCCTAGAGATCAGGACGGCCGAGTTGTAAGCATATAAGTAAATAAGGATAATGATAATTGTTAAGTTAGTTATTAAGTTTATAATTCTCACATGTACATATATAAATAGAAATAAGATAGAGTAAGAAACCATGAATACATAATCTATAACTCTCACACATACAAATATAAGTAAATAGAAATAAGATAGAGTAAGAAACCATGAATACATAATTTATAATTCTCACACGTACATTTATAAATAGAAATAAGACTCATATGAAAATAAAATAAAGAGACACAGGCAGTCTTGATGTGACAACCAAAGCCTACACAAATAAGAAATTCTCTCATCTAATTTAGTCTTAATTGTGCACATATTTCTATCGCTGAGCCTATGAGCGGAACCTAATTTAGTAAATCGGTCAATGGTAGTCAAAAAGCAATTTTTATGAACATGAAATATGTCCGCATGCACAATCTGGTTTGGCCTGTTGGGTGTTTCGGTGAAATTAAAATATTTTCTGAAGGGTTTTCTCTCGTACTTATTTTCGGCGCATACCTGACAACTATTTATATATTTGTTAATATATTTAACCAAATTCGGATAAAAATACTTAAACTTCAATTCTTCGAAATTTTCAACAACCCCTCTATGATTGGTTTCGATATGGTTATTTTCGATCACTTGCAACAATCTTTCCACGTTTTCAACGTCCACTGCCAATTTTGCGCATTTTATAAATTTTAAATGGTTATCATTTGAAAAAAGTTGGATTAATTTATTTTGGATAACATTATAATCCGAATCGCCTAATTCGGAATAAATTTCCACTGTACCTTTATTCAATTCTCTTCTAAAGATGTCATTTAAATAATGATCATTTGACAGATCATTCCTCTCGACGTAAATTATTTTATATTTATTATACAATGTTTCTGTTTCTTTCTCCTTATGATTCAAAATTCTAATTTGCTTTCTATACTTATTAACAACTGTCTCACTTATGAGAAAGTGTTCATTCAAACCTTCATTGGCACTGTGAACAGTGCTCATATCACTGCCTGTTAGCTCAAACAGCGATTTAACATCCAAATCTTCTTCATCTTTCACATCGGGCCCCCGAATTCTACTTAAAAAGTCGGCAACCTTATTATCCTTTCCCTTCAAATATTCCACATCAAACTCAAATTCTCCCAGCATTATTTTCCATCGAATTATTCTAGAATTTGGCTCCTTCAAAGAATATAACCATTCCAATGGTTGATGGTCAGTTCTCACCAAAAATTTCCTCCCATACAAATATGGTCTAAAGTATTTTACACCCCAGACAATGGCCAACAGTTCTTTTTCCAAAGTATGGTAATTTCTTTCGGCACTATTTAAAGTACGGCTGGCATAACAAATAGGTCTACCTTTCTGACTCAAGACCGCACCAATAGCTATATCGCTGGCATCGGTGGTCAGCACGAATTCTTTATCAAATTCTGGGTAGGCTAGGATGGGGTATGTTGTAAGTAGAGTTTTTAATTTCTCAAAGGAGTCTATGTATTCCTGGTCTCGCATATTTATATGAGTATCTTTCCTAAGATACTTTATCATTGGATTGGCTATTGTTGAATAGTTTTTTATAAACTTCCTGTAAAAGCCAGATAACCCCAAAAATGATTTTATTTGTTTGACACTTCCCGGTAATTTCAAATCTCTAATAGCCTTTATCTTTTCCGGGTTCGGAGTAATACCATCGGGAGTTATGATATGACCAAGAAATTCAGTATATTTGGTAAGAAATTTACATTTGTCCAATTGGACCTTTAGATTGAATTCATTCAATCTTTTAAATATTTTATTTAGACTCTCAAAATGTTCTTTGATTGTCACGGAGAAAACCAAGATATCATCCATGTAAATGACGCAAATCTTATTGATGTAATCACTTAGTACATGATTCATCATTCGTTGAAATGTTGCCGGCGCATTCTTTAAACCGAAGGGCATACGAATGTACTCGAAGTGCCCCATTGGGGTAGAAAATGCGGTTTTCTCAATATCCCTTTCGTCCATCAATATCTGATAGAACCCTTTAGCCAAATCCAAGGTGGTATAGTATTGCGAACGACCCAATTTATCGAACAGAGATTCCATGTTCGGAATCGGAAATTTGTCCTGCATTGTTACTTCGTTTAATTTGCGATAGTCTATAACTAATCGCCATTTCTTAATCCCAGTATCGCTCATTTTCTTCGGAACTATCCAAAGGGGTGAACTATATGGGGATTTACTAGGTCTTATAATACCTTGTTGCAACATTTCCCGGATTTGCCTTTCAATTTCCTTTTCGTGAATTTGGGGATAACGGTATATTTTTGAATATATTGGTTTGTCTGATGTAGTTATGATTTTGTGCCTAATGCTATTGGTACTAGTTAAATTTTGTCCTTCAGTATAAAATGCTCCTATTTACTTGTAAAAATTTAGACAGTTTTTCTCTTTCCTCTGAGCTCAGGTCATCGTGCATAAATTCATCCAGCTCCCTATCACACCCCTCCACACAAAAAATATCTCTATATTCGAAAGGTGGTTTATTTTCGCCAATAAATATGGTTGAGTCTCTAATTTTTAATTCGTTATGAAGCAAATCTATTTGTGCACCTAAAGGAGACAAAATATTATTACCTATTATGCAGTCGAATGGTTTATTTTTAAGGTTTACAAGTTTTATAGACATCGTTTGGCCTGGACTGTTGAATTCGTCTGGCAAATTAACGATCACTTCATTCTCTACAACGGAAGAGCCAATGAGTGTATTTAGTTTGATAGGGTTTATTAATTTTCTACGGTTTGAAATCCTTCCAAAAAACATGGAATCGCCCAAGCTGGTAGCTGCACCCGTGTCCACCAGGCACCTTGCACGAAGGAACCCGAACGTTAGTATTACTATTGGTAATGTACAGCCTGAGGCTGTTGAGGAAAATTTTCAAATTGCGCATGGTCAACTTCCATGGGCATGGGCGCCTGATATTGCACACGCTTATTATCTACCGGATTCTAATAAAAATTTCCGTTATATCGATTCGCATTTCTATGCAAATTTGAACGAGAATGATCTACGTTTCTTTTAGAATTTTGTTGATTAAACCTTGGGTAAGACTGATTAAACTTCGAGTTGTAATTTCGATTGTTTTGATTTGGGTTGATATTTCGCCCTACATTTTCCCTTCTATAATTTTGTTGGTAACTGTAATGTCTTTTACAGTGTTTTGTCGATAAAATTGCTTCGCTCATAAGGCCATTCTCCGTTAAAAAGCTTCGAGAGCTGCTCACGCTCGAAATACCATTTTGAAGCAACAATAATTTTATATTTAAACTCAAGTAATTTATATAAATATCGAATATTAATTTAACATTATTTGTAGGCGTAAAATTAGCATCCTTCACTAATTCTAAACTGTATTTTGTATTCATTTTATTCAAGCATTGTTCCAACCTATAATGCAATTCTTCAATATTATTGACATTTAAATTCATGGCCTCTTCCCTAATGGAGAAATAGGATTCCTTAACCCCGAATTCCTGTCTTAATTTATTTAGAATATTTGTCCATGTGGGTTCTGTGAGTGTTTCCACAGCGTTCAGAGCTCGACCCTGAATTTTATTGGCCAAAATTGTTTGCACGATCGCTTTATTGGCGTCTTCAGTCAACGATAATACCGTTGTCACATCCCTATGGTAATTTTGCAGAGAATATTTAGATTAGGTCTGTTTGTTTACGTGATATTTTGTAACAAATTGTGCAAAATGTTGCTGGATGTTGTTCGTTTCATTTCTCCAGCAGGAAAATTTATTTAAATTGAGAGAAGGAGAGTCAGAAAATTGACATTTGAATAACTGAGAACTTGCAAAATCTTGCTGAAGAAATTTTGTTCAGTAAAATTTTGCAAGATAGAACAGATGTTTTGACTGCTTCTTCTTAACAATTAAAAAGTAAACAAAAAAGTTTTATTTGTGAAATATTTTGCTGAAAGTTTTCAAAGTAATAAGAAACCAACTTTAAATTGGGTTTTTGGACAAAATATGTATGTATGTATTTATGTATTCACACTAGAAACCACAAAAACTTGAATTGAAGCTATAAATATTTATTTATTTATTGAAAACTTCATTCTTAACACATATGAACATAAGTACACATGAACTTTCTTTTGAAATAGCATTATTCATCAGCTGTTCAGCAAAATAACTGACAAAATCCTGCAAAATGCTGTTCGCGAACTTTTTTGCAAATTTTTATAATTGATAGCAATTGAGAGTATATTTGGTAATTTTCTCTATCACGAAGCTGCTGGATAAATATTGCTGGAAAAGTAAACAAATAGACCTATTCTCCATCAAAAACAGGCAAGCTTCTTGCCTCTCGCAAGCAGTCAGTAAGGCCTAATTGTGCCACAATAATAATAATTAGGTATTTTCCTTTTATATCAAATTCAAACGTTTGCACAAAAAAAGTTTTCTTTTTTTTCTTACACCTCCTTTCGGTGAGTAATCAAGGATAAAGAAAATGAGAGGAGATTAAAATTGATAGGCAAGAAAAAAAATTCGTTAAAATCTACCAAACAAAGTATGTATAAATGTCTTTATTCAGGGAGAAAAATATAATATGCGCATGATACAAACTAAGGAAATTTTGTATGAAAAAGAAATTTAATTAATTTGAACTTAAACACAAACCACAAAAAAATTATCTTTTGTTTTTTATAGAATATTAATGGAGAGGTTTAAAATTTATAAACAGTGTCCACAAAACGAAAGCTTACTTTTGTTATATCATCCGCTGACGAACTCCAATTTCAAAATCCTGTTTTAGTTGTTGTAGTCTTCTTCAGTTGCTTAATATCAGGTAATAGTTGTGGCCTTACAATATATGTACATATGTATGTAGTTGATTGACTGTTGTCTTGTAGCAGTCAAAAATTCATTTATTCTTCTCAGCTTTATTGGTGCTGCAGTGTTACGTGTTGGTTGTATTTTTGTTGCTGGGTTTTCTTCAATTTTCCTTCTATAGTTGTTTCTCTAGTTTTTTTTTATTTATTTCGATCCTTTCTTACAATCCTTTTTATTATTTTTCAGTATCTATTTAACTTTTCATTTTGAGTATTTTATTAAAATTGAGTTCTAGTTGGTTCCTTTGTATTTTACAACAATTCACTTAAATTATGTTCTTGAAAATATTCCGGGATTGATTTTTTTCAGTTTTTTTTGTTTTTAAGAGTTCTTTAAAATAATTCATTAACTTTTTATGAATAACAACACTGTTAGTCTTTATAACAGATTTATTTTATTTTACTTTGTGTGACCCTATTTTTCACTTGGGGTCCTGTCACGGTCGCCAGTATAGTTTCAAGCTTAAATAAAACTCAACCACTTTTGTTTAATGCTTTACTAGAACTAGCTTTTTATTTTTATCTTCAAATATTCTTAGCTTAGACTTATGAACTATTTCTGCATGATCAGCACAACGATCATGGATGATGAAATTCCATTGATCGTTGGGCTATCAGCAGATGTGCAGAAAACGAAATCAATACCATTATAAACAATTTCATGGATTATTGTTTACAAAACCATTGGCTCTTCCTGGGCCATTGGTTCTTCTTGGGTGGCATATATAACTTGTATACCCAATTAGTTTAGTAAAATAAGCATTTCCCTGCCACACAAGTCATGCGACACGAGCTTATAGGCGAGAATTGAAGAGGAGCCATAGTAGTGAACCATGTACATATACATATGTATGTACATATCTGCTCCTTTTAGTGCATTGCATCGGCTTTATTAATTTTATCTGTTTTCTCATTCTTCACATAGTGTTAAAAGTCTGATTTGGGCCCTTTTCAAACGTCAAAGTTTGAATATGTACGTATGTCTGTTTAAATATGTACGTATGCCTCAGCTTAACTTTTTGATACCACTTTCCTGTACTTTAAATATAATAATAACACAGTGCAACACGAAAAAAAAAACCATATACGGACACCACTACGTGATAAAAGACTAAAAAAAGACCCGTGTCTCCCAATTTGTCCCAAAGTCATGCACTTTTTTTTTATGGGGCGCCAAAGATTTGGGGCGTTACTTTTTTCACTTTTGCGGCTACCTAAGCGCTACCTAAACGGTGTTCAGAATTATTCCCAGGAAGTTTATATGTTGTAGAAATTTGTTTATTGAGATCTTAGGTAAATTTTTGTAGTTGATTGTTTCCTTGAATTTTGAACGGTTTGCTACCTATGGACCTGAACAAGAGAAAAAGGTAAAAAAATCGAACTTTTTTAAGTTTTTTGCGATTTTTATCTGGAAGGTGAAGTTTTTTTTGATTTTATATGTTCGCAATTTTTGTTCTTTATGACAAGAGCTACAAGTTTGCCTCAGAGAGTAAATCGAAATTCGGAACGGTTTGCAAGATATGAGCCCGAGAAAATTATCATTTTTTTGCGAAAATGATACCGAGGCCCCAAATCTTTGGCGCCCCATAAAAAAAGTGCATGATTTTGGGAAAAATTGGGAGACACGGGTCTTTTTTTTAGTCTTTTATCACGTAGTGGTGTCCGTATATGGTTATTTTGCCACGACTTAAAAAATTACACACAGTGTAATTGTTGTTGTACAGGAATTGAACATGCAGATGAATAAATAAATAAATAAATGAATAAATGTTTCTTGTAAAATAGATTGCAAATTAATTAAATTATATTAAAAAAAAAGTTGTAAACTCTGTATATGTATGTACATATATTCTGTGGAGTGAACAAATACATAGGAATGATACAATATTTGAAGAGACAATTTTGATGGTGGTTTCGAATTTGAATATTTTTTTAGCTTTAGCAATATTTTCGGTAACTCTTAAGGTAAATTCACCCGTTCGTTCTGATCGTTCCGAACGCTTTTTTATATAGTTTGACGTCTCTATTTTTTTTTGAGAGTGAGAGAAAGAGAGTAAATTTAACGCGGAACAACAACAAAAATTTCGTTCAGATCGAATGGGTGAATTCACCTTTAGTAAATAATAATAAAACAATTAAAAATATTTAAAAATAATGTATAATGTAATGAATTTCCAGCGAAGAGATAAATATAACAGTTAGAATTTGGTTTTGTTAGACATGCAACCGATTGACACAAAATACATAAGTATGTATGTATGTATGTATGTACATAAGTACATACTACAAATGTACATACATTTTTAATTTGTTTTGCTGAATTAAAAAATATGTATATAAATTCGTTTTCATTAAATTAACTTTATATAGACACACTTATTTTATTGAGTTTTGTTTCACCATTAAAAATGACGACGCATCGCATGAAAGATCCTTCATTAGAAATGAAAATCAGCCTACTTATGTGCATACATATACTTATCTACTCGCTCCAGCCTCCATGGCTTCACATACTCTGTTAGCATTTTCTTGTTTAGAATATCATTTACACTCTTATAACACTTTAGGTCAGTGGTTCCCAAACTTATTTTGTCTACTGCCCACTTTGAGAATAAATATTTTTTTAGCGCCCCCATTTTTTCACCTATTTAAAAACCACTATAACTTCAAATTAAATTAATTAATTATTGTGACCTATATATGTATATTATGTATATTAACGGAGAATTCTAAACGAAACTTTTACTATAACCCGCAACTTGAAACCTGAGCGCAGTAGGTAACATACAACGGCGCTTAGGTCTCAAGTCAACTCTTACGGGCTCCACCTGCCAATATGAATGATTATTGAAACGCAACTTTATAGTATTAAAACAGAGTATCTTTTATTAAAAATATAACTAAAATAATCAATCCTTATATAAAAACTAATGTGAAGGATGAATCTGATGCTGTTTAAAAAGTTTGTTGATATCAGGTTCCAATTTACTCAAGAACAGTCGCAAGTCGCCACGTTCGGTAACAAGCAAACGATTTCTCTTTTTAGTATGCAGTGTTGTCACAGCACTAAATCCACGTTCACACAAATATGACGATGGGAATGATATCAAGAATCGTTGAACGACTGACCACAATCCAGGCTACAATTGCGGGATCGGTTTTTGTAGCCAAAATTCTTGGTAACCATTTTTGAACTTGATTTTTATTTTCTCGTTGTTGTCAATTCTATAAGTTCTTCTTCCAGCTGAGGTGACATTGCTGTGTTGACATTTGAAAACGGATCCAACACCCAGTCTGGTATTTCCAAGTTCAAAATGTGCTGGTATCGTTCGGTGAAGTCAATGTGGAGGTTTTCCAAATGTTGGCAGTAGGCAAACAATTCATCGTTACTGCATGATACTGATAAATTTGGAAAATTGTGAAACTCACGTCTGCCCAGATTCTTTTTGTGTAGAAGCAGTTTGGCTGCGAAAGCAGCAACGACGTTTTTTGTTTTAATTAAATTTAGTTTATCGCCTTGCAGTTGGAGATTCATGTCGTTGAACAATTTATACAGGTCTGTCATGTAAGTTATATCATTCTTTGATATTATGAGCTTGTCGTGCAATTCTGTATCTTTAGTTTCCAAGAACTCTATAGCAGAGTCAAACAGGTTGTAAAATCGAGTCAGACAATTGCTCTTGATAGCCAACGCACTTCAGTATGAAACAACAAACGGTTGAAATCCTCGTCATTAGTAACACAAAGCTGATGAATTAATCTATCATTCAAAGAGCTGTTGCGGATTTTATTGACTGCTTTGATGACATATTGCAGTGATTGAAATAGTTTTTCACTTAAGTTTCTAGCAACTAAATGTTGTCTATGAATAACGCAATGTACACCAAGCACATCTGGAATTTTATTTTTTAAGTACGCTATGAAGCCTTTATGGCACCCTGTCATAGCCGGAGCGCCATCCATAGCAATTGAAATAATATTTTTCAAAGGAATCTCTTTCTCATCGCAAAGCTTTTCCAATGTATTGAATATGGTTTCACCTTTTGTATCGGTCTCTAAATTTCTAGTAAATAATAGTTCTTCACATATTTTCTCATCTTTAATAAACCTCACGTAAGACAACAACAATGCTTCATTAGTTGGTAAAGTGGACTCATCAAGCTGAATTGAGAATTGACTTGTCCTCAGGCGATCGCACAATGATTCTTCAATGTTTTCAGCCATTTCATCAATTCGTCTTTGCACAGAATTATTACTCAAAGGAATTCTTCGGATAATATCTGCGGCCGGTTTATGAAGCACAGTAGTTATTACTTCATTTATTGCTGGCAATATTAACTCTTCTCCGATGTTATGTGGTTTGCCTTTTTTAGCAATTAACAAAGAGATATTAGGTCTGTTTGTTTACGTGATATTTTGTAACAAATTGTGCAAAATGTTGCTGTATGTTGTTCGTTTACTTTCTCTAGCAAGAAAATTTATTTAAATTGAGAGAAGGAGAGTCAGAAAGTTGACATTTGAATAACTGAGAACTTGCAAAATCTTGCTGAAGAAATTTTGTTCAGTAAAATTTTGCAAGAAAGAACAGATGTTTTGACTGCTTCTTCTTACCAATTAAAAAGTAAAAAAAAGTTTTATTTGTGAAATATTTTGCTAAAAGTTTTCAAAGTAATGTAGGCTTTGGTTGTCACATCAAGACTGCCTGTGTCTCTTTATTTTATTTTCATATGAGTCTTATTTCTATTTATAAATGTACGTGTGAGAATTATAAATTATGTATTCATGGTTTCTTACTCTATCTTATTTCTATTTACTTATATTTGTATGTGTGAGAGTTATAGATTATGTATTCATGGTTTCTTACTCTATATTATTTCTATTTATATATGTACATGTGAGAATTATAAACTTAATAACTAACTTAACAATTATCATTATCCTTATTTACTTATATGCTTACAACTCGGCCGTCCTGATCTCTAGGATCCCCTGATACTAGGCTACTTTTACCTTCCTCATACTACTGGTCCTACATCCAATCCTATGTTCCTCTTTATACGTATTCCGTTCCTTATCCTTGTTAACTTTCGAACTACTGTCTTGACCTATTCTTCTTATGCTTCCCTTCAGCCACGGCTTCATATTTTGTGCTTCCCAAATTCCTTCGTAGGGTCTTTGTGTCCGTTGAAAACCTTCAATGTCCTTGACACAATACCTGTCGTTGCCTAACACCTTTGTTACCCTCATTGGGCCCCTAAACTTTGGTAATAGCTTACTTGAAACCCCTACCGCTGAGCTATAATTTTTAATCATTACATAGTCTCCTACCCTATACATTACTGGACTCTTACGTTTCCCGTCTATTGTCACTTTTCCTCTGTAAGAGTATCGCCCCAAAACCCAGTGAACTGGCATCGCAATGTAATTCTGTCTCGTCTCTCGGATCATAGATTGATAGAACTGGAGCCTCTATCATTTTCCTTTTAAGCATATTATAGGATTCCAGCTCAGCGGGTCCTATGTTGAATGTTCTATCCTTCTTTGTAAGGTCGTGAAGTGGTTTTGCTATAATTGAAAAATCTCGTACGAACCTACGGAAGTAAGAGCACATTCCTAAGAAACTTTGTACCTCTTGCACCTTACTTGGTACCGGAAAATCCTGTATCGCCCTTATCCCATCATTGTCCGCCTTTATGCCTTCCTTTGATATTATATAGCCCAAGTATTTAACCTCATTTTGTAGAAAACTACATTTGTCCAGCCTTAGCTCTAATTTGTTATCCACTAAACGCTTAAAAACTTCCCTCAACACATTATTATGCTCTTCCAAACTCTCCGTAGCCACCAATATATCGTCAAGGTATATAATTACTTTACCCGCTTGTACCATGTCGTTAAATATTTTATTTATAAACCGTTGAAAAGTAAAAGGTGCGTTTGTAAGCCCAAAAGACATCCTTAGGAACTCAAATTGTCCTAAAGGTGTTGTAAACGATGTATATTTTATTGATTCCTCATGCATATACACATGATAGTAGCCATTTCTCAAATCCATTTTCGAAAATATAGTCTTGTTCACTAACCTATCCAACAAATCATCTATCACAGGAATAGGAAACTTTGTTTTAGTCGTAATCTTATTTAGCTCCCTAAAGTCAACGCACATCCTTAAATCACCTGTTTTCTTTTTCACTAATACTATCGGAGACGCATATTCTGATTCACTTGGGCGTATGAAGCCCTTTGCCAAATGTTCGTCTATAATAGCCTGTAGTTTTATTTTCTCAGAATACGATAGCCTTCTTGGCGAATAATTAAACACTTTTCCATTTTCTACTATCAAGCGCATTTCGCACTTTATCAAAGGTTCATCAGGCCGTTCTGGACTTACGTATGAATCCTCAAATAGTTGTTCAAATTCTCTTTTCTGCCTAAAAGTAAGTCGTTCTCCTAAATCATATCCCAATTTTTCCTCTTCACAATCTATAAGTAACATTTGTCTATCGAAATTATCTAAGTCAATGTCTTCCTCTTTACCGCCACTATCTATCTTTGTTTTTCCTAATTTTTCAATGTGTCCGTTTGCCGGTATACCATCTGGTAAAGAATTCACATAATAACTTTCTACACTGTAATTGCAATGTTTTTTGTTCTCCCTTTGGCATTTTTCATTATTCACACATTTAATGTTCTTTGTTGTAATTTCATTCAAAGTAATCAACCTTGTTCTACTTTGCCTTAAAAAATCCCTTCCCAAGACAATAGGATATCCCATAGATTCGTTGTCCACAACCATTAATTTCAAAAAAAAATTTTTATTAGCAAAATAAACTGAACATTTTACAAATCCATATATTTTTAATTCACTTTTATTGATACCAAAATAACTTCCTTCATTGTTTTGAAATATTTTAATTGTATTTGGAACATACAATTGTTTAATAAAACTTATGGGGCTGCCTGAATCTATGAGACATTCTAGAAATACAGATACATTTTCATCACTACTTGTTAGAAACTTAAACTCTAAAAGGCTTACATAATCATCTTGTTCATCTTTCCGGTTCATCTTTTTGTACAACCTGCAGTCTTTGGCTTGATGTCCCCGTTCTCCACAAGCGAAACATGTTCCATCCTCTCGTTTTGGCTTTCGACATTCGCTTGCTATATGTCCCTTGCTATTACAGTTGTAGCATTTAACATCCCGCCTATCACCTCGGTTCGCGGTATTGACCTTACCATCATTGTTAGCAACTTTACCCGCCTGAGCGTATTTTACCTGATTGAGTTCGACCGTGCGAAAAGCTTGTAGAATTTCATTACTTGTGGTAAAGCCACGTACTTTCGCCGTATTTCGTAAACTAACGTCAGGGATACCCTCTATCACATATTCGATGAACTCATCATCATCCACTTTTAGGCTATTTGCTAACATAAGTTTTTCGTTGAAGTATGTTTCAAATCGTTCTCCCGTTTGCCACAGACGATTTTGTATTTTATTGCGAATCTGTAATTTAGATTCCTTTGAACCGAACATACTTTCCATATCATTTAAAAAATCGGTGAACGTCTCACTCATATATTTTGGATTCGTATATAGCCATTCCTGTGCTCTGCCCTTTAACTTGCTACATATTAACGCACGCAATATGTTATCATTGACCAAATAATTTTGACGTATATTGTTTACTAGTGACCGCCAGCCTATAAAATTGTTCTCGCCGTCAAAGTTTGGTAAAAGTTCTTTTAATGTTTCGAACGGTACACTGTTGGTCTCTACTTTTCTGCCTATATTTCTCTCTCCATTAATGTTGCACTCAACCAACTCGTTTTGTAGTTCTAATAACTTTTTTTTCTTTTCCAAAATTTCTATTTGTCTTTTTAATAATTCTATCTCTTCACGTTGTTTGTCTGTTTCAGTTTCTGTATTTTCCTCCATACTTTTTTTAGCCAGGTTACCTTTTTCATTTTCATCGTTTCTTTTTTCCTGCAGCTCTACATTGTCATTGGTATCACCTCTAAATTTATCTTCACATTTTTGTTGTTGTGTCTCTACATTTCCATCGTCTTTGTCATCAACTTCTTCGCTACATTGTTTTTGTTTTATACTGTAACCAAATGCACCGTTTAGTTCGTTGTCTTCGCACTCCTGCAAATCATCGTCATCTTCTTGCTGCGACATATCTGCTATTTTACCCAGATCTTTCAGGCACTTTTCCAATCTTGTTGGGTCGCTTTGAATTCTTGTCAGTATGACGTTTTTCGTGCCACTGGACTCTACGCCGTTATTTTGGCACCACCACTTTAAGTCTTTTATTAATATTCTTTTTATGTCGATGGCAGACATATGTATATGTTTGTTTATTTTAAATTTTACAGAAAAACTAAGCGCGCAAATTCAACCACTTCTGATCTGTAGGCTTTGGTTGTCACATCAAGACTGCCTGTGTCTCTTTATTTTATTTTCATATGAGTCTTATTTCTATTTATAAATGTACGTGTGAGAATTATAAATTATGTATTCATGGTTTCTTACTCTATCTTATTTCTATTTACTTATATTTGTATGTGTGAGAGTTATAGATTATGTATTCATGGTTTCTTACTCTATCTTATTTCTATTTATATATGTACATGTGAGAATTATAAACTTAATAACTAACTTAACAATTATCATTATCCTTATTTACTTATATGCTTACAGTAATAAGAAAACAAAACAAAAGTTTATTTGTTTAGTATAAAAACACAATTTAAATTTTTGTTTTATTTTATTTTATTAGCTTCACTTTTCGTGGTTGTCACATCGGCGTCTAATTTTACAATGTTCGTTTCTTTCCTAATTCTCTTACTGGCAGCCATCATACATATTTTGACAATTACTACAGGGTTACCAGACGATAGTAATTTAACAGAGTTACCATAATTGGTTATTATCAATCGTTACTATTCTGGACATAAAAGTGATCCACTACAGTTCGGCCATCCTGACTTGTAATCGCCCCGATTGCATCGTCAACTTTTTCAGTTCTCCACGGTTTAATATTGGCAGATTCCCATATTCCTTCATATGGAATTTGACTCACTTGGAAACCATCAACATCTTTCAAAAGATATCTATCGTTTGGAAAAACCTTAGCTATTCTGTATGGACCCTTAAATTTCGGGACAACTTTCCTACAGACACCAGCTTCACTAACAAAATTCTTTACTGCAACATAATCGTTTAGTTCATACTTCCTCTCTATCCGACCACGATCCTTCACTCTCTTATTATATTCCTGACATTTTACCATCCTCTCTGACGCATCCCTCCTGATCAATTCCAAATCCCTTGTAGGCACTGACTCGTTAATGTCCTCTAGTCGTTCCTTCAAATAATCAATTACCGACCCCTTTTGTCGGACCCCAAACAATAGTTCACTCGGCGACTTTCCAGTACTCCTATGAATCGTATTATTAAGTGCAAATTCTATATCAGGAAGAATTTTATCCAAACTGTAGTCCATTCCAGCATTCGTAGCCTTTGCTATCATTGGACCTAAACTACGATTCACCCGCTCAACCTGACCATTAGCCTGAGGTGAACCTGTAGCTATTTTGATATGCTTAACGTTATTATTTTCCAGAAATTCCTTAAATTCGACCGAAGTAAACGCACTACCCCTATCTGATATTATAGAGGACGGTCTACTATACACACTGAAATATGATTTTAGGCAACTAAGAACCTCCCTGGTACCAGTCGAAGCTACAGCATAAAGTCGAACAAACTTGGAAAATGCATCTATTACCAAAAGTACATACTTCTTCTTCGCACTCTTTAAAATTACGGGTCCAAAATGATCGATATGAATTCTTTCGAACGGCAAATCTCCCTTCGGAATGCTATGCAACAATCCATCATGCTTCCCACTCTTCAAAGTGAACGCGATACACTTAAGGCAATTTCTTATATGATCCTTTACTTTCTCATTCATCCTTGGAAACCAATATGTTTTCATTATTATATCTACTACTTTATTACTTCCCAAGTGACCCATGTCATCATGGTACATTCTCAAAATATTACCCTCCATACTCTTCGGGACATAAAATAATATTGAGCCACGCGACTTTCTATACACCAGACCGTTCCTCATTTCGTAAAAACTATTTTCTTGTTCCTCAAGCAGATCTCTAATTTTATTAATATCATCATCCTGGTACTGACATATCGATAAATTCTGTTCAAATGTGTTCTCTTCCAGTACTAAAGTGTTAACGTTTCTACTCAATGCGTCCACATGCTGCATTCTTTCTCCTTTACGATGCTCCAATATAAAATCGAAATTTTGAAGCTCTAACGCCCACCGCGCTATTCTCGGGTTAACTTCCTTTTTGTTCAGTGTCAAAGTCAATGAGTTACAATCAGTAACTATCTTGAATCGGACACCCTGCACGTATATACGAAATCGACGCAATGCATATATTATGGCTAAAGTCTCTAACTCAAAACTGTGATATTTACTCTCATGTTCACTTGTTCTCCTTGAAAAATAGAATACTGGATGAAATATTCCATCGTCCTTCCTCTGCATTAATACCGCGCCAAACCCGTGCGCACTTGCATCACAATGCAACTCCGTCTCGTCCCTGGGGTCGTATATAGCCAAAATTGGTGCCTCCACTAACTTTGTCCTTAATATCTCAAAACATTCCCTTTCTTCATTTCCGAACTGAAAGTTGACATTCTTACGAATCAAATTATAGAGTGGTCTAGCCTTAAGCGAGAAGTCTCTGATAAATCTTCTAAAATATGAACATAAACCAAGAAAACTCTGCACGTCTCGGCATCGGAAAATCATCTATTGCCTCTAGATTCCTTCGATTTGGTCTTATCCCTTTCCCTGAAATCGTGTATCCTAAATATTCTATTTCCGATTCTAAAAATCTACACTTATCCAATCTCAGCTCTAAGCTATTTCTTACTAATCTGGCAAAAACTATCTTCATAATTTCGCAATGTTCATTCACAGTTTCTGTCGCTATCATCAAATCATCAACATATATTAAAATCTTACCTTCCCGTATCAAATCATCAAACACCTGATTAATGTAACGCTGGAAAGTGGCGGGTGCATTCTTAATTCCGAAAGGCATTTTAAGATATTCATACTGTCCCATTGGCGTCACAAAAGACGTGTACTTTATAGACTCATCACTAACATTAATATGGTAAAAAGCACTCTTTAAATCCAATAACGAAAAAATTGATTTGCCAACTAATCGGTCCAAAAGATCATCTATCAAAGGCAAGGGGTAGTTATCCTTCAACGTGACACTATTCAATTTCCTATAATCGGTACATAATCGGATATCGCCTGTCTTTTTTTTGACCAATACAATCGGCGACGCATATTCTGAATGGCTAGGTCTAATTATACCCTTGGTCAGAAGATCATCTAAAATTTCCCGTAATTTTTCCTTTTCAAAATAAGAGAGCCTTCGTGGTGAAAAGTTAAATGGTTTATCGCAAGTGAGCCTTATTTTCAATTCGCATTTAGTTTCCGGTATATCAGGGCGCTTACAAGTTTTGTAATAATCATTAAAAATTTCGACAAACTTACTTCTATTTACAAAATCAATCTTATCATTCTTCACTTCTATATTTTCGCAATTATCAAAGTCAATTGCCATCAAATTGGACATGAAATCATCACATTCGTTATGAACAGTATACTCCCTATGCACATCATTTGTCTTTCCAATCATAATCAATTTCAAATTCGCCTTTTCCAAAAAATCTTTTCCTAATATTAATGCAAATTTCATTGTATTATCTGATACAACATATAAATCCAATCCAATACACTTATTATTAAGCAAAACTTTACATTTCACTTTTCCTTTAACATCTAACTTACTTCTATTTATACCAAAAAAATCATTTTGAGGATGGCGATGTTCATAAATAAAATTCAGGGGGACGAACTTCTCTCTTACAAAACTAATCGGGCTGCCAGTATCAATTAATGTTCCTAATAAAATGTTATAAGTGTTATCTCGTGTATAAAACTTACAATTTAAATTCCTTACATATTCATCTTGGTCCTCATCTCGAACAACAGCATGAACTAACTTTGGTTGCCGCTTTGGACACGCAGCCGCCAAATGGCCCCTCTCAGCACAGACGTAACATGCACCTACTTCTCTTTTAGGTTTTCGGCATTCTCTAGCAATATGACCCACGGAATTGCAATTAAAGCATCGTATTTCTCCAGCTTTTCCATCAGATGTACTTGGACGATTTTGCCTCATATTCATTTTTTTAAGATTTATTAATCGGAATGCATCTAACATGTGATTTTTGTCCCTGAAGCACTGCATCATTGCATAGGACTGCAAGTTCTGGTCTGGAATACCCTCAATCAGATGTTCAACTATATCAGCGTCGTCGATCATTGCTCTATTGGCCAATATCATTTTTTCATGGAAGTATTCTTCAAATGTTTCGCTTACATTCCACCTTCTCGACTCGAATTGACGTTTCATAGTTAATTTACTTGACCGGTTTCCAAACAAAGACCTCATATCGTAAAGCAAACTTTCAATAGACACCTCCATTAAATCAGATCTGGAGTGCAGCCACTTCAATGCTCTTCCTTGAAGCTTGTTTGAAATTAAAGCCAGCATAATATTGTCATCCAACCCATATGATTTTTGAATGTTACTGAGCTGAGATGACCACAACTCAAAACTATCGCTTTCTCCAGAGAATTCTGACAATAAATCTTTTGCCATAGAGAAATTTCCCCTGTTTGGTTTTTCAGGCTCTAACCTCATCTTTCTATCTTCCTTCGTTAATAATTTGTTTTCCCTCTTCAGCATGTCAACCTCTCTCTTTTGTATTTCAAGCTCTCTAACCATCAATTCCATTTCTTTACGCATTAATGCAAATTCTCTCTCCGAATGCTCTTGCACTTTTTTAAAATTCTTCTTTGGTTTGGTGATTTCTTCATGTAATTGTCTTCCACACGCACCCTTAATTTGCACACTATCTTCATTTGCTTCATCATTATCATCATCTGAACTCATTATCTCTTCAACTGTTTCCTTATGATTTTCTACTTTCGTCGTTCGCATATCCTCTGTTCCACTCATTTGTTCTTGCATTTGTTGGGCTTTCATTTGTTTCACGTTCATTATTGACTTCATTTGCTCTTCTTCGTTATCGCTGCACTCTTGTCCGTCGTTTCTATCATCAGCATTCTCCATCTCTTTCATCATTCCTTCTTGCTCACCAGTCTGCTTCATTGCACCAAATTTCCCGTTAATGATCATTAATTCCATTTCCTTGTTCTGCGAATCGTCGTCATCGTCTGGATTATTCGATTGTATATCCAGTAACATTTTCTTAACCACATTGCTTTTGTTTTCTGGTACATTCATCAAACGCGATACCAATTCATTTTTGTTACCACTTGTTTTTTCGCCAATTTCATTCAGCATCTTCTTTAAATCCTTCACCAAATATTTATTGAATATTTCCTCGTCGGACATTTTAGCAGTTGAATCCCACTTCTGAAGTTTTAGTATAAAAACACAATTTAAATTTTTGTTTTATTTTATTTTATTAGCTTCACTTTTCGTGGTTGTCACATCGGCGTCTAATTTTACAATGTTCGTTTCTTTCCTAATTCTCTTACTGGCAGCCATCATACATATTTTGACAATTACTACAGGGTTACCAGACGATAGTAATTTAACAGAGTTACCATAATTGGTTATTATCAATCGTTACTATTCTGGACATAAAAGTGATCCACTACATTTGTATTTGTTAAAATATTTATTTATTTATGTATTCACACTAGAAACCACAAAAACTTGAATTGAAGCTATAAATATTTATTTATTTATTGAAAACTTCATTTTTAACACATATGAACATAAGTACACATGAACATTATTTTGAAATAGCATTATTCATCAGCTGTTCAGCAAAATAACTGACAAAATCCTGCAAAATGCTGTTCGCGAACTTTTTTGCAAATTTTTATAATTGAGAGCAATTGAGAGTAAATTTGGTAATTTTCTCTATCACGAAGCTGCTGGATAAATATTGCTGGAAAAGTAAACAAACAGACCTATTGTACGAAGCTCGAAGTCCGTCGTCATCTTGCTTAGCAGCTGCCGAAAATAGTTTTGCTACACTTGGCTGAGTATTATGCTTCTTCTCTAGGTCTTGAAAATATGCTACATTTTTGTCTTTCTTATCTGGATGCATTTTATTCAAATGATCTTGCAGCCTTGAAGGCTTCATTGCTTCATTCGAAAATGTTTTTAGACATAGAAGACACGAAAGCGACGATGGGTTTGTGGGATTTTCAATAAATCCGAATTTAATATATTCCGCACAGTATTGCCGTCTCTTCTTTTTTACTTCCGACATTGTTTTCCTTTGAGAAATACGTTCAACTTCGCGAGTAGTGTAGAGGAGGCGTAAGTACTGCTCATCTATTGCGCGCGAGACCACAAATGAAAATAAAATAAATATTACATTGTTTATATAGGAATGCTTAAGCAGCACGCACCGACAGGAATAAAACAAACATGCATAAACTCTTTTATCTCATTCGACGCTCAATCGTACTCAACAAGTCCGAACAAGTATTCAATGAACCAGCCGACTGATACAGGAATGCACAATTCGGGTTATTTAACAAAAACTTGTTAAAACATGATAGATATCTACGAGTACTAATAACTATTAAAATGCGAAAGTGTGTCTGTTGCCTTTTTATTTGTTTGTTTGTATCTACTTTCATTACGAAACGGAGCGACCGATTGACATGATTTTAATTTTTTCTATATTCAAAAAAATAGGACAGATATATGAACTACGCGGAGAGAAATATAGAACCGAGTTTGAGCAGTCTTTTAATTCATATTAGTTGATGTTCACAAGTTGTTGCTGAGAGTCGACAGCTCTTGCAGTCGTGGTTTAAGAGGCCTCCTAGCTAAATAAAATTACAAAAAACCCCCCTCCTCTACACAACGCCCCCATTTTCTTTCTGGGTCTCTTACCGCCCCCCTTGAGACCTGCAGAGCCCACAAGGGGGCGCTATCGCCCACTTTGGGAAAGACTGCTTTAGGTGAATTCACCCATTCGTTTTGAACGTTCGGAACGCTTTTTTTATATGTAGTTTGAAGTCTCTATTTTTTTGAGAGAGGGAAAGAGAGCAAATTGAATGCGGAACAATTTTTGCTTGAATTCGTTTTTACTCTCTTTCTCTCTCTCTCTCTCTCTTTAAAAAATAGAGACTTTAAACTACATATAAAAAAAGCGTTCGTTACGTTAAAAACGAATGGGTGAATTCACCTTTACTCAAAATTAAAATAAGTTAATCGTCATCGTCGTCCAAATCAAGAGCGCCAATTGGTAATTGCAGCAGTTATAAAACTTCCTCAATAAGTCTTTATATACATATATACATACATATGTACTTAAATATGTATATAAGTATGTACATACATACATAGATATGGTTTAAACCGTCGACCGATGAAGACGTGACGATCGGATAAATTGAAATTTTATTTCATTTGTTTTTATTTCCAATTTAAATTATAAAAGTGCATATTAATAAAAAGAAACTAATTGTAAATTTTATCAAATTATTGTGGATATTTGTTTTTATTCCCAATTTAAATTATAAAAGTGCATATTAATAAAAAGAAATTAATTGTTCATTTTATCATAAAAATACCACAATGCCTGATTGCAGTAAATGCAAGACAGCAATACGTGGGGAAACGGGTGTAAGATGTATGGGAGTGTGCAACAAGGAATATCATTGTACAAATAAATGTGCGGGAATAGACCAATATTCAGCAAAGGTTCTGGAAGCAAACAATTTTGTGCGCTTTATATGTGATGACTGCCTACAATACATACAAAATGTTGATTTGGTGCTAAAGGATATTCAAGATGATGTCAATAAAAATAAAAAAAAACTTAATAGAATACAAACACGAATTTAAAATGTCGTTGAAAGAAAATGAAAGTGAAATAAAACAACTACTGGAGGCCATTGAAAAACGATATGAAGAAAGATTAAAAAAAAATAGATAATGCCCAAAAATTATTTGAAAAAAATGCCCAACAAATAAAAAAATTATGTGAAAATATAAACCAATTTAGGTTAGGTTAGGTTAGGTTGATTGGAGGGGTATGACAGCCCATGTCATTACGACATACACCTAAGCCAGTGAAGGCTTGTTGTGCGCTCCCTTGAGTTAACCTTGAGTTAACCATAAGATATTGAACCAAAGTTCTAGAGAAACTCCGTGTCACTCACAAAGTTCCTTAATTTCCTCCAGCATATTCCCCGTAATCGGCTTATGTCCGGTAAGATGTCACTCCCAAGATATCGGGACCTTATTTGTGAGAAGGCGGGGCATTGGCACAAATAGTGTTCCAATGTTTCGCTCTCCTCCCCACATGCTCTACATTCATCTCCTCCCGCTATTCCCAAGCGTTTAAGATGTGCCAGTAGTTGAGAGTGCCCTGTGACCAATTTGAAAATAAAAATAATGAAATATGCAACAAAATGGAAGAAAACAATATAAAGATGTGCAAAGATACATATAAAAAAAGTAATAACAGAAATAAACAGCAATCAAAATAAAATATCATATGCTGATACAGTGCAGTCCGAAAAAATGATGCCAGATCTTAATAAACAAATGCCATTAATAATAAAACCAAAAGAAAAACAAAATGTTGAAAAAACAAAGGAAGAACTAAATAAAAAAGTAAATCCCGTTAATTTAAAAATAACTAATGTAGAAAACAGAAGAAATGGAGCTTTAGTGATTCAAAGTGAAAATAAAGAAGAAAGGGAAAAAATAAAAACAGCTATACAAAGTGAATTGAGTGATAATTACGAAATTAAGGTGCCCAACCCAACAGAATTTTACATAGATATAACAGATATTTCGTTTAAATATACGGAAGAAGAAATTGTTGAAAAAATAAAGAAACAAAATCCAATTATAAACAATTGCGAAATTAAAATATTAAAAACATACGAATGTAAAAGAAAAAACGGAACAATATACAATGTTAAAATAAAAACAGATAGTCATTCATACACAAAAATAATAAATGCACAAAAGTTAAATATAGGATGGGAGAGATGCAGAGTTTTTGATGGCACTGATGTAAGGAGATGCTTTAAATGCAAGGGATTTAATCACTTATCAAATGAATGTAAAAATCAAGAAATATGTATTAAATGCCATGGAAATCACAAATCCAAGGAATGTAACAAAGAACAAATAACTAAATGCATAAACTGTATACGAATGAATAAAAAATTGAACATTGGCTTAGATGAAAATCATGGGACTTATAGCAAAGAATGTCCAGTGTATCAAAATAAACTTAAAATGAAAAAAAGAAAAATGGGCTTATCGGCTTAACAATTAAAGAACATACATATTTTATATACAAACGTACAAGGCCTTACAAGTAATTTTAATCAAGTAGAAATAATAGCAGCAATGGAAAAACCAGATTTTTTTATATTATCGGAAACACATATGACAGAAAATATCACCGAAGATGAAATAACTGTGCAAGATTATAATCAGCTAATAGCATTTTCAAATTGTTCAAGAACTGGAGGAGTAATCATATATTACAAAAAAGAATGGAGAGTAACAAAAAAATTCGAAAAAAACGCAAACTCTAAATATTGGATTATAGCTTGCACAGCAATTCGTAAAAATATGAAACTTATAATTGTAGCAGTTTATAGATCGCCCAGTGGTTATGAATCAGAGTTCTGTGAAATTTTTCAGGAAACATTAGAAGATTTATGTGAGGAAACTAATGATATAATTATAACAGGAGATTTTAACATAGATTGGTCAACAAATAATTTTTACAAAAATAAAATCGACACTTTATTAAAAGATAATGGTGTTAAACAAATAGTAAACGAATACACTCGTGTAACAAGTACATCCAAAACTATAATTGATTATGTTATTACAAACAATTTCAACATAACAGTACAGAATTGTGATAAAAATAAGATATCAGATCATGAAATAATTAAAATACTAATAAAGGATAAAGCCACACACATCGAAAAGGAGAATAACACTTTATACTTTTTTAAATACAACAAAAATCAATTTACAAGGGAACTAAATGGAAAAATATGCTTTCAAGAAAATATGAACATTAATCAAAATGTACTAGTGTTTGATGAATGCCTAGAGGGGATAGTACAAAAGTTTACTTTAAAAAAAACAATAAATAATCAAAATAAAGTTAATAAATGGTTTAATGATGAACTGCGTCGTATAAAAACAGAAAAAATAACAAAATACCAAATTGCTAAATTTGAAAACACTACCGAAGCGTGGGCAAATTACAAAAAAGTTAGAAATTTGTACAAGGTTAGAATTGAAAGTGAAAAATGCAAATACATTAACAATCAAATAAACAATGCAAAGGACCAAAAACAAATGTGGAGAGAAATTAAAGACTTAGTGATAAAGAAAAACCAAAGTGTGATTAAATCTGTGATATTTAACAACGTGGAGTGTAAGGAAAACATTGAAATAGCTAATAATTTCAACAAATATTTTGTAGATAGTATTAAGTTAATAACGGACTCAATTGAAGATGTGCAATATACTAATCAAATGAGTATGATTACCCAAAGATTCAAATTTTGTGCAATAACAATTTCAGACCTTAAAAATATAGTAAAGAAATTAAAAAACAAACCGGATTACTGTAAAATTTCTACAAAAATTATTCTTGATAATTGGCATATAATAGGAAAAACTTTACTCGAATTTGTGAATAAATCATTGGAAAGTTAAAAATATAAAATATCTTGGATTTGTAATAGATAAAGAAATGAAATTTAAAGATCATATAGAATACGTATGCAAAAAGATCGGTAAAAAAATTGGGTTTTTCAAAAGAATTAGAAATAAAGTATCAATAATGACAGCAATAAATATATACAATACGATAATAAAACCTCACTTTGAATTCGGGTCAACAATAATTTATACATGCAGCAATGAATCACAATTGGAAAGATTACAAAAGTTACAAAATAAAGCAATGCGGACTATTTTAAAATGCAACAGATATACATCAATACGAACTATGCTCGATACACTTAAATGGCTAAATATCGAACAACGACTTAAGTTAAATACTCTTAGTTTTATACATAAAATTAAACATGGTAATGCTCCAGAATATCTATGTGACCAAATCAAATATGTCAATGAAATACAACCATATCAACTACGAAATGCGGAAAACTTCAGGCTAAGGAAAGCAACAACAACAGCAATGCAGAAATCACTATTTTATAAAGGACTTCAATTATTTAACACACTTACAAATGATATCAAAACAGAGCAAAATTATATTGTATTTAAAAGAAAATGTGTAAATTTTTTAAAACATAATAGTTGAAATGTTTTAATAATGTAGACGAGATTTTTAAAATATTATAAATATTAATAAATACTAATAATAATAATAATAATAATAATAATAATAATAATAATAATTATATTGTAAATTTTAAAGTATTTTAATACTCCTTAAATAAATAAATAAATAAATAAATAAATAAATAAAAAAAAAAAAGATATGTAAATGTTTATAAAATTTGTTCTGAAATTTTTGTCTCTAAAATAACTATTCAATATGTTATTGTTTGTTGTTGGCTTAGCTGAGTATATGCCTGCACTTCATTGGCGCTAATGAGCTTGAATGCTTTTCAATCATGATTTGGATAAAGGGTACTGATAATTTGGTTAGCGCCAATGAAATGCAGGCATATACATACATACTCAGCTAAGCCAACAGCAAACAATAAAATATTAAATAGTTCTTTATATATGTATGTACATTTAACAGTTTTTTAATTTTTGTAAAAAGTACATATTTGTCAGTTGAACAAACTAAGTATTAGTGAAGTAACCAGTTTAATAGATTTTTTATATGCATACATACTTACATACATATGTATGTAAATATGTACATAAGTATGTAAGTATTGCAAATAACAGAATAATTACATATGTAAATATGTATGTATGTACATGCATATGTATGTACATAGTATATGGCAACAGACATTAGAAAGTCTCTAATAGCGTAGACAGACGACAGCGTTAATTTGCATTAGAAGCTCACTAATGTGAATTAAAATTTAACCCTGACAGACGACAGTTTCTGCATTTAGCAAACAGCTGTTTGTTTGTCAACTAATTTTTTTTGGCATTTACATCGAAATCAAATGGATAGAAGGCAAAAAGTACGATTAGCAGCTATGCTGTTGGTGAAAATTTACTATATATTTGAAAGAAAGTTGAAATTACTTTTGCTGAAACTGCTCCATAATGTAAGAATTGTACATGCACTAGCAACCATAAATCTGAACGTGGTGCTTTGTATTCCACTCGATAAGAGAGTGGCAATAGCATTGCCATATTGAAAAAGCTAAATTCAGTATAAATTCAGTCCGATTTCGTGCATTTATATCAAATCTAATACACATTGCGATGGGGATAATTCACAAGTTAATTTGAATTAAGACTGCTAATGCAAATTAACGCTGTCGTCTGTCTACGCTATAAGTGTTGCAACGAAAAGCTCACAAAGGGACACCAAAAGAAAATACAGAGTTTATCAAGGCACAAAGCTTCCTTGTAAACCACGTAAATATAAAACATTCCTTCACCCATGGTAAAATAATATTCGTTGCACTTGCAGAGCTAGTGCAAGACACATTCATACACAAGGCATATTCATATGAATTTGCCTTGTTCATATACATAAGTATACAATGTACATACATACTTACATAAGTACATTTAAATATGCGTTGAGCTAGTTTAGTAAGCTGTGACCAAGGCATATTCATAAAGTATGAATTTGCCTTGCTTGTGACCTAGTGCTGCCATTATGTAAAGTTATTTCACCATGTTTTCATCTGTGTTATTAACATGTTTTGAATGTTATCCGTTTGTTTGACCGCGTCTTGTGTCGAAAAGCAAAAGTTTTTTAGTGCAATAAATAAAGAGAACTAAAAATTAGAGTTAAGTAAAGCAAAAATTAAATAAACCTAAAATTAAAATGCAATAATGAAAAAATAATAAAATCATATACATAAGTATATACATAGAAATTACAAAACGGTATAATTGTTTAAAAAATAAAAGAATAAAAACCAGCAAAACCAAAAAATGCAAGAAGTCGGGAATGAATGAACATGACAACAACAACTGAAACTGCTAGGGTGAGTAGTGTTGGTACAACAGTATATATGTATTTTCCTATGGCTCTTCTTTTTACATACAATGACATTATGAAAGCATTTTTTTAATTTTTTTTCTTGTTTTTTCATAAGATACAAAATGCATGTTTGACTTTTTTAGTAACGAAGGTATAATACAGGCTAATAAAAAATCAATTAACGTGCGATTAATTTCAGTGTTGTCAGTGATTCTAGGCATACATCCATACATACATACATACATATGTATGTATGTATGTATATTCGATTTAGATTTACAGGCGCTGTTATAGAAAATAGGAATTGATTTTTGAAATAAGTATGTACATACCCAGTAAAAAATAGGATCATCCAAAGAGTAATCTTGGAGCGCTCCTTTGCGAGTAATGGATTACTCCATAAAACTCCAGACCTCATTGGATTTTTAACACAACATGTCCGCAGACACGAGTACTCCTTTTAAGCTCTTTATGGAGTACTCCATATGTACCTTGTACGACGCTAAAGATATGCGAGGTACAAATCTAAGCCTACGTTTTGGGGATCACTACTTATAACAATTGCTAAAATGTGTTTGAATGTAATTTAAGGTGGACGGCGAATTTACTAGCCAACAGATCGATAAATAAAGTCTGATGTTATTGATTTCGAACTTGTAAAACCTTCCTTAGGCTTATCTTTAGGCTACTTGTCCACCATTGTAACCTTATACTGACATGAAACTTGATCACTGGTGATCGATTTAGCGATGTTAACCAAAGGTATGATCAAGTCGTAATAACAAAAAATATCTCTATTATAAAGCTTTAGTGAATCCTCAAGCAAGCTGCTCGACATGCAGCCTCTTCCGGCCGACAGGTGAGATATAACAGAATTTACGCTTTAAATGTAGAAAGTCTTTTATTAAAAAGAAAAGAGAATAATAATAATAATAATAATAAATATATGTATTTAAAAGACATGTAATATCTTGGGCCACTTCACGATCTTAAATCTGACTGGGCGAGTGCTGATTATGAACAGAGAACTCTATAAACCACTTAAAAAGTATTTACTCCAAACAATGGTAGAATGATGTTAGCACCAGTTGTTTCTGAAGCAACAGCTTTTAAGATTTAATATTTGGTGATTAAAAATCCTTCAACTTAAATAAAGCTACAGGTGCTGTCAAAATTAGCAAAGAGTAGTTTTTGGAGTTACCCGTACAACGAAAAGGAGAATTTTCTTTTTCTCTTTCAATATTATTTTACGTTTAAAGCACTATCAAACAGAATAGAAAATTTCGTTTCCCTGATACTCAAAGAGACCACACGTACATACATAGGTCTACCAGGCTATTGTCTAATATATGAAAACTATTTGAAAAACGAATTGTCAGAAAGTTGACACCCATACCAGATTCATAAATTTGGCTTTAGTCGACACGCCTCTATCGAACAAACACATACATAAGTATACTATTGAATTGTTGTAAGAAATACTTTCGAAGGAAAATAAGTATGTATTAACATTTCTCAGGCCTTTGATAAATTATGACACGATGGCTTCAGCCAGAAGCTTAAACAAAATGTACCCTAAAAGACATATACAGAAGTTCTTAGAAAGCTAACTGAAGGAAAATTTATAATGAAACAAGGTAATTTTCTGAGTACACTACAGCCCGTTGTAGCCGGAGTCATTAAAGCAATATCTTAGGTTTTAGAAAATTATTTATCTTTATTGTATACTTCTGGTGTATCGCAAGGTAGTATACTAGGATTTTGACTTTTTTTAATTTTTATAAATGACATGTTCTGGGTGCTCAGTTTCTGCTATTAATAATATTCGTAACCATAATGTTTTCAAGCACAAATCAAATTTTAATATTTGTCTATCAAATATTTGATTTTGTCATTGTTCGCTTAAAACTTACAATACTGTTTCCGCGTATGGAACAACCCCTTTTTTATTATTATTACATACTTGTGGGCTTAAAGCTCTTTATTTAATAACAACTGTTCATTCTCTCATGTTAATTTTTAATTTAATTAATGGTTTGATTATTTATTTATTTGATTTATTTTCTGAGAACTTTTTAGCTCTTAAGATTCAATAATTTATTTTATGTACATATCTACCTAAACTGACCTTCGTAGACTAGTAGGTAGTGTACTAGACTCGTAGTGCGAAGGTCCCAGGTTTGAATCCTGCCGCAGAACTCTGGCAGTTTGTGTCTGATAATTAAATGGAGCGCACAACAAGCCTTCACTGGCTTAAGTGTATGTCGTATGACATGGGCTATCACACCCCTCCAATCAACCTAACCTAACCTAACATATCTACCTATGTCAGTAATTGAATTAGGTTAGGTTAGGTTAGGTTGATTGGAGGGGTATGTCAGTCCATGTCATACGACATACACCTAAGCCAGTGAAGGCTTGTTGTGCGCTCCTTTGAATTTAACCATAACATATTGACCCAAAGGTCTAGAGAAACTCCGTGTCACTCACAAAGTTCTTTAATTTCCACCAGCATATTCCCCGTAATCGCAGTAATTGAATTAAATTAATATATTACTAGCCTGTAGGGTTATCGTAATCAACTGGCGAAATTAAATAAATAAATAATATTTGATATATGCGTCTTAGAGGACAAAAAGTAATGATGTCAATACATCAACATTCGCCGATGATACATACAGCCTCTCTAAGCGTCAATGAAAATCCGGTACTGCAACAGGGTCTAAAACTATGGGAGAAAAAAGGTTAAGGACATGACAACGTGCTCAGTACGGATATAACTGAAATTGTAAATTTTGATCGCCAAATATTTTTCATTACAGTCCCCGACCATCAGTAGACGGTTTTAGAGTTAGAATATGTTTTTTATCTTCATTTTATGGTATATCATTTAATTAAATCTCAATTCATAGACGTTGTATTGCAAAAACCAAAATGTATTAGAAGGCGATTAATAAAAATTGTTAATCGTAACGTGGAAGCAAGGTTCACAGATTTAAAACGATTAATATATTTTGTGCTTATTTTGATATACTTGATATTGATTTTATTTATTTATTTATTTATTTATTTATTTATTTATTTACAGCTACATTATATTTACAGCTGACATTACAAAAATAATACATAAGTGACTAGGTTAAAAACAATTATAAGTAAAAACATTGGAATTTAAATAATTTAAAAGCTTTCTATTAATAATATTAACATTATCCGATAAATCAATGAGATCATAATATTTATTAAAATCCGAGCAAATTCTACGAAATGGATCGAAATTCATGAAATTTGATCTGTGAAATCTAAGATATAAGGGTTCATAAGATCTAAGTTGCCTATTTGGAATATTGATGTTTATTTGGTCGAGAAGAAAAATACAATCCGTTTTGCCTTGAAATAATTTTAAAAAGAATACAATGTTAGATGCAATTCTTCGGCTTTTTAATGTAGGGAGTTTTATGAGTGCCAAACGATCACGATATGGCGGCAGATTCACAGCTGGATTCCATTGAAGACATCGAAGACAAAATAAAAGGAATTGTTTCTGGACTGATTCTATCATTTTAACATATAAATTGTACTGAGGATCCCAAATAACAGAGCCATATTCAAGAATGGGTCTTACTAAAGATGTGAAGAGATTTTTTGTAACGTAAGGATCGTTAAACTCTTTTGCCCATCGTTTTACGAAAAATAAAACACTATTAGCCTTGTTAACAGCATATGTGACATGTGTGTTAAAATTAAGTTTTTTGTCGAAGTAAATTCCAAGGTCTAAAATTGAGTCAAGAGCTATTAGTTCATTGCCATTTATAAAATATTTGGTCGAAAATGGTGAATATCTAGTGAAAGTCATTAATTTGCATTTATTAATATTTAATTCCATAAGGTTTACGGTACACCAATTAAAAAAGTTGTTTAAATCTTTCTGAAGGTGAATGGCATCATCGATTTTAGCAATATTTGAGAAGAGTTTGACATCATCAGCATACATTAGAATATTACCGAATTCAATGGCTTTTGGAAGATCATTTATAAAAATCAAAAATAAGAGAGGCCCAAGATGGCTACCCTGAGGAACACCAGAAGTTACTTCAAAATAATTTGATCTGGAGTTATTGTAAATAACACATTGTTTGCGCCCTTTTAAATATGATTTTATCCAGTGTAGGAAGTTCCCGGTAAATCCGATAGCATGAAGCTTCTCAATCAATAGGTCATGGTTTACCTTATCAAAAGCCTTACTGAGATCTGTATAAATAACATCTGTTTGCTGGCTATTATAAAAGCTTGCGTTGATATATGACGTCAATTCCAATAAGTTTGTAGTTGTAGATCTACCACGCCAAAATCCATGCTGTTTTGGAGATATAATTGATGAAATTTCATGCTTGAGTGTATCCGTTATAATTTTCTCGAACAACTTAGGGATAGCATTTAATTTTACTATGGCTCTATAGTTTGTAGCATTATTACGACTACCAGATTTATAAAGAGGGATGATAAATGATTCCTTCCAGCAGCTAGGAAATAAACCAAACTTCAACGAAATATTAAATAAATACGTTAATGGGATAACCAATGACTCAGCAAAATTTTTTAAAATGCTGCTCGGAATACCATCAGGTCCAGGTTTGCAAGAGCTTTTTAATGATTTAAGATTTGATAAGACAGTTGAGACATCTAAGGAGGAAATATACATAGAAGTTGCAGTAGGAATTTCGTAAGGATACGATGAATTGTCAACAGTATTTGTAGAGAACGTAGAAGCGAATAACTCAGCGAAAATATTAGCGATATCAGCGTCATTCGAGTATGTAGTACCATTGAATTTCATAGTTGTCGGGTATGATGACACTTTCCTTTTTGAATTAACAAAGTTGAAAAATAATTTGGTGTTGTTTTTGATGTTATATTTAATTTTACTAACATAGAAATCGTAACATTTTTTACTTTCAATATTAAAGTGACTGCTTGCTATTAAGTAATTGCTTCGATCTAATGAACTTTTACTCAATTTAAACTTTTTATGGAGTCTGTTACGTTTATTTTTCAACCATGCCAATGTATTAGTAAACCAGGGAGGACGATTGGTTATAACCTTTTTTATCACCGGAGTACTGGCAGAAACACAGCTATTAAGCACTGAGTAAAACTTTTGAAGGAGTAGCTCAAAATCACTTCCGTCATTTCTATACGTAAGTATTTCTAACCAATTTATATTAGAGAGCAAATGATTTAAATATGTAAAATTCGTACGTTTAAAACATAGACACTCAGTTATATTATGTATTGTTTTCATCTTCGGGAAAGGTGTAGAGATAAGAAGTGTAGGATGATGACGATCCTCTGGGATGCATATTGGGATGGTCCTACTCACATCAAATAAGGAGGGATTATTTACAAAAATCAAGTCAAGTAATCTGTTATTTGTATTGTGAACACTGTTTATCTGGAAAACATTAATATCAGCAAGGCACATAAGAAAATCGTGTGTCCAATCATGCGGTGTAATCGGAATCAAAAATTCTGTGTCTTCGGAAGAAATCCAAGATGCTGTTGGAATATTAAAATCACCCAGTACCATCAAGTAATCTGCAGGTTTTAGTTTATTTGCAACAGATTTGATAACCTTAGCATGCGTTTGATAAATTTGTGGATCAGAATTAGGAGGAATGTAAGAGCAAGCAATATAGAGAGATATGTTTAAAATTTGAGCAGCCACGACAACAATCTCTATATTCAGGGAATTTTCAATTATCACCTCCTCAGCTGGATATAAGCTAGAAACAGCAATCAGTACTCCACCTCCTTGTTTGCAAATTCGATCACGTCTAAAAATTTGATACTTATCACACATAATTTCGGCATTGTAGGTGTTATTATTCAGCCACGTCTCAGTTAGAGCAGCAATATGAAATTCAGTATGAAAACTATTGAGAAAAGTATTGGTAAGCTTGGTATTCATCCCATTAACATTCTGGTATACTATACTGAGGCTAGAAGACAAACTTAGTTTTTTGGCTTTTGAGGAGGAATACGTTGACAGATTTGTTCTCAAGGTAGATGAACTTAGTTTTTTGACACATTAGGTTGAAGTTGAGGGATTACACCAACATTTTGTGACCTATTTCGATACACGTATTCACGAACTAGAGTATGAACTGGCCAGAAATTTGGTTGAATTAAAATTTTGTATATATCAGCCGAAACCGTAATTTTGAATGAAGATATAGATCTAGGTTCAGAAAAATTGAATTTTTGTATAGAAATGTCCGGTTCGTTTCCAATTTTCTTTTTAACATAGTAAATAATAGAATCAGGTGATGTGTCACTTGCAAGACTGCTTGAAGCGAAGCATAAACAGTTGCTTCAGGATCCAGTTGTAAGGCAGGGCCACTAGAACACTGATCATTTTTGGGAGCAGTGTTAACAACAGCTTCAGCATAGCTTTGAGAATCATCACTAATTTCTATATTTATTGAAGGATATGAATCAGAAACTTTAGTCGCAGATGTTGTCGGATTGCACTCGGAATATGGTTGTTCATCACATTTCTCCTTATATTCGTTAGTTGGATTAACTTTTTTATTTAAATCTTCTTTTGTTTTTACTACGTCCTGTTTATCTTTCGGTTTAATAATTAGCGGGTTTTGTTTATTTTGGTCTGGCATCACAATATTATTTTTTAACGCATCAGAAAATGATAGTTTACTTGTTTTCGCGCTTGTTTCCTTTATTGTTTGTTTTATTTCATTGCACATTTCTTTGTTTTTTTCTTCAATTGTATTGCACATTTCTTTATTTTTATGTTGTTGTTCATCTATTGTTTTGTATAAATTTTTAATTTCTTTCACATTTAAATTACAGTATTTTTGCGCTTCATCTAATTTTTTTAATCTCTCATCATACCTTTTCTCAATAGCCTCAAGAAGTTTTTTAATTTCTTTTTCGTTTTGCTTTAAAGTTTCCTTAAATTCTCCCTTGTATGCAGCTAAATTTTCTTTGTTTTTTCTAACATTTTCTTGTACATCTCCAATTGCCATATCTATATTATGTATATATTGGAGACAATCATCACATAAGAAACGGATGAAGCCATTAGATTCCAGTATTCCTCGAGAATATTGATCAATTCCTGAACACTTTTTAGCACAATGGTAAACTTTTTTGCAAATTCCTTCACACATTATGCCAGTTTCACCGCGTATTGCAGTTTTACATTGATGGCATTCTGCCATATTTGCAATTTTAGATATTTTATTTTTTATTTTAAAATACAATATAATAGTTTATTTATATAATTTCACTATGATAATATGCCAATGTCTTTTATTTATGATTTTTTATAGTCCTGTCTATTTTTTAAAATCATTAAATATTTATTTATGTTAATTTTTCTTCTTGCCTTTGTCGACACTTGCGTTGTTGCCAAAATTTAGAGCAAAATTTTAAAAGAAACGACCCATTTTTATTCTAGTAATGCATTGAGCTCTTAATCCAAAAATAAAATCTCTCCAAATTTTCGGAAATTATTCGGTAGCTTTTTATTGAAACGAAAATAATGTAAGCATCGAAAGATTTAAGGATAAATAAAAGTGTATGATAAATATGTATATGTAACTTAGTAATCTTGGTTATGATACACAAAGAAACTACCTATTATTGGAATAAAGAGTTGTTCTCTTTATTCCAATAATCAGCTGGTGAAAATATCCCAAATAACTAATTTCAATATTATTTTATTTTTCGTTTTACCTGACAAATACGATTATTAACACATAAAGATCGTTTAATTTTATATGTGGGTAACTCAGTAAGTCCGTGTCTTTTTGAATGAAAAACTTTTTTTTTTTTTGATGAAAACTCATTTCATGTTCCAACATACAGGCATGTTCTGAAATCACGGTGATTTTAAATCACTAACGATTTTGAAATAACGAGATTGATATTTTGTTGTTCTGAAAATCACGAGAATTTTAATTTTTAGTAGTGATTTTCATGTTCTAAATCACGAGCTAACAGCTGATTTGCTTTGTTTACATTTAAAATTTTTTATAATTAAGTGATTAATCAGAAAAATATAACAAATTTAAGAGTTAAATTGTGAGTGTCGTTAGTTATTTCAGAAAATAAAGTGAAAAAAATGCCTGGAGCAACCTTTTTAGCAATTTAGCAAATTCTAACAATTCTATAAATATAAAGCGTCTATCTAAATTTATAAATTTTAAAGTTTTTCTTTGTAAAATAATAGATTTTATTACTAAAACAAATAAAGAACCAATCATATTAAGTGTATGTAATCATTTTATTATCGAAATCAAACCAATATGCTAAAAAAACGCAAAGTGATTTGATATCGTCAGACATTAACCTGACGGGTTTTAAATCACGAGATTTCAAATTTTTTTGTGCGCAGAACACCTTTTCAGTGATTTCAAATCACTTTAGGATAAAGTGATTTTCAGAACATGCCTGATAGTATCCTTTAAGATATATACACTTTGTTCAACGTTTCTCCAAATTTTTCTTCCTTCCAATAGATTATATTTATTGAGGCCATCAAAATATGTATTTGTTTGTGAGATTATTTCATCGTTGGAATCAAATCTCTTTCCACCGAACCATTTATTCTTGCTAAACCAGAGATTTAACTAGCCCTACGCTACGAATAGTTCGTAGCCTAATTCATCGAGTTTATGCCATGGAAACTGCACAAGTGTGCAACCCTGAATTGTCATGGTGGAAAATAACTTTTTTTCTTGACAAATGCGGTCGTTTTGTTAAATTTCTTATAAAATCGATTCAATAAGTTTGCATAATATTCGCCATTGATTGTATTACCCTTTTGAAGGTAGTCAATGTGGGGTTATTCACTAAAAACCCCACCTGTGCGTTATTTGGTGCAGATTCACTCAGAGAAACACATTGTTTTGACTGTTGTTTGGTCTCTGGCGCGTTGTGATGGATCTAAGTTTCGTCTACGATTACGAAACGGTGCAAAAACTAGTTCATATTACGGTTAAATAGCGTTACACGATTGCGTTTGTGATCGATTGTGAGCAAGCGTAACACCTATTTTCCGAAAGCTTTCTCATACCGAAATGATCATTTAAAATTTAAACCAATCTCAATATCCGATCGACCAACAACATATCGTTAATTTTCTCAATTGCTTCGTGTGTAAAGCCCTTAACTGGGCTTGAGTTTGGTTTTGAGTGGTGCTTAATAAGTACACGAAATTCATTTTTTTAATTTTCTTCTCAAATCACGCGGTAGTCTGCTATCAAACTCAAACCTTGACAGGAGTTAATTGACAGATGCTTCTTGACAGGAGCAGTGTTACCCTTTCGGACGAGGCGAGAAATTTAAAATGTCAAGGAGATATTGAGACAACCCCGTACATGTTGGAAGAAAAATGAAATATACTCGTGTTGAGTATAATTGGTTGCTTTCAAGGTCTACGATGATTATATATTTTGTAAAAATTATATGCGATAGAGAAATCCCAAATTATATTTGATTTGTTTGGCATAAATACATACTATATATAAGATTGAATGTTTTCAAATTGCTTAAAGTTCACTGATGAATTGGTGTAGCAACAAATAAAATGTCGGTATATGAACAGCTAAAGCCAAACAAAACTAAATGTTTAATCTGTTGTTTCCTTACACTTCTCTTTCGTTTTGGAATATTTTTTTAAAACTTGATAATTAATTTGCAATGCCACCAAGTTTTAATAATTGTCCTATTGTTTACAAATACCACTCTTGTCATAGTTTCAAACGAGTTCCGCTGTAGGCTTTTCATTTGACTCAAAAAATACTCTCGAAAAGTTTTACAATAATTTTTATATACCAACAATATTATGAAACTTGGTTCCCACTGTGATGTTTGCAAAAAAGGAAACAACATTTAATATATTTTATATAACTATATATTTAGTAACGATTCTCTTATACATATACATTCAAAATTTTTAGTTTATTAATACATAGATTGCACAATCGTATCTTTTTCAAATAATTGTCGTACTTTCATGCACCCATCAGAGCCACAGGAGAAAAGTCGACCGTAAGCATCAACATGTATTTGACTGACTCCTTGACCAGTGTGTTTGAAAAAACTGCTTTTTGCGTGCTCCCCAGTAAATGTAGCTATCAAGGAGTATTGGCTGAGACTCCAAATCTGTAAAGTAAATTTAAGAGATGAAATATTAGTAATCGATACAAAATAAATATGAAGTATTCGACTTTTTGTACATTGTAACGACAAATACATACATACAATACATATGAACAAATACATGAACTACTAATGAGTATATTATGCTATACATATATAATAATATTGTATAATCCTTATATTTATATCCATCGCATAAGTGAATTATGACTAGATTCCTTTACTTATAATCTCAATGAATTATTTCATGTATCTTGTAGGTTTTTTTTACAATAAGTTGAATACAGACTTTGACAGAGCGTAACGCCAAAACGCAAAAGTGGGAAGTTTGCTGGCAGCTCGCTAAGTTTTAAGATCTTCCTTTGGTGTTGTGCATATGCCTCGACCAATAGTCAGCTCGTTAATGCTAATATCATTTTGCCGGAGTATATCTTACGATACTGAGAGGTCTTCGTGGAACCCTTACGAATTACGAGTATTTATCATAGATTTGCCTCCATTGAAAGAGCCTTCACGCCTGGCATATTGCTTTGCCTGAGCAATGCAAGTATTACTAGTGCTATTTCAGGCTCTGCTACTACTAGTTGGCACAACATTTTCCAAGATCCATTAGATTTATAAGCCAAGCTTACGTAAAATTTTTGGGCATTAGGGACGTGAATAACTGTAAAAACAATTATCACGTTTATGGAATTATTTATTTAGCAGTTGCTATTGTGGAATACGTTCAAGGCATAAATCGGCAGAAATCATAAACGACTGCATTGATCATCAGTCAATATATCGTTACCCTACAAAATGGAACTGTCTGTGATTTTATAAAAAAATTTATTTTCTATTTTAGTGTTGAAACTAACTTTTATTACACTGTGTGTAATTTTTTAAGTCGTGGCAAAATAACCATATACGGACACCACTACGTGATAAAAGACTAAAAAAAAGACCCGTGTCTCCCAATTTTTCCCAAAGTCATGCACTTTTTTTATGGGCCGCCAAAGATTTGGGGCCTCGGTATCATTTTCGCCAAAAAGTGATCATTTTCTCGGGCTCATATCTTGCAAACCGTTCCGAATTTCGATTTACTCTCTGAGGCAAACTTGTAGCTCTTGTCATAAAAAACAAAAATTGCGAACATATAAAATCAAAAAAAACTTCACCTTACAGATAAAAATCGCAAGAAAACTTTAAAAAATTCGATTTTTTTTACCTTTTAACTTCGAATACTTTTTTTTAATATTTTTGTAATTGATAGCATAGTATCTCAATGTTGAAGTAAATAAAAAACAAATGAAATTAAAAAACGGTGTTCAGAATTATTCCCAGGAAGTTTATATGTTGTAGAAATTTGTTTATTGAGATCTTAGGTAAATTTTTGTAGTTGATTGTTTCCTTGAATTTTGAACGGTTTGCTACCTATGGACCTGAACAAGAGAAAAAGGTAAAAAAATCGAACTTTTTTAAGTTTTTTGCGATTTTTATCTGGAAGGTGAAGTTCTTTTGATTTTATATGTTCGCAATTTTTGTTCTTTATGACAAGAGCTACAAGTTTGCCTCAGAGAGTAAATCGAAATTCGGAACGGTTTGCAAGATATGAGCCCGAGAAAATGATCACTTTTTTGCGAAAATGATACCGAGGCCCCAAATCTTTGGCGGCCCATAAAAAAAGTGCATGACTTTGGGAAAAATTGGGAGACACGGGTCTTTTTTTTAGTCTTTTATCACGTAGTGGTGTCCGTATATGGTTATTTTTTTTCGTATTGCACTGTGTTATTGAAAACTTCTGCCGACTTTAAAGGTGAATTCACCCGTTCGTTCTGAACGTTCCGAGCGATTTTTTTTATATGTAGTTTGACGTCTCTATTTTTGAGAGTGAGAGGAAGAGAGTAAATTTAATGCGGAACAATTTTTGCTTGAATTCGTTTAATGTTAATTATCGTCGGGAACGAATTGAACTGTGCTGCCAGATACATAAATTTTTTATGCAAAACTGAAATGAGCTGCCACATCGTATTATATGTACATATGTATGTATAATAATATACAGAGTATATTTGTAAATTTTTTATATTTATTTAACAAAATAGGTATTAGAACATGCACTCGACTTCTATTCATTTGTATATTTTTTATTTTATAAAAATTTGTTAAATTTAAAACAAAACAAATTGCAATCAACTGCCATTGTGCTGCCGGCTTGTAAAAGTAACACAAAACATTTACAGAGTTGTTGCATATGGTAGCTTTGTTTCTACAGAATATTTTTCGACGCGGCTGAATCTTCTGTGAGCAAACTCTTAGTAAACTAAAATTGTCTCTCAACGAAAATTTCCTGCAGAACGAACGGGTGAATTCACCTTAAGTCTCTCTGATTAAGGTGATTGAGACATTTTAATTCTATTATACATAAAAACAGCTGAAAAAGAGTTTTTAAACTATAATCTGATATAAATGTATCAATTCGCCATCATACAGTAGTAAACAAGATGAAGATGAGAATGAAGACGTTTATGAACATAAAGAATCAAATTTGGAGTTTAAGTTCTTCAACTAGCTAAATGACCAAAGTTCATTCTTGAAAGCTATCCAAATTAAGAAAAAGGAACTTACGTCCTGTAGAAAGATTGTCTGTCTTCTTTATTCCCCAGTAATAGGCAAAGTTTGAAAAAAAATCTTATCTATGAAAGGAAACAAAGAGTGATTTTTTAACAACTTTCTTCTTGGCAGCTCAACTGTTTTCGTATAACATGTTGCTGTTAAACATGTTCTATTTGGTCTAAATTTAACCATGAATCGACTTACTAACAAACGCTTGCAAAATATTGAGTTTTATTATCGAAATTCATACTGGATTAAGAAAGTGCATCGTCCAGTTTTTTGTCGGAAAATTTGTGTTCAGTGATGAAGCTCATTTCTGGTTGAAAGTATACGTGAACAAGCAAAATTGCCGTTTTTGGTGTAAAGATCAGCCAGAAGCATCGCATCCCGAAAAATTCACTATTGTGGATGTGGTGTGGATTAAGGCTCGGTGACATTGGAACGTACTTCTTCAAAGACGACGAAGGCTGGAACGTTACTGCGAATGGCAAGCGCTACCGTACGATGATTACAATTTTTTTTTGCCCAAAAGAAAGTTGGACTTGCCTGACTTGTGGTTTCAACAAGACGTAGCCACATGCCACACAGCACGCGAAACAATCGCCCAATTGAGAGGGCGAGTTCGCTGAACACTTTATTTTACGTTTAGGGTGGGTCAATTGGACCCCTAGATCGTTCGATTTAATGCCTTTAGACTAATTTTTGTAAAACTATGTTAAGGCTCATGTGTATATGGACAAACCCGCAACGGTTGGCGCACTGGACCCCAATATTGAAGAATTTATTCGTGAGATACCGGCCGTTATTTGGAAAAAAATGCCAAAATTGGACCCAGCGTATGAAACATTTGAGAAATAGAAATCATCTTTAAACATTCAATTATATTGATCGTTCTATCGACTTAAATAAATATGTCATTATCTAAACTGAACTTTTTTAAATCAAGTCCAAAGGCTTTTAAAAATTCACCCTTTATATATAAAAGTATATTTAATCAGCAACCACTCCAGCTTTTCGAAAAATAGCATTTTCCAGATCGAATAGAGTAAACAGGATAAACAACATAAAATATACTATATCTCCGCGCAACAAATATTTCTTCATTATTTCAATTAATTTTTTGGGGGCTAGCTATCCCCTAAAATACAAGTCATAAACAATACCTGCCTGGCCCACGATGTCGAACGACATCGTTCGCTTGCATAAATACGTTTGAAACAGCAACAAATTTTAAAATGTTGTTTTTGGTTTGAATGTATTTAAGCACGCGAACGAAGTCGTTCGACATCGTGGGCCAGGCAGTACAAGTCATTTTGAATCTGCCGTATTCAAAGCACTTTTTACAATAAGTTGAATACAGTACTTATTATATACTATTTTCAAAAGTGCGGACAAACTATTTTACACTTCAAATCACACGTCAAAACTGCAACTTTTATATTATATTTTATTCGATTGGCTCTTTGTATTGAAGTTTTTTTTTGTCAGAATTATATATACGTAAATAATATACGTATGCATATGTCAAATTACTAACCAATACTAAATAGAATATACGATGTGTTCTTCTTGTATTGAATTTACCATATAGATAAATAAAATAAGTAATTACCTTAATATCGCCTTCAATTGACCCAGTAGCGAAAAATTCTTCATGCGGATCAATACTAATGCACTTAATGCAGCTGTCATGGCCCTTTATAGAAAAAAAAACAAAACAAATAAAAAGGAATATTTAGTTTATATTTATATTATATGACATTAAAGAATTTGATTAGATTAATTTCGATCCTTTTATGTTTTTCATTTGTATGCGCACCACTTACAATCCTTCCCTCTTAAATGAGTATTTTTATAGAGACAAAATTAAATGTGGATGACAAAAATCGTTCTCTTAAAAGCGTTTTTTTTTAGAAAATTTTCTGACAAGGCGTTTTTAAACCAAAATGTGTTAACAAATATCGGGGCTTCGAAAAAGGGCTTTCAAACTTTGATAGCGGCCACATGGTTGAACCATGGACGGATATAACGTTCAAAGTACGTGCAAATGATAAAATTGTTTTATTGAAATGGATGTTCCGTTTCACACGGTTCTGAATGAATGGGTACATGAACAAACAAAATTGTCGAATTTGCGACGATGCCAATTCACATCTGATCCAAGAGCGTCAAATGCATTGCGGTCAACATTTCTTTGAGATCGATGTCCATGCGAATAACCCATGTGCCATCGGTCAAATGCAGTCTGATTTATACGCCAGTCGTGGAAAATTGGGCATTATTTTCCAGCAGGGCAGAGACCCCAAACACTCGGGAAAGGTTGTCCGAAATTTGTTGCTTGGACAAAAATTTCACATGAAGAAAATGGCCTGCTTAAAGTTGAGACTTCAACCACATAGAAAATTTGTGTTTCGGACAACACAATCGAGCACCTACTAATATACAGGAGCTTTGGAGCCGTATAAAAAAGAATCCGAAAATATTCCAAATGAGTTTAAAGAGTATGTAGTGGAAAGTATGGCGGTCGTATGGAAAAAAGGAAATGAAAACAAAGGATTATAGATACCATACTGAAATGCATAATTTACTAAAGGAAGGTTAGTAAGTCAGTGAATGAAACAGATTTTTGCTGTTAATGTTTTTAATCAACTCAGCAATCTTTAAATAAAGTTACTGAATCGCAGTACTGAGCTTTATACACATTGTCCAACTTTTCTTCAAATTTTCATCCCCTGCAAAAAATAAGATTTTTGCAGGTAATTGAAATAGGTATTTGTTTGTGAGATGATATCATCGTTGGAGTCAATTTTCTTTACGTCAAGTCATTTTTTCAGTTTTGGATACAATAGTCACTTCGTGCTAAATCCGGAGAATAGGCCGGAATAGAGAGTAATCGTAGTATAATTCATGGAATTTTGCAGTGGAGACTGTACGTGTGTGCACCCTTGAATTGTATTGTTAGGAAAATAACTTTTCTTTTAGCCAAATGCGGTCGTTTTTTTAAAGTACTCGTTAATTCGATCCAATAAGTTGGAATATTATTCGCCATTAATTGTTTTCCCCTTTTGAAGGTTGTAAATGTGGATTATATCGCTTGCATCGCAAAAAAAAGAGGAGCCATGACCTTATTTTCTGACAAACCCTCCTTGGCCTTCGTTGGCGCCGATTCATCCCGAGAAACCCATTGTTTGACTGTTATCTGGTCTCTGGTGTGTTGTGGTAAATCCACGTTTCGTTCACGGTTACGAAACGGCGCACAAACTACACCAAGTTTGCGGTTGAATAAACCCAATACTCCTACGAAGTTGTCACACGATAGCGTTTATGGTCAATTGTGAGCAAACGAGGCACCCATCTTTCGGAAAACTTTCTCATATCCAAGAGATCATTCAAAATTGATACCACTAAGCCATGTAATCTCTTCTTCTCTTCAAATCACATGCTGTTAAACACAAACTAAATGATGCAGCTAGTTCAAATGTTGACAGGAGCAGTGTTGCCCCTTCAGTTAAGAGGCGAGAAATACGAAGTCACGAAATTATTGACCTGCCCCCGTTAAATTATGCATGTACTCGCAAATAACACGACTACCGATTCCACGTGCATGATAACTATGAAATCCCACTATGTCGAATGGAAGAGAGGTCGCTGAAAAGACCACTCCATACCCCGACTCCCTGAAAGAACCAACGGAGGCAGGAATTCAGTTAAGTATAGTCAATGTAGAACAGAGCAGAATAGGAAAGAGGGCAATCATTAAAGATTTTATTAAGCGGAATTGCAAAAGTTCACAAATCTTTCTGGTACTACCAGCTTAACAGAGCACAGCATAGTCTGAAAGTATGAACGACCCATACAAATTCTGTACGCTACCCGAAACCCTGCGATGCATGTAATAATTGACGCCAAAGTAGACAAGTTAATTGATAAGGGTTGCATCGAGTCCCCAAACAGCACGTTTAGTTTCATGTTATTTAAGAAAAGAAGTGGCTTTTCGCCAATTGAATCAACGGCGATTCCTAACGCTTATGTGTTGCCGCGAATAACCGATCTGAGAGCAGCAAACTTTATAAGTTACCTCGACCTGCAAAATGAATATTGGCTGATCCCCATGGCAGAGGAGATCAACAAGTTTACTGCGTTCACCGTCTAGGGGCGTGGACTTTACCAATAGAAAGTTAGGCTACTCGGACTGCATTCTGCACCAGCCACATTCCAACGTACACTAGCTCAGATGCAGGAGCATCCATGGAACCACTTGTATTCGCCTACTTGGACAACATAATAGCCACCAGTCAAACGTGCGAACAATATGTACATTTGCGAGAAGTTTTCCAACGACTAAGGCAACCAAATTTGGGGGGAAAACCAGAGAAGTGTGTTTTTCAAGCGTGAAATCTGGAAACATGGTCTGTGGCGTTGAAATAAAGACCGATCCAAACAACAAATAGCATTCTATCACCTCACAGAATCACAGGTAATTTTTGACTTGGCCAGTCCTCACACAGACGCTAGAAAGTACAGAACAAGTACAGAACGCCAGCCGTCATCTGAATCAAGTTGAGAAAACTTACTCCACAACGGAAAATGAGTGCGGGGTATGAGAAAAATGAGAATGTACCTCGAAGAATACCATTTCCTTGTGGTTACCGACCATTTATCATTAAAGGGACTTAACTAAATAGATTCAGCAACTGGTCGATTTGCCCGCTACGCACTGGAACTGGACTGGACTTATTTTTGTACAAGATTGATGGCAAGAATTTGTGGGTTTTTTAAAATAATACTTCTAAAAAATATCCAAAGTAATGATTTAATTAATGTTGTACAAAATGTTTTAATAACATATAATTCCACATTTAATTTTTTCTCTCTTTGTTTATTAAAATAAGAATTGTAGAACTAAAACTCAGCCCAAAATGCAATTTCATATAAGTAGATATCGATCCTTTGCTGCAATAACGCAATAATTCAAAAAAGGTTGTTTTTGCAGAAATTCAGTTTAAAGTTTTGAATTTACACACAACTTAATGGTAAAAGAAAATTTGGTTCTTTTCTCAAGCTGAGTATACCAAATATTTTTATGAAACTTTTACAGAATATAAAAAATGACAAGGCGAATAAAATCGTAATATAACCTTAAAAAATTCAATTTTTGAGTTACTACGGTATTGCACCAAAGGCTCGATATGTATGTATGTTGCTAGAATACAGTGGAACTCACCTGTAATCTTTGCCTTAAGGTTCTCTGCCTCATATCAAATACACAAATATCTCCTTTTTTCCCGCAAGAAATAAGTAATTGGTGTTGAGGTGCAAAACCAAAACAAGACGCTCCTTGGTCATGACATGTAAAAGCTTTAATTAGAAATATAGAAATGTTTTGTTAATCACATAGTTATTAATTTTTTTTTGTTTAGTAAAATTTATTATAAATGAGATTAGGTAGCAGACGGCAACATAAATTTTAATAAGGAATACTTGACCGATTTCATTGCATGGTATACAAATTTAAATATTTAGTAAGTGCATTTCCATTGAATTACATAGATTGTTCTATCGACTCAAATAAAGAATTCATAATTTCTTTAAATTTTATGTTTTTTTTTAAATCAAAAAGATCTTCAAAAATCACCCTTTGGTATGCATTGCTAAATCAGGTGACAAAAATTGATAATAAGAATGTCAACGCAATTCTATTATCAGTTTGGGTAATCGGTTCTTGCTCCAGCTAAGTAGCTGACTGGTCTGCTGTAGCAGACCATATGTCGTTGCCTAGAAACAAAGTCCTCTCTGTATTTTGGTGTAGTGGTGAGGAACGAAGCTAATCTTTGATTCCTATCTTTTTTTCCCATAAGGTGGTAATCAGGGCCTCATGGGATGGATTTTTGGGAGGGGGTTGAAGCCACTTCAATTTTAAAACATGAAAAATCATGGTGCTCCCGCCAGGGAGCAACGATACACAGTTGTGAATTGGGAAAATGTTTGAGTTTTACATTATGTATTATTTTTTAGTGATCAATACAATGCTTATTTGAAGAGTATGTTATCAAAAAATTATGAATTTTTATTAAAATTATTAATTTTTAATGTCCCAACCTCCCACTTCCAAAATTAGAGATTAATGATATAAGCCTGGCAAATAACTCTTTAATAAATTTTGGTGATCAATTTTACCAATAATAATTCAAAAGAAAAAAATATACAAACTTTTGTGTTGGTACTACTCCAAAATCGCAAAGGTTCGGGATCTGCTGACCAGTAAGCTGGTTACACACTCGAAATCACATTTATACGCAACTATGAAATTGTATCAAACCATGTACTGGGCCTTTGAATTGAGGTATCTACTAAAGTTTGCATCTGGTGGAAATTGAACCTTCATTCCTATAGCGTTCAATTTTATTTTGTAAATATTTTATTAAATTATTTTTTATTGAATCTTCAATTTATATTGAACTAACAAACAGGTATTAAAATCTGAAATCTAACAATATTATTTACTAAAATCCAGCTAATGCCAAAAGAAAACTAGTTTCTACGCTATCATCTCTGTTCTATTCACATCTCTCGTGTTCGACTAAGAGCAAGACTGTCTCGCCTTCTCTGGCATGTGGATTTGGATGATCTCTAGTTTCCTTCTGTATGTTATCATGTGTTTTGAAACCATTGTTTTAACCAAAGGAACGTCTACAACTTGATGAATGCATACCAGGGAGCGACGAAATTATACGGAGCATTTTATTTTGGCGCCTTTGAATTTTTTCTATATTAGATGCTAAGGCGGTGTCCCACAACTTAGAATCATAGTATTATATTGGCTTAAAGATGCGTTGCATAGAAGTCTGCAAATTTGACTTGGCTATAAGACAATTAGTTTGAGCAGCTTTTAATTTAATTTGGACCAACTTAGCGTCTATGTGCGTTTTCTGTGTTAAACGACGATAAAAATGAATGCGTATATACGAGGTCTGTTAAGTGGAAAAGGTGAATTTTGAAACTTCGGGGGCTACCAGCATTCGGTTAGTAATTTTTTTATGTTGTTAGTTGAGTTTGTTTGTGTTTGGTGTATTTTGTTTTGGAGAGGCATAACAGTTGGACGTGTTTTGCTTGTTCAACGATTATCTGCTGTGGAAAAAATTGATCAAAGAATTTGCATCAAATATTGTGTAAAAAATGGAATTAAGTGTTGAAATGCTGAGAGTGGCATATTGGTGATTGTACTCTCGAGTCAGAAAAATAAGCTGCAAGTGGTACATGCTTTTCAAAGAAGGTCGAGAAGATGTGAATGACGACGAAGCTCCATCATATCAAAAACCGATGAAAATGTTGAGAAAGTGAGGAACATTTTTAGTGAGAATCGTCGAATCACTATTGGAGAAGTTGCAGAGGATGTCGACATATCGGTTGGCTCATACCGTAAAATTTTTTCGCAAATTTTGGGCATGAAGCGTTTCGCAGTGAAGCTCGTTCCAAAATTGCTGAATTTTTAATAAAAAACCGTCGCATAGGAATCGCTCAGGAAATGTTGAATGACGTTAACTTTTGAAGTAAAAGTTTTTATTTGAATGAAAAAATTAAAAGTTGTATATGTACATTTCCATATTTGAAAACTAGATTGAACATACACACATACAGTATAACAAGTTACAAAGTATAATGTTAACAAAACCTAACATAAAAAAACTCAACACTTTCCCTTGTTATGTGTTGTTAACATTTGATAGATCCATCTTTTCACGGATGTAGTTCAGCCTTTGTTGTTGCAGTGGTTTTGTCATAATGTCGGCGAACAAAGAAATGTTTAAGAGCAATTTGTTTCGTTCTACGATGATATTCTGGATTTTGTGCAAGCCTGACTGCTGCTGAATTATACACTTGCAATATGGGAATATCATTGTACCCAATATTTTTAGCATATAAACGACTTAACTAAATAATATCTTTTGTTGCTTCAGTGGCAGCAATCACTTCTCCTTCTGTTGTTGATGTAGCCACCATTGTCTGTCTTTGACTAACCCACGATACTGCTGCACCAGAAAACTTTATTAAAACTCCAGACGTAGATCTTCCAGCTTTAGTGCAGCCACCAAAATCTGCGTCGCTAAAACACTCCAAAACAGGAGACTTACGTATACTAAAAACTAAAGCATACTACTTTATAGTGCCTGTAATATATTTCAATACTCTTTTCAAGAGCAATACATCTGTGGGCGTAGGATTTTCAAGAGTTCTCGACAAGAACCCGACAGTGTATGCTAAATCAGGTCTACCTCCAAGCATTAAATACATAATACCCCCAACTGCTTCACGGTATGGAAATTTTCCTGCACTCGTACCTCTTTTTCTTCCCCTGATTTCAAACTATCATTCAATTTAAGCATAGGCGTTGTAACACTTTTACAATCTGAGAAACCAAATTTGTCAATAACTTCCGAGCATAAGCTTTTTGACTAACTGTAATCTTTTCTTCATCTTTATTGATTTCAAGTCCCAAAAAGTATGTTGCGTTCTTCGAAAAAAACTTAAATTCCTTTTTTAAATCAGCAAGAAATGAAATTAAGTCGCTAACGTTTGTAGCTGCTACTAATCCATCATCAACATAAAGTGCAATAATAATTTTATTTCCATTCCGTTCACGTATATACAAACACAAATAAAAATCACACGATTTGAAACCAAGCTTTATAAGAGTTGGCCAAATCTTTGATGCCAGCATCTAGGCACTTGTTTTAAACCATACAAATTTCGCTTTAATCTGCATACTTTTTTGCTTCCGTCTTCGAACCCTTCTAGTTGTTGCATAAAAATTGTTTCCTCTTGTTCTCCATACACATCGAACTGAGCGAAATGCATATCTTGGCTGGCAGCTATACTCAAAACTGCTCTTATAGCTACCATTTTTGCAACAGGACTAAACATTTCATTGAAATCGATGCCTTTTCTTCGAACAAATCCCTTGATCACCAACCGCACCTTAAATTTGTCAACGCTTCCATCTGGGTTCATCTTCAACTTATATACCCATTTAAAGGGAAGAGCTTTTGCACCCTTTGGTAACATCTTCATGACCCATGTCTTCTTCTAATGATTTGATTTCCGATTTCATGGCCTCTTTCCAACGTGAACTTTGCTTACTATCAGAAGCCTAAGTATATGTTGAAGGGGTGAATACCTCATTGACAAAATCTTTAGAACTCATAACATAATCTTTGTACATTGAATTCGATAAAAGTGTACGGTCTCTTAACGGAATTTTTCACTTAAATTCCTTGGCTTTTTTCTTTTATTCTGTTCTTCTGCGTATTCATTTTCCCCAATGGAAATACCCCCTTGTTGGATCTGATCTTGATTTTCTTCGAACACCCTATCACCTACTTCTTCAGCGAAGAATTCTGTATCGGATACTTCTTCGTCAGATACTTCAATTGAAATTTTACTTCTATTATCAAAAATATTGTTTTGATTGCTGTTGAATTTAAAGCTGTCATCAACCGTTATTGCTGGCAAATCACTATTTTGTCCAGTATTGCCATTCATTGTATCTTTTCTTTCCTGGCAGTCTTTAATGTTCTAGTAAAATTCTACATCTCTTGATATTATCAAACTTTTATTTTCTTTATTAAAAATGCGATATCTTTCATCTCCATCTTAACCAACAAGATAACCTTTTATTGCTTTCCATTTTCTTCCTTCTTTGTCTTGGTATATGGGCAAAAATTCGTATTCAATAATTCGTAATGTCTTATTCTTGGTGTTTTCCCAGTCCAAAGTTCATACGGACTTTTGCCATCGATTGATGATTTTCCAGTTTGATTTAAAATATAAATAGCTGTTGTTACCAACTCTGCCCAAATCGAATTAGGAAACTGTGCCTTGCTATTTGAATATTTAAATGTTCTGGTCATTTCTATTACAGTTCTGTTCTTCCTTTCACTTCCGCCATTTTGTTGTGGTGTATAAGGTGCAGTTAATCTTTGTGTAACCTCATACTTCTTCAAGATAATACGAACATCATGATTATCAAATTCTCCCCCATTATCTGTGAGAAATTCCTTAATTGGATGTCCTTGAGTTCTTGCTATTTAAATACTGTAGGTAAAACTTCTTTAACATCAGACCTTCTTCTCAACAAATAACCAAACTGATACTTAGTAAACGCATTTTTAAATATACTAAGTATTTTTTATTGTTAAATGATTCTACAAATGGACCACATATATCAGCTGATAATAATTTCCCAGGCTTCGTAGCTTTTGTTCTTTGTCCAAATGGTTTTCGCTGCGCTTTCCCATAGATACAAGGTTCACAAATACTATTGCCTAAACTAACATCGATATTGAACATTGATTTTAATAATTTTCTAATGTGACGTTTATTTTGATGAACCAAAGGTCGATTAGGGCCTCACTTGGATCCACGGATCTTACAGTCACCGCGGTTAAGGGATGCCCACAGGGCGGGGTATTATCTCCCCTTCTATGGTCTATATTAGTGGATGACCTGATCGGACTACTTCACCGGAGGGGGCACGGAACCACCGGCTATGCGGACGATATTTCCGTAATAATTAGGGGGAACCATGCAGGTACGATTGCGGACCAAATGCAAGACGCCCTAGACAAGATGTATGAATGGTGCACTTCGGAAGGGCTATCTGTTAACCCAGCTAAGACGATCATTGTACCATTTACCAGGAAAAGGGTGATTAATTTACCCAGTCTCTGTATGGGTGGCATCGAGATAATTCCCAGGGAGAGGGTGAAATATCAGGGTCTCATCTTGGATATGAAACTCACCTGGGAACCGCACCTCGAGTCAGTACTGGGAAAGGCCACGAAGAGCCTTTGGACAGCGAGGCAACTACTTGGTAAATCCTGGGGTCTGAGCCCCAAAATGACCTTCTGGATATATATCCAGATGGTGAGACCAACCATACTGTACGGGGCTCTGGTATGGTGGAGGAAGACTGAGCAACGTACAACTACATCGAGACTGTGCAGGCTACAAAGACTTGCATGCCTATGCGTCACAGGGGCCATGAAATCAACCCCAACGTTGGGTATGGAAGCTCTTCTGAACGTTGCACCGGTCCATCTGGCTATACAAGAGGAGGCAGCTATAAGGACAATCTCTATCTACGGGAAAGAGAACCTTAGGGCCGGCAACCTTACTGATCATCTGGCTATCCTCAGGGGAATCGGGGACATACTTGATATGTCTCAGGCGGGCGACCAGTATACTGTTTCGACAGGAAATACAGGGTCCTCTTCCCCACGAGGGAAAAATGGTGCGCAAAATCAGGATGGCTAAGAGATGGATCGCAAATGTGGTACACGGACGGCTCAAAAACGCTCCAAGGAGTTGGGGCGGGAATAGTGCGGCTTAGAGCACACAGGTCTATAACATTGAGCAGGGATACGACAATTTTCCAGTCGGAACTTTACGCGATACTGGAAACTGTGGGGATCCTATCCGAGAGAGGACACGGGTTAAGATATTCTCGGACAGCCAGTCGGTTCTTAAGGCTCTGAGCGGCTGTATGTACATGTCCAGATTGTTACTGGAATGCCACAACAGGCTCAATGATCTGGCGACTCACAATCAGATTACTCTGAAATGGGTACCAGGGCATCAGGCGCATGCCGGGAATGAGATGGCGGACATCTGTGCGAGAAGAGGTGCTGAAGGGAACTTCATTGGACCCACTCCTTCTTTTGGGTTCAACAAAAGTCTCCTTAAGACGGAGATTTCGAAATGGACATCGTCCAGGATTGCACAACATTGGAATGACATCAATGGATTACGTCACTCCAAGGAATTCCTACGCTTTGACGCTGGGAGAGCGGATCTGGCTCTAAGACTAGACAGGAAAAGCCTACGGACGCTGGTAGGGGCGCTCACAGGCCATTAGACCTGCAAAGCCCACCTATACAGAATGGGCTTATCTGACACGGACATCTGCAGATTATGCGGTGAAGATGAGGAGTCGATGGAACACTTTTTTTCCACTAATTTTTATTTATTGTATCTTCAGAACTGAACTAACAATAAGTATTCAAATCTTAAATATAGATATAATAATTAGGACCAACCAGTGTCGGACATAAACTTAGTGATAATAATTAATTATACATAAAATTCATGTTAAGCACAAAAATATTGAAAGAATTCCATCTGAAGTGTGGCGTATTAAGGCCGTAGTATCCCTCTTTTTTAAGCGGATGTGTCCAGGAAAGTTCAAGATGTTACGAGCAAGGGGATTAGGATGGGCCTCGAGTTTTGTTAAATATTTGCCTGCATATTTGCAATTTCAGCGGTCACAAGTGGCATATTTAAATCACGATGTAAAATTGAATTTTTCATGTACCATGGAGCCGATGTTATGAACCTTAAAATTTTGTTTTGCATTCGTTGGATTCTCTCTACATTGGAAGCTGAAGCAGTGCCCCACAGCTGAATTCCGTAACACTATATGGGTTTCAAAAGCGACTTGTATATTAAAAGTTTACAATCTAAACTGAGGGTAGAATTTCTACCAATCAGCCAGTGTATCTGGTTTAATTTAAGCTTCATTTGTGTCAGCTTAGAGTCAATGTGGTGTTTCCATGTAAGCCGTCGGTCAAGGTGTATACAAAGGTATTTCACCTGTGAATGTTGAGGAACAACTTGATTGTTGATTCGAATGGGGGAACAAGTGTCTCTTCGTAGGGTAAATGTGACATGAATACACTTTTGTTCATTTACTTTTATTCTCCATAAGTTCAACCACAGCTCCAACAGGTTAATATGTTCCTGAAGATATCGGGATGCCTCGTGAGGGTTTTCATGCATACTAAGGCAGGCTGTATCATCGGCAAATGTAGATGTTAGGATATTACTGCTTAAAGGCATATCACAGATATAAATCAAATACAAAACTGGCCCCAGTATACTCCCCTGTGGTACACCGGATGAGATAGTTTCGGGCACACTCATGAAGTCTCCTTCCACAACAGTGAACTTCCGGGCAAGAATGTAACAATGGTGCTATGCTGACTTCTAAAACCAAATTGATGGTCCGGTATGCATCCATTATCAGCTAGAATTGGGGACAATCTTGTCATGAGCAGTTTTTCGAAGAGCTTTGAAATTGTTGACAGCAAACTTATTGGCCTATATGGCTCAGCCTTAGTAAGATCTTTACCCGCCTTTGGAATCATTTTGATCATGGCAAGTTTCCAGCTGTGTGGATAACACTCCAGTCGTAAAATGCCATTAAAAATGAATAACAGGATTCTAATAGCAATACGAGGCAACTTCATCAGCATCTTGTTACTAATTCCATCAATACCCGGGGCCTTCTTCGGGTTGGTTTCAGCAATTAGTTTTTGTACATCACGCATCTTAAACTTTATGGGTCAAGGGGGTAGAGCAACTACACTCGGCAAATCAACAGCTCCAGTACATGTGTTTGGGGTAAATACGTTTTTTAAATGACCAGCAAATATGTTACCTTTTTCAGTATTAGTTCTTGCCCAACCTCCGGTAGAAGTTCGCAGGGCTGGTTTAGACTCAACGGGTGTTTTAAGTTTTTTAGCAGTGCGCCACAAGGAGTAATTAGATGCTGCTGTGACATCGAGACCTTCCAGATAGTTTTTAAGAGAAGCAGATTTTTCAGATGCAAGCAACTCTTGGAGTCGTTTAGTGCATTCTCTAAGTCTGATTTTATGTTGGGGCGATCTGTGCTGTTGCCATTCCCTTCTAGCTCTTCTTTTTTCACATACGAGACGTTCAATATCCGCAGAATAAATTCTATTAAACCCAGTCTGCGGATGGGAGGTAGTGGCATGTTTAGCAGCCTGTTTAATATTCTCGGTAAGATTGGCAATGTTAAGTTCAATATCATCGGGAGTTCTTAGCTTGATGTTTTCTGCACAGTGACTACTGAGATATTTTTTGAACCCCAGCCAATTAACACGATTTATTATCTTCACATATGGGTGTGGTAAGTCACTTTTTAGTGGGCTACAAATTGTAACGATCGTGGGAGAGTGATCGGAGGAGAGATCATGAGAAGCTTCAACATGAATTAAATCCCTAGATATATTTTTCATGACGCCAAAATCTATAACATCTGGAATTTTTTGCATGTCAGTAGGCCAATAAGTGGGCTCCCCGCTCCAAATAACATCCAAACCTATTTTTGAAATTGTGTTGAACAATGCTCGACCTCTAGGAGTAATAAGGCGCGATCCCCAGAACGTATGTTTTGCATTGTAGTCGCCAGCTGCTACGAAACAAGGGCCAAGAGTTTTGTAAAAATCCTCGTATTGATCCTCAGTCATTGAAAATCTGGGAGGGGAGTAAATTGATGATATCACGAGATTTTAACAAAAATTTTCGATGCAAATATTTGTTGCTTGTAGATGGTCTTCACAAATGTTCTCAAGAATATAGTGCTTGAGTCTTGACTTTATTAGAATTGCTGATCCTCCGCATGCTCTTCCTCTCGGGTCATTTGTATCATATAAGGTGTAGCCACTCATTTTAAAAAAGCTTCTTGGAGTCAAATGAGTCTCAGATACCAACATTATATCAATATTTTTTACCATGAGGTTCATATTTGTGTTGGCGAATGCCGTTTGCGTTCCAGAAACATATTTTTAACGTATTCATGGCTTATTAACTAATGCTAGAAGCAGAGTGTTCTGCATTCGCAGCATTTCTTGCATCATGCTAGTCATATTTCTTGTAAAATTGTTTATAGTTTGCACCAGGTTATCAATAGTAGCTTCAAGGCGACTGAAATTAAAGCTTGCGTTTGCATTTGTTGTGTTAGTTGGTGGTGACACTTTTTGCATGGGAACAGAATTGATCTTCACAGCGTCAGCATACGATACTTGTGTAGAGATTGGTTGGGCCATAGGAGGATAAGTAGCGGAGTAGGTATTTCCTGTTTGCGCTGGGATTACTTTAGGTTTTTGACTCATAGCCTGCACATATATATGCACAATAGATCAACAATGGTCGCAGTGCAAAGGGCCATCCTGGGGCAAACCCCCATTACATTACATTACATTATCATATGCAATATTCATTTCAGCTTCAGGAACGTTTGCTTTTCATTCTTCGCATTCAGGTCTTCACAAAATATTTGCAAAGTTTCGTGCACCATTTTAACTTCTCCAGTTCTCGATTTACTCGGCTTGCCATCGCTCAACCACTTACGACATTCTCGAACCCAGTGCCCTCTCTTTTTGCAATAATGGCATATGTCTGTCTTTTCTTTGTGAAATTTATCATTTTGAGAACTCTCTACCTTCTTGCCCTTCGAGTGTCTCAAAACTAAGGCTTCGTCTGTTACCTTTTCATCTGCATTACCAAAATTACGCTGGAACATACAGAGCTGTGTTGACATCTTATTAAACGTTCTGTCTTCGTTCTTTGAGAGCATCAGCCAACTCGACGTAAACGTTTCAAATTGCTGCGGTAAAATTTGCAAAACGTTACAAACCAGAATAAAATTTGGTAAAACATTCTCCTTCCTTGCCAATAAAGCACTATTCAATTCATTCCACAATGTATGCAATTTTGCATTATTATTTGAAACATCTGTATTGTTATTCCAATTGAACTGGAAAAAGTCTATACAATTTTTGAAAACTTGGTCCATTGGATGTAGCTTCGAATTGGAACTTTAAAGCATCCCATGTATCTGCAGCTGTCTTTTGATCCATTATCCTTTCATAGATTTCATCACTTACAGCACTTATGAGCATAGATTTTGCATAACTATTGGCTTTTCGATATAAATCTTCCTTAGCTTTATGTTGCCTTCTTTCTTCAGCGCTTGCATTTTCTGACAATGCATCTGGATTCCTGGTTTTAGCAATTTGTGGGTTGCTTAATGCGGTTTTTCATGGATAGTTATGCAAGAATGATAATTTTCTTTGCTATACTACGATTACTAATTTTATCAGCACCCGACAATGGATGAAATCATCACGCCCTGATGCACCCCTCAATAAAGAAGTTTATTCTTGAAGATAATCTTCATAAAAGTCACTCAAGGAATTGTGTTTTAATTGCGATTTGTTTATTCATCATGAAGTATTAAAGTTCATTTTAGTATTGGCGGATGCCTTGTACGTTTCAGACTTATTTTTTTAATTCATATTATTTAACCCTACGGTCTATAACCAGCTAGATGAACGAGAGTCCATAACCAGGGTACCCGGGTACCCAGTGCAGTTTTTTCGTTTATATTCAAATAAAATATTACATATATATCTGTACAGATTATTAGAAACGCTTAGTTTTTACATCTCAACTGTACAAATTTCATGTTTGTAAGATAATACTGGTTTTAATAGGCATTTTGTACCTAGGAGGCATACAAAAGTAAACAGAAACTGGTTTTATAAGGGTTGGGTTTCGCTTGTTTTTGGTACCTGCTTATCAATTGTTCGTGTTTTTAGGTAGCGAATGTTCAGCTACTCTACAAAAAGAATATATTTCAATGATTTCGTCATTATAAGTTGAACAGTTGAACAGTCAAGTTGAAGAGAAATGAACCGCAAAAAAGAATTTTTAACTGAAAGACAATATCTGCGTTTGAGTGAAAATGTCAGATGCAGATATATTGGGTCTATACTTGATGACTTGGCTGAGGATGACGACGCTTTAGTGCCAATTGAGGAAGAAGAAGTATTTACTGGAGGAGTGCAAGACTCAGAGAGTGAAGAATGGGACAATGACAATGAAATTCCAGCCGCTATTGACATTGCCAATGCAAATTGAGCGAGATGTATTTGAAGATGAAAGTGACAGTGAAACTGATATGGTTGAAGAAAATGCACCAACACCAAGCACAACAGAAAGTATGATTGCACGTGATGGTACTCAATGGCAACCAACACCACCTGTTTGTCAACAAATAAGGAGTCACAACATTATTAGAACTCGCAGTGGTCCATTACGAATGACGGAAAGTATGACTGGAATGCAATGCTTCAAGAGTTATTTTACAATAGAGAGGGTCGATATAATCGTGCGTCATACCAACAAAAAAGCCAATTCAACTTATGATGCCTACAATGCAGCAAATCCATCAAAGCGTCAATTGAAGTGGACGCAATTGTCTCATCCTCTATTCCGCGCAACAATGGGATTAAGCCGCTTCTGGAATTTTATTCGTTTTATACGTTTTGATGACGCGAGAACAAGAAACGAGAGACAGCGCACAGACAAAGCTGCTCCAATACGAGATATTTGGATAATGTTGAACGCCAATCTCGCAAAATACTATGTATCTACAGAAAATTTAACAATCGACGAACAATTGTATCCATACCGCGGCAGAACGAAATTTACCCAGTATATTCCATCGAAGCCTGCGAAATACGGTATCAAGGTATGGTGGATATGCGATGCTAAAAATTCATATCCTCTTCATGGCCAAATATATACTGGCAAACAAGATACTGGTCGCGAAATTGGTGTAGGCGAAAGAGTAGTCAGAGATTTGGTTGGGCCATACCATGGTAGCGGACGTAATATCACCATGGACAATTTTTTTACGATGCTGCCACTGGCAAAGCAGCTGATATACGTCAAACTTAGCATTGTCGGAATACTGCGGCGAAACAAAGTCTATATACCAACAGAAATGAAAGACGATAAGAGGTGGACTATTGGGACAAGCAAATTTGGTTTCCACGATGATGCAGCATGATGATGCAGCTGTAGATGAAAACGGCAAACCAGAAATCATCAATTTTTACAACAAAACTAAAGCTGGCGTGGATGTTATGGACCAAACGCTTCGGGAGTATACCACACAGAGACACACAAAACGGTGGCCTTTGTCGTTTTTGTACAATATGCTCGATGTTAGTGCTTTCGCGGCATACACTATATTTTATGAGAATAGCACAACTGTTCCATATCAAATAACACGGGGAAAACGCTTTTTACGTAAACTTGCTGAAGATTTGTGTGCGCCAATAATAGAAGAAAGAGCATCCAATCGCCAAGTAACGCGCCATTTTGCCACCAAAACAGCAATTGAGAGCGTTTTGGGAAGACCAGTGGAGACGGTAACCTATACCAAGCAACCATCTACTTCTACGGCCGCTTCTACTGATGGCAGGAAGCCAATAAGAGGAACCTGTTATTTGTGCGCTTCTTTGCCAGAAAAAAGGAGAAGAAAGACGAGAAAAGTCTGCAGCGTTTGCAAGAAACCAGTTTGCGATCAACACACTAAAACAATATCAAAATGTTTTCCATGTTTCAATAATTACTCAACATAAGACATCAAATATTACAAATAAATTAAAATGAATAAAATATAAATAATTCAAGTAAGAAACAATTACATTTCATATTTTACACATCAATAAACATTATAAAACAAAATAAAAATAAAACAAACGTTTTTTTGATTGAAATATAAGGTAATTTGCACTAAGGTACCCGGGTACCCTGGTTATGAACCCCCGTATGCAAAAACATTAAACTCATTTTTTGGTTAATATATTTAACCAAATTTGATAAACTTTTTTCTAGTCTCTAAGTTTAGCCGAAATGTTTGATGATCCGGAGTTTCATGTTAATATCTTCAATATTATAGGAACAGCAGCACTTTAAATTTCAAATTGGTACCCGGTTATGGACCGTAGGGTCAGCCTGCAACAGTGTAGACATTTTCAACATCTCCTGCGTCATGCTGCACATGTTGTTGGTAAAAGCATTTACTGTCTGGATTAGCGCATAAAATTTTCTTTTAAAGATATAACATGAATAAAAATAAAACCAAAAAATATTATCGATTTTGTCGACCTAAGAATGAACTTTTTCTAAGTTTGTTCTACATAAAACTCTTAGATGTCTTCCATTCATATTTATAACATAGTTTGGTGATACACTTTTTTCGACCATGTTATCTTAGTTATTTAGACATATTATGGTTTGCTTTATTTAAAATATTTGTTTTTGTGTGAAATGCTTATAAGAAAAATTTTGTAAATTTTAATATTTGGTCACTAAAACTATTTTTGTTATATTTTGAGTTAAAAAAGGCATCACATTGCGATTATCGTGTGAACAGTGTTCTCCGAATCTATACAACTTTCTTTAATAAGTTTAAATAAATTTTTACAATTTTCATTATTGTAATGCCTTTCTTCAATTATCATATACACATATAATAATTTAAATATTTAATGTTATAAAATTTACTTACCACTAACACACGATTTCTTTTGAGGCAAGAGTGTATCCCAAACTATTATATTTTTGTTTTCAGAGCTTTGACCGGCTAAAACGATAGTGATAAAGAAACGTTAATACTTAAAAAATAATACTTATTATTACATGTAAATAATGTGGATAGTATTACTAATGTCATTAGAATATGCTTACCAGTTGCAAGTAAACTGCATGAACCCAGAAATACGAAGTCAGATAAAGTTTTGTTGTGACATTGGTGCGACTAATATTGAAAAAGAAATATTAATTAAAATCATACTAGCATAAATGATCCAAGTCTTACAAAGAAGGATCTATTGTTCTGCGTCGCTATTCCGGCTTGCCATAAACTTAAGTTTCCATCTCCATCGCCTATGCCAAATTTATTACCTTGTTCGGAGAATCGACATCTTGTAACCTTTGCAAAAGTACCTGAAGGCCGTGGTGTGCAAACTACTTGGTGATGGCCCCACTCCCAAATTTGCACAGATCCATCTTGACCGCCCGTTAAATAAAGAGGCATTAATGGATGTGCACTCATTCTTTTTACATTATCAATTTTGTGTTTTATTATCTGCAATTATAAACGATAAAATATTCGTTTTATCAAAAGGTCTCTGATATTTTACCAAATTAAACCTTAAAAATAAACCATTGTTATTTTTTACTATTCATATACAGGTATAAAATATATACGTACGTACGTATATACATATATGTACATATTTTCATGTTTTCTGTGGATACTCGTATTTGAATAAACTATCTATAAATAAATTTTTTTCATTCCTACTATACATACATTTTTGACAATTGTTTTAAAAATTTAAAATTGCGATGTGGTCAGCTTTGGCATGTGTCCTGCCTTTAACACAAATAATTTAAACAAACTCCTAAGCGGCTCTGTAATATCTACCATATCCGGAATAAATTTTCACAAGACCCAAAAAGATTTCGTCTCTTCCTTTCACTGCGCATTTCGGAGCGGCACAATTGTTTTATTTTTTCGATTAAAATATACTCGTATGCAGTTACACGTTGTACACTGTTGTCGTCATTGAGCAATAAATTGTTCGCAGTCCAATACCTGCCTTACGGCCTTAGCATTACTACACGGAGACAATAATTCTTGCATTAATCGCTGAAAATTTTCAAGAGCGGAGCTAACTTCGAAAATAAATTTTTTGTAGCGACACAATCATTTGTGCGTTATAAATCTGATATCTCTACACAATTTGAATCCTCTCAAAATATGTCATGAATATGTCAGCCGGTAGAGCATAGTTTTCTTGTAGAATAGTTTCGTTCACCCTACGAATGTAATCACACAATCAAAATTCTCCATTCTTTTTAAAAACATCAACTATTGGTGAAATCCAAGAGTATGGTCGAACAGGCCTCCCTGTCGTATCTAGGTTTAATTGTATGAGTGCGTTCTTGATTTTTTGGAAAATGTTTCACTTTTGTATCACTTTATGATCTGCAGTGATTCCTAGACTCTGAAGCATTCTCCAAGGTTTTTGGCTAAGAAAATTAAGAGGCGAGCCTGACTCATTTATCATCGATATAAAACACCCGCCATGACATTGACATTGTAATTTTGTAGCAGAATGATTTATTTTCAAGCAAACAAAATTACCAGTTCTACTCTCGGGTTTGCAATCTTTTCATTATCGACACATTCAACTCCTGAAGTTTGAATTTGAGTCCGCTTAATACTATCATATAAAATACCATATTCTCCCATGTTTATTGTACTATTGCCTAAATACACCCTTTTCAACACCTGTAGGACTTATGAATTTTAAATAAATAAATTTGCTTTTGTAACGCAAACGCCATTCCCCAGCATAAATCGAACTTGAATATTTCTGTAATGCATATATTTGGGACTCATCTGACTCCCCCTATGCTCCTTTGATATTAATGGATATGCTCGACACAAAGGTCCCCTGAGGTAGACCCTGCAGTGGCTCGACATACTAATAAAATGACTCAAATACTATGTGTTGAATGATCTATGTACGTGAAGATTATTTTTAAGCAACAAACATCTGAATTGAAAGTTACCATCAAGAAATGGTGATTTCATCCATTTATTGCACTCCCACAATTTCAATCACTGAAAGTTAAGACGACATCTTTTATAAAACTCTAGTCCCACGTTTTCTGGCAGCTGGTGAATACAACGCTCAACACACGTTCTGTAGATCACGATTGATCACCTCGAGATGTCGTGTGTTGTTTGGTAAAATTTCTAATGTGGGATTAAATGTGCCTAAAGACATGTAACCAACCTACTAGGCAACAGATCATCGACAAAGAGTCCTGATGTTATTGATTTCGAAGTACTGAATTATATACCACGTGAAACAATTCGACTTTAGGCTTCTTTTTAGCCGTCTCATATGTGCGGTTAGCAAAACCAAATTTTCTCTCTCTCTCTCCTTCTGCTCACTGCAAGATTCCCTATTACTTATTATTTATTTATAAATTTTTTTTGTTGTAATTTCCGTTACACAAATACTTGTTTGTCAAAGTTTGTTGTGCCATTATTATAGCTGGTGAAAACGGTGCGGTAAGTTTCATATGTGCAATAAATAGACTAAATGACGAATTTATATATTTTAAATTTTACTTTAGTTTAGTTCTATTTTCTGAGTACTATTTCCGATAATTTCAATTCAAGATTTTTTCATAACGAAATCTATTAAGTAATTTAAAATTATTTATAAATTTACGCTAACTTACAATATCAGTTCCTCTGCCGGACTGAGATGAGTTGGAGTGAAAGTTTATGTTTGATTCGGGCGATGAAGATGATCCATAAGCCATTCTAAAATGAAAAATATTCGATATAAGATTATCATTATTTTTATTAAATATGTCACGAAATATGTAAGAAAATATTTACAATTACGAAAAAGCAAGGACTTTCACATTTGTTCACAAAAAAAAATCGGACGATTTCACATAATCAAACCCAACATTGTATCACACTTAGAGAAACTATATATTGTCTACGGTCCCTGAGATCTCCGAAATAAGACACAATCCCATCCCTACAACAGAATCAAACACCAGGACTTGACAACATATCCACAGAAATACTAAAGGGTGATCCACAAATAAATGATATAGTGATATGTGTGTGAAGATAAATTTCGAAACACAACAGGAAACTTAAATTTTTCACATAACAAAATGTTGGAATTTTTTAAAACATTGTTCAGGATTCCAGGAAAATGGAGCAAATGGGCGGATAAAACTTAATGCTATTTAAAGACTTAAAGCTCCTCCATGATCCCTAGTGGTTAAAATATCCGACAGTGCGTTTTTTTATCCAAAAAATTCAGTTTACTTGATTTTCCAAATTTGGAATTTCTCTATAAGATAAATTCCATGAAAATAGAAAAAAAATGGGCGGATAAAAATTGATGTTATTTAAAGACTTAAAGCTCCTCCATGATCCCTATTGGTCAAAATATCTGACAATGCGTTTTTTACTGAAAAATCTTCAGTTTACCTGATTTTTCAAATTTGGAAATTCTCTAGAAGATGAATTCCATGATTATGGGAAAAAATGGGCGGATAAAAATTGATGTTATTTAAAGATTTAGTGCTCCTTTATGATCCCCAGTAGTCAGAATATCCAACAGAGCGTTTTTTCTACCATTTTCAATAACAATGCGAAAACAACTGCAACAACAACCCGTGCAAAGATGAATATGCTTTGTACAAGCCCTATACTCTCTCCAGGAGAGATTCGGGACTCAATTCTGATAATTGTTTGTAAAAGTAGCCACAAAAAGAAGAAATTCTGCATCATTAGTTTGGTCCTGGTAATAATTTAATAATTAATTTGAAGTTAGTAAGTATCGTATATGGGAATTTGTCATGTTTTAGGCTCTTTTGTTTGTCATAACTCGAGAACCACTAGTCCGAATAAGCTGAAACAAATTAAAAAAAATTAAGAATTACAATTCCTTTAATCTGTTCATACAACGTTTCGCTACATAAGCAATAGTTGCGCAGTTATAAATAAATGTATGAGAAAAAATATTTTTTGCCTAAAAAATTGAAATTTTTTATTTTTAATTAATAAAAAATCCAAAACGGCAAAAAAGTGTCAAGTCCTATTACTTTCACGTAAAGTCCCATAACCTATGAACAAAATGAGACATAAATCATGAAAATCGATGAACGCGTTTCGCTTTTATGCACAATTAAGTGAAGGTATGAATTTAAAAAAAAACATTGATGACTTTTTTTATTGATTCTTTATGTTGCATGAAAATAAACATTCCGATTCATATTACAGCTATTCGTACACAGAAAATGTGAGATTTTTATGTTATCTATGCATGGAAACAAAATTTAGAACATTTTCAATTATTGTCACTATCCATCCTCGTTGAAGTTGACGCTTGTGGTTCTGATGACCTTATTTTCTTTTTTGATGATGCAGACGCAGAACATGAATATGAACAACCTACATACATGTTCTGCGTCTGCATCATCATCCGAGATAGACATAATATTCAAGGGATGTTTTGTTCAGTGTGTCCACAAATTTCAGTGTCATCTGCATCTTCGGCACTTTCATCTTCAAACTGCATAATTTTAGAAATCCACCAATAAACCTCCGCAAGCAATGCATCCAATATTTCGCCTTTGAATCGCTTTTCCATTGGCATGGTCACCTGGTGGAACCTCTCTCCTTGTTCATCCGATTCCTGGGGTAATTGTGCCAAAAAGGTATCACGGTGGAAATGCAAAAAATGTAATTTTAACGTCATGGATGCGTTGATTTTTTCAAAATAATACAGCAAGTTGTCCACTCGTGTCTGTATGTCATCTCGCTGTACACGGTTCTTTCCTAAAACGCTTCGATGACTTGTTTCAATGCGTCGCATGTATATAGGTGGTTATAATGGTTCGAAAGCATATTTGTGAAAGATTCGCTTTTCATTAATTTTCGTATATCCGGTCCATTGATACCTGATTGAAATATAAAAAACATTTACGAAAAAATTATTGGTAATGCGAATATATCGAAGTGAACAAATTTAGATATGACAATATTAAAATACTGACAACGATACGTACCTTTTCCAATTTTAGCTTCACTCAGTTTTGGAAAGAAAGTCATAGGCGTCATCAATATCTTTGACTACCACTTCGACGCTTTTCCCAGCTATTCCTAATTTCATGTGGAGCGATGGCAACAAAATATCATCTAGATACTTTATCAAAGGTTTATTCCGAAATTTTAATTGTTTCTCGAGCTCGGGAGTTCTTGCTTTCCAATCTTTAGATTGATATTGATTTCCTGTGTATCGTGAATCCCAATTACAAAGGAAGCAAAAGTATTTTGGAAAACCGCCCTTTAATACAATGCCTTGTATTATGTTGACACCTTTAAATCGCAACAAATCTCCATTTGTGTACATTGTAGTTTACTTTCTCTAAAATTTCGCCCAATGTTTCATACGTTTCCTTTATAGTTGTGCTGAATCCCAATGGAATGGGATTCAAGCTTGAAACTGAACTATCGATGAATAAACGCCAGTCGCCAACGATATAATACATTCCCAATTTTTTCACTAAACATGGGATAACATGAGAGGAGGTTAACGTATTTGCTTCGTCAACGGAATCTAATTTCTGAAAATCAGCTTAGCGTTGTCGGTATGATGTTGCGCTGACATTTTGCTTTCTGCTTTCGGAGTTTTTGTTGCGATAGTCCCATCTTAGCCACAATGTAATCCATGTCGATATGTGTTAACGGTCGTGGTCCATTATTTTCAATATCGGATGTCCAATCAGCATCATTTAAATTGGTCGGATTGGTGGAAATGGTTTCGGCTTACAGGTACACAGTATTCAGACTCGGAGGTTTAGGTTTATCGGTATCAGCAGCGCGTTTAACTGGAAGTGTGGCACTAGAAGCAGCAATGTATACTTTTGTTTTCAATTGTTTTCTGTTTAATCCATGACGAGAATTTATGCATGCCTGGATTCATCATGTCCAGTTAGGTCTTCCACCCAAATTACTGGCTTCATAAAAGAAAACTGTGCACCTTTTCCATGCATCCATATTATAAGGGTATTATAACAATTTTTGCACAATGTACGTTGTTAACCAATTTTTTCGATCCAGTTGGCCTCTTTTTGGGATGATATGACCAAAAACGTAACAAAAATTATAAAATTTTGAGCACTTGTTATTTTCCATATAGAAATATATTATATGCTTTGTTGTTATTCACTTTTTAAAAACCAGAGAAAAATTAACTCGTACTTTTCGCGTTCGTCGACTCTTGTTAAATGACAAAAATCGATCAAAGAGCAGGTACTTATGAATGGGCGTATATTTCGAAACGTTCCAAAAAATTATTCGGACTAGTGGTTCTCGAGTTGTGACAAACAAAAGAGCCTAAAACGTGACAAATTCCCCTATACGATACATACTAACTTCGAATTAATTATTAAATTATTATTTGATGTACCTTGACCAAACGAATGATGCAGAAGTTCTTCTTTTTGGGGTTACTTTCATAAACAATTATCAGAATTGAGGCCCGAAATCATGTGTTGTACTCTGTAGTGTTACTAAAGGTAGTGTTACATTGTACCACAAATAATAAGAGTTTGCAGAAGCAAAATAAAACGAATTTCTCTCCGCAGCTGTTATATTTTTTTCATCTTTATTGGTGAGAAGTAGAATTAAAGTGGTATGGTACACCATTTCTGCTACATTTACAAAAACCATATGCAATTTTCTTGACTTGTGCTAGGCAAGCTGAAATGTTGTTTTTGTAATTATTGTATAGAATTCCAACCACCTTCAATATACACTGCAAATGCTGCTGTCATTTGGAAAAATATTTTAGAAAATGTATATTTATCATCCCCTTAAAGTATATCTAAGTAAAATAATTGACCTCTTACCAGATCGAAGAGAAAGTGCAAATACTGCACATACTCTGTAAATATATAATATAAAAACTCATATACATAAGATCACTAAAACATATCAAAACGATATAGTAAAGTAAAAAAAAAAAAACAATCGGGTATATGATTTTTCATAATGTTTTGAATGCCAGTCTGTGCATACACCTTTGTTATCTGGGCCTATAAATATGTATTGGAGTGCAACTTGTATACGTCTAACACTTAAAAAGTATTTTAAATTATACTTTTGCCATTCTCACTTTCAAAAAATGCATTGATGCAGTGAACTGACACATTTACTAATAAGTCTAAAATGAGGCCATATACATATATGATAGATAGATACATAAACAATTACTAATATTGATATAACTTACTGTTCTGAGCTCTGGATCATTAAGAATCCGGTGTTAGACACAGTTTCATTATCTTTCGATATACTCAGCATGTCATAGTCGCATTCATCTTCGTACCAATTAGGCGATTCTAGCAACAGGGAAATGTCCATTTCCTGTATTTCTCTGGGGTTAGCAACTGCAATCATTGTTGAAGAAGTATTGTTAAGACAAAACGCTAATATTGATTCATGATCTTTGTGAATAATACGTATAGGTTCGTTGTCCTTTGGAGTTCCACTTGCGCCTAAAATTATATATGTAAATATAAGTATTATTATATATACAGTAGAGTTTGGTTATAACGAAATACGCGAGTCCGGGCAATTTTATTCATAATAGATGAATTTCGTTATAACCGGTGTAAATATTCTTTACTGCCAATACATACATAAAATTAGTTGGCAATGAAATAGATTACATTTATTTAATATTTTTCGATAAGTTTATGCATTAGATTTATATATACTTATAAATCTTTCTTATTTTCAACTATTTTGATCGCTTTGAGCAATAATGGCAAATGACTACTTTATCGGTTTAATCCATTAAGTGAAAATTTTTTATATTCTACCATTAAGAAAAACTTGTAAGTTAAATTTATAAAAAATTTCGATGGTCATTTGAAATTTTCGATTCGAAAAATCCTATAATAATTTTTGAATCATCCTTGTTACGTATCACCCCTGAAATAGTAGTATTTTATAAATGACAATTAACATTTTGTACAACGCTGCACTTGAATAAATTATTAGCACGTTTTCTTTTTATATAAAATGTAATGTCAATTTTCCTTAATTGAATTAAATAAAAAACTCTTGTTTATACACAAAAAAAAAATTCAACATTGGTGTCAGAAGTAAATTAACACAATGGATGCGAAAATGATGAAGCAATTGGCTGATTCTCTGTCCAGCGCAATGCGACAAGCAGTCGTGGAGGCAACAAACGCCTCATTGGCGGCAAATTCTAGTAATTCCACGTTTACAAATCTATCTAAAGCTCCACAATTCCGCGTGGTTGAGTACAAATCTACTGATGGAACCACCGTATAGGACTATTTCACTCGTTTTGACTGGGCACTACAACTAAGCAAAGTTTCACCTCCAGAGTATGCCACATACACGCGTGTGCATATGGGGTCTGAATTAAATAATTCATTAAAAGTGCTTGTTTCACCAAACAGTCCTGAAACATTGTCATACGATGAAATAAAGAAAACGTTGGTAGACCATTTTGATGTAAAAAAGAACAAATATGCAAAGAGTATTAAATTTCGTAAAATTCAATAGGATGAACGATGAAAGCATTCCGAATTTCGTTTTACGTCTTAAACAAGCAGCAGCTTTTTGCGAGTATAGAGATTTTTTGGATCGTATGCTAATTGAGCAACTACTTTATGGGTTACATTCACGAATCATATATGATGAAATAATTTCTAAAAAACCAGATAAATTTTCGACTGCATATGACATTGTACATACAATGGAGTTAACTCGCCATACAACAGGGGCAATGAAAGAGGAGGAACCATTACCAGCAAACCAAGAGCTACACAGACTAGGTTACTCACCAATTCAAACAAAACATAACAAAAACAAATTGCAAAAGGAACGTAGTACCTACAGCTATTCTTCTTCTTGCTTTGGATGTGGAGGTCAGCATATGCGTAATCAATGTACATAAGTTCAAACAGGCTAAATGTTTCGTATGTGGAAAAGTAGGTCACATTGGTAAAGTGTGTAAAACCAAAAAGAAGAAGCACCTGCTGATCAAGTGCAGATGCTGAATCAGGTAATTTCAATAAATACAGTGAAAGGTGATTCAAAAAAAATGGTATACGTTAATGTCAATGGTCATTTGCTTAACATGGAATTAGACACTGGTGCTCCGTGCTCTGTAATTAGTATGAAATCTTTACGGGCATTTAAAAGGTACATTAAACTGAACCCAACAAACAAGAAATTTTCTAGTTATTCAGGGCATACAATTAAATGTTTGGGCTGTGTTGTTGTAAATGCTAAAGTGGGAAAAACAGCAGCGAGGCTCAATTTATATGTGGTGGATGGAGACCTTGACACCCTAATGAGACTCGAATGGATTACAAAATTTGTTAACGAAATTGATTTCGCAAACCCTTTTTTCTGCAAATAATCAGGTAAATAATATTGCAACAGCGTCACCAGAGATGAACCATACACAGCAACAAAAGCTGCAGCAACTGCTTAAAAAATTTGATTCCATTTTTAGTAGTAAACCTGGCAAGTTAGTCGGTCCTCCGGCTAAAGTACATTTAAAACCTAACGCGACATCTATTTTTGCTAAAGCCAGGGATATTCCTATAGCACTCAGAGATTCTTACATACGGGAAGTCGATTCAAAAATATCTTCGGGTCTATACCACAAAGTGGATTATTCAGAATGGGATTCAACTACACATATAGTAACGAAGAAGAGCGGTGCTATCAGAATAACGGGTAATTATAAACCTACAGTCAATCAGAAAATAATTATTGATGAGCATCCAATCCCTAAAGTTGAAGATCTACTTAATAAAATGAAACATTTAACAATATTCTGTCATTTATATGTTACTGATGCCTATTCTCATCTTCCTGTTGATGAAGAGTTTGCACAAATTCTTACGTTAAATACACCAACACATGGCTTAATTCGGCCCACTAGAGCTGTTTACGGGGCTGCAAATATCCCTGCATTATGGCAAAGACGTATGGGTAGCATGTTAAAGGATATACCAAACGTAATGAGCTTCTTTGATGGAGGATATCATCGTCTATGCAGAGACATTTGAATGCATGATTTCCTCACTTGAAATAGTTTTAAATAAACTTATGAGTCAGGTTGTGCGATTAAATCGTTCAAAGTGCGTTTTTGCCACACCTTCTGTAGAATTTTTAGGGCATCGGGTAGATAAACATTCCATTCACAAATCTGATAAACATATTGAAGCTGTGAAGAATGCTCCTAAGCCGTCAACCCTTAGAAGAAATGCAACTCATACTAGGAAAAGCTACATAGGACAATGCTTTTATACCGGATTTGGCCACAAGATCACGACCACTGAGAAATATGTTATTAGAAAAAGAATTTAAGTGGACCAAAGATGGGGAAGAGGCATATGAAGACATTAAAGCAGCTCTTGTTTCTCCACAAGTTTTGACTACATACGATCCAGAATTACCCCTAATTTTGGCAACGGATGTTAGTAAGTATGGCTTAGGTGCAGTGTTATCACACAGAATGAATAATGGGTCCGAACGACCGATAGCATACGCTAGTAGAGCCTTAAGTAAAACAGAAATAAGCTACCCCCAGATGGACGAGGAGGCACTAGCAATTCTGTGGGCAGTTAAGAAATTTTTCAAATATTTGTATGCACGGCATTTTACCCTTATTACGGATCACAAGCCGCTTGCGCAAATACTGCACCCTGCAAAGTCATTACCTAACTTATGCATAAGTCGCATGGCGAATTATGCCGATTTTTTAAGTAACTTTGATTACGATGTCATATGCAAACCTACAAAACCAACATGCAAACGCGGATTTTTGTTCCCGTATTATGTACGACAAATCGAACTAAATCAACAGTATTCTTATTGACGAATTTGACGAAGACTATCGTGCACTCAATAAAAAGTTAATAGCAGACAAATTCCCTTTGCCTCGCATTGATGATATTTTGGATAATTTAGGTCGAGCAAAATATTTTAGCATCGTCGATTTGTTTTCCGGTTTTCACCAGATCCCATTGCATCCTGACTCGCGTGACGTTACCTCTTTCAGTACTGACAAAGGATCTTTTAGATGGAAGGTTTTATCCTTTGGATTAAATATAGCTCCTAATTCGTTTTCTAGGATGATGTCCATAGCATTTGCTGGACTTTCTCCTAATAAGGCTTTTTTATACGTGGATGACATTGTCATAGTTGGTTGTAGTAAACAGCACCATTTAGACAATTTGAGGGACGTTTTTGATACTTTAAGGGCACATAATCTAAAGTTAAACCCCTACAAATGCAATTTCTTTCGTTCTGAAGTAACGTTCTTAGGGCACAAATGTACCTCGAATGGTCTTTTGCCAGATGATACGAAAGTGAACGCCATAAAAAATTATCCTGTTCCAGTAGACAAAGATGCAGCGAGACGCTTTGTTGCATTTTCAAACTACTATAGACGCTTTATACCTAACTTTGCCATAATAGCAGCACCTTTAAACCGTTTAACACGGAAAAAAATACACTTTAAGTGGGATGAAAACTGTCAACAATCCTTTGATTATTTGAAATCGATGTTATTATCACCTAGGATCTTACAATATCCAGACTTTTCAAAGCCTTTTTTTATTACTGTAGATGCTTCTTAACTTGGATGTAGAGCTATATTGAGCCAATCCTTCAATGGTAACGACCTACCGATTTATTATGCATCAAAATCGTTCAATCAGTCAGAACAGAAAAAGCCTACAATTGAGCTAGAACTGCTAGCAATCCACTTTGCAATCACACAATTTCGACCATACGTGTATGGTACACATTTTATCGTCAGATCAGATCATCGTCCATTAGTTTATCTCTTTAACATTAAAGATCCGTCATCAAAACTCACCAGAATAAGACTAGAACTCTCAGAATACAATTTCACCATCGAATATATCAAAAGGTAAATCAAATGTAGCAGCAGATGCTTTATCCAGAATATCAATAGATGAGTTAAAGAACAGTCCAAATAATCAAGTGCTTGCAATAACAACACGTTCAATGTCAAAGAAACCAAACAATATCGAACAAAAAAGCACCATGGAAATGAAGAACCACCAAACTTAAAAGTTTATGACCAATTTTCTCATATCTTCAATAAGAGAGTAGCCAGAATAAGAACTGAAATATTGCACAGGGAGCAAAATACCAAAACATTACGCGTAAATATATATATCAAATTTAAAAAACTGCTGTCTATAGACTTTGCTTTCGTTAACGAAACAATTAGTTTTGACTATTTGCTTTCGAGGCTGGAAAGAGAAGCCAACGGTTAAGGAATCTATAGGGCAGAATGGCCAAAAGATGATTTATTTTTTAAAATATTTACTATACAGAAACTGAAAGATTACGGTAATAAAACTCTCAACACTCTTGAAATAGTCCTAATTGAACCTATTGCGATAGTAAAAAATGAAGACGAAAAGATGAAGATTATGCAGATTTATCATAACGATCCAGTATTGGGAGGTCATTGTGACAAAAAAGACTTTATGCTAAGATTCGTACGAAATATTTTTGGAAGAAAATGACAAAGGACATAGCTAGATTCGTGAGGAATTGTACAAAATGTTGTTTAAATAAGCTTAGGCCCGCAAACACAGAGAAACTTACTTTGACACCAACTCCCAACAAAGCATTTGAAATAGTTGTAATAGATACCATAGGTCCGTTACCCCAATCCGCGTTTGGAAACAAATATGCCATAACGATCATGTGTGATTTGTCTAAGTATTTGGTCACCGTAGCAATACCTGATAAATCAGCTCAAACTGTTGCTAAAGCAATTTTCGAGAGCTTCATACTAGTATATGGGAAAATGCATATAATAAAATCTGATTTAGGAACTGAATTCAAAAACGAAATTCTTACTGAGCTATGCAAATTCTTAGAAATTGAAATTAAATTTTCAACCAGTTACCATCATGAAACATTAGGCACAGTGGAGCGGAATCATCGTGTTTTTAATGAATATACTCGAGCTTACCTTAATGAAAATTTATCCGATTGGGACACATATTTAAAATACTTTACCTTTTATCACAACACCACACCCAACACCGTTTTCGACAATAGGTTTACTCCTTTCGAATTAGTTTTTGGCAGGAACGTAACAATGCCTAACGAAATATATGGAAATATTGACCCCATATATAATATCGACAATTATAGTAAGGAAGTAAAGTTTAGACTTCAAAAAACTAATGCTCTTGCGAAAGAACTGATTGAAAAGCACAAGTATAAGAACAAAAGATATTACGACAATTTTGTAAAGCCCTTAGATGTCAAAATTCATGAAAAAGTTTTATTAAAGAAAGAACCATACGATAAACATCAGAGTATTTATGATGGACCATATATAGTAACAAAGATTGATGATACTAACGTAACAATTTACAACCAAGAAACAAAAAAAAACGTACACAAAACAAGATTAAGGAAATATTAATAACATTTGCAATTAAAAAAAAAAAAAAAAAAAAAAAAAACATTTATTTTACCAACGCAAAAATATGTACATTATAACAAATCAAAATCATAAATAAATCAAGAAAAACAAAACACATAACAAAACATACTTATAGCTTGTAACACAGCAATTGAATACGAAGAACAAATTTAATTAAAAAGGAAGTAATCCCAATGAAACCTAACCTACTTTTATGTATTCTCTATTAACAGTAAGAAAAAAAAAGCATGAAACGACCAAGCCTGATCACCTTGTTCATTTCGTCCTTTTTTTCAGTAAAAGGGAAGGATAATAGCCTAACCCTGATTAAGAAAATTAAGAAAATTTTACAATTAAGAAATACAATTAAGAAAATTTTTATATTTGTATTTATATGCATATAAGAACTACACATTTTGTAATAAAAGGGAGGTATAGTGCCATCCCTGCAAAAATGTAGAAACTATGTAGTATCGACCTAGAATGAAACTATGTAGTATCGACCTAGAATGAAATTATGTGAATTATAATAAAGAACACCGAGAGCATGAGCATTCGGTACTTAACACTCAACAGAACAAGTTGTGTTTAAATAAATAAAGAGAAGGTTTTTAACTTTAAAGTGATAATAAGCGTGAACCGGCTAATCGCTAATGTCATTGTTGAAAACAATGACATTAGCGATTACACCTTAGACTCCAGAAGTCAGCAAGATCCGAATGGGGACTACCTTACGGAACAACAATCTGAAGATGAACTTAAGTACGGTATACCGCGTGCGAAATCCAGTGCCTTAAATATATCACCATCAGCACAGAATTCGCCAGGTACTGCAGACTCAAGTGCCACCCACGAATCATCCCAATCACAAATGATTCGACCCAAGTAGAGCCCATACAACAACCGGACCCAAGGCGGTCTCAGATAACAAAGAAGCCCTTAATCCGTTACCACCGTAATCATGATGCGGAGGAAGAATTGTTACGTATCACCCCTGAAATAGTAGTATTTTATAAATGACAATTAACATTTTGTACAACGCTGTACTTGAATAAATTATTAGCACGTTTTCTTTTTTGAATAAAATGTAATGTCAATTTTCCTTAATTGAATTAAATAAAAAAACTCTTGTTTATACACAAAAAAATACAACAATCCTAAAGATGATACTTAATGAGTATCGAAATATCGAGTTTTAAATAAAATTTTTTAACCACAAAATAAGACCTCAAGCTTGACTAATAAATTAACCAAATTGTTATAAAAAAGTTAAAAAATATTATTGATATAAAATTGTTTGAATGCATATTCTTATGAGGCATTAATAATTCTCGAAGAAATAGCCCGGGAGATAATTTTTTTGACTCGAAAATTTTCATATTTATTGTCAAGAATTATATTCCTGCACATAATTTCTTCTTTACCACTTTCATAGCAGATAATTTCTGAATAGTTTTTCTGTTATCCTTGACCTTATATAGTTTTTCGGTGTGTGTGTCTTATCACTTATTTTTTGTCCTGTCGCAAGACTCGGTATGCTTCTAGGTCTTTTCACTCTGGTCCGAGTGCGATTGTTGTGTATCTCTTTCCTACCTGTGTATCTCTTTACCCTCCCTTTTTATCTTCACCACTATATTCGCATTCTCTATTTTATTGTGTAGTTGTAGTGGGTGTGTATTTGCTCCGTGTTCTTCCTCTATATAATTTGTTGTTATTTTTGTCTTGTATCAGTTTCATTAATCGGTTGTTTGTTCCAGCTAAGTAGATGATTGGTCTGCTGTAGGAGGTCTAGGATAGTGGGGCTGCCATCTGTCGTTTCCTAGAAACAACACCCTCTGTGATTTGGTGTAGTGCTGCGGAACCTTGCTAATCTTTGATTCCTACCTTTTTTCCCAGGGCGTGGTGGTTGCCTGACCTTTGTCATGATGATATCCTCTTTTCCAGGGAGAGCGGAGACCAAAGGGCTTCTTGGATGGATTTTTTGGAGTGGGGTTAAAGCCATTTAATTTTAAAACTCGAAGAACCGTGGTGAAAAATTTTTGTCTTCTGGCAGGGAACGAACCTGGGGCACTTGGTTTTGTAGACAAGCTGTCTAACCACTACAACACGCCACTTATAACTCTATATTATAGTAATTTTTAATTGTTCACTTTTAGGTTTCTCTTTTGCTTTGGTGTCTTTTATTGGGATTTTTTGTTATGTAAAAATTTTTAGTGGTTCGAATATTATATCTAATGCAGTGCTGCTTATCTATTCATTTATTATTTTTCAATCAAACGTTTTCTGTTTTTACATTTCCATGTTTCTTAATCCGTCATCCTTTATGATGTAAATGCAGCATTTGAACTGTTTTTTTTTAATGTGTACTGTATACTTGTCTTTAAAAGTGTCGTTTATGGTTCCCTCAGTTTCTTATTGCAGTTCCTCATGTCGAGCCTTTGCTGCAATAACGCAATAATTCAAAAAAGGTTGTTTTTGCAGAAATTCAGTTTAAAGTTTTGAATTTACACACAACTTAATGGTGAAAGAAAATTTGGTTCTTTTCTCAAGAGCTGAGTATACAAAATATTTTTATGAAACTTTTACAGAATATGAAAAACGGCAAGGCGAATAATTTCGTAATATAACCTTAAAAAAATTCAAATTTTGAGTTACTACGGTATTGCAACGAAGGCTCGATGTGTTTTTTTGAATCTTCAGTCAGGTGTGTCCGATGTTACTGTATTGGCATGCTCGGGTTAATTTGCATACTCCCTTTTTATCTAGAGGATATGTTTAATATTATTTTGTGGTATTCTACTCAAGTTGTTTCTTGTTTTTAATGCTGTACGAATGTTCGAACGATTTCAAACACTGCGTGTAGCTCCTCCGCGTCACAGTTCCCATCATTATATGTTCGTATAGAGCACTGGGAAGTCGAGGATTTCTGTACTGAGTAAGATATACTAGCGAATATCATGTGGTTTCAGATACGCTAGTATTTATGGCCAGTATGTTCTCTGATATGAATTCAGCCCAGGTGTTATGATGAAGACCAGAAAACTGTGCAATGATAGATTTTATGGTTCAGTTATCCTTTCGGTTGGGTTTCTCGGAGGCATGTAGATATCAGTACATTGTTACTTTACTACATAGTCGAGGAGGAATTTTTTTAAAGGGTTTTGAGGTGAACTGCGTTACATTATCAGCGAAAAACTTCTTCGGGACTCGAGGCCGTCTGTTGTAGCTTTTCGAAACGGTACTATTTCACACCACTTGAAAAAATGATCGAGAAACACCAATATGGTGCTTTCATTTTTCATTCTTGACAACAAAAGAATGATCAAGTTCACAAGTTAGCTAGCTCTACATGTCTGGCGCGATTCACACTTACGGACACACCATGAAACATTCATGACCATTCCCAGCTAATAATATAACGGAAATCTGCTTTCAGTATTGCTTTCCTAACACCTAAATGTCTACAGGAGACAGCGTCGTGATTCTCTATCGTAGCGGTGTGGTCACATATGATTGCCATAACGCACATCCATCATCTTTGCTCTCCCGCGATGAATTTTTGTACAGTTGGTTGACTATGGTAAACTATAAGAAGTTCTCGGAATACTTACAAATATTAGAAATTTTCTTCCTAAATCATGGACACTGCGGCTCTTACTGACAGTTGAGGGCGTGCAGCATCTGGCACCACATTTGACTAGCCTTTCCGATATTGAATTGAGAAATGTGTATTATTGCATCTGTCTACAATGCTTACTGATTACGATAAGTTGGTAGTCTTCCAACTATGGCCACATTTTACGGATTCCCCCGATTATAACTAAGCACTATTTTGTATGATAGATGATTGATTTTTATCAGCTACTCTTAAATGATGGACGGTTTTTTTTAATGAACAATGTACTAAGCCCTTCAGATCTAAACTGCTCACGAATTTAGCGTTGCAAAGCCTGTTTATAATATTATCAATTCGGGGCGCCGAGCTTATCACCTCTGAATCATGGCTTGCATAGCAGAGTTACGTTGTGTGCACCGTATTTCGACGAGCCTGTCGTTCTTTAAGAGAATTCTGTTCTAATATGGCAAAGGAATATACTCGAACTTGGGTATATCCTCTTGCAGAAACCTAGTGATTTTTCTTCGGTAGGGTATTGTCTTTGTCAAACCTCGCGCAGTCGCTACAGCCTCTGGTTGTGGAAAAGTAAAAAAAATACTAAATCTACCGGCTAAATTTGGATCATATTTAGCACGGTTTCTTGACTTAAGGGAGCGCAACAATGGTCTTGTATTCCTCCTGTTCCTAAGAATATTAGTTTCTCATGTTGCAGGATTTAGGTATTATTCGTATGCTCTCCAGATAAACAGCTAGCAGAACCAGTTCTTCCAGATTGATGAAATCTTTTCGCCGAATAAATTATTGGCAGTCGGTGCGAAACAGCAGCTGTTTTCTTTTAGATTTGTGGACGCATTAGATTCTATATGGCCAGAATATAAGCTTTTTAGCTTTTCAAAGTAACGTGGAGCACGAAATAATTTTTGTTCAAGTAGTACTTGTTTCGTTACCAAGCAAGAGTGAAGTATATCTGGAATCACGCACGGCAGTTCAAGAATCTCTAGATGATACTTATCTCCGTCATATTTTAGCCCCAATTTTCTTACGGTGTCGGTAACTGAAGCACGATCTTCCTCGAAATTCGATATCTGGTATTTTCCTTTTGTGGCTCGTTGATGTGGACTCAACTTATTAGCTTCTGATTGAGCGGCGAGCGCTTGTGAATGTGATGTCACTATATTTTTCTTAAATTTCTTAAATTTATGCACTTTTCCGCTGATTGGTGCGATAACTTAGAGGAATCCAAGGATATCTCGTTGCTTCGTTTGAACACTTGTTTTAAAAACGTTACAAACCGTACATTTATTAGAAATTTAATGTTTTATGCTACACCAGTACAATAATGCATGGCGAATCACACAAGTATTGTTTTCCTGTACCCGCTGAAAACCACCACACCGAGAGACATTGTACATCTGAGACATCAATAGTATTTCGCTGGAATATTTTAATCAGTATTTACCGGCATTAGTTGGTCACATAAATAACTGACTGAGGGTTCTTAAACCTGCACAGTATTGTTGGAAAATTTTAAATTCTGATTCCAACACTCCACTTGTCCAAGACAATACCATAGAAGCTACATGTATGTGGTGCTGTGTTACTCCAATAATTGCTACTGAACTACAAATAGAAGAAGTTCAGGGAATTTACAATTCCTCATCAGAATTCCTCATCTTGTAGTTTTACTGCTCACCAACTAATTTGTTTAGTACACGCCAGCCAATAGGCAATCAGCCAATGGCGATCATCTACGTGTTTAGTTTACACATTAAGAAGAATTCCCGCTCAGCTCGTAAATTGATATTGATGGGCAGATAGCTTCATAATACTATGAGCAAAACGTGTAATTTTTTGCAAATCTTGTCGAAGCATTTCAATTACGCTTTAAGTGTTTTAGTGTTAAAACTTCCACGCAATATTCACGTCTTGCTGTTATAATTGCTCTAACTTTGAACACAAAATGACGCCATATATTTCACCTCCATACATCAAAAAATGTCACTATTTTTAATTTTACAATCACCTTTGATGGCTGACTCAGAGTTGAAGTTGTAATAATAGAAGCATCGCAGTTTTGTACAGACAAATTTCGATTAGATTTGCTGCAAAATACGTTTTTTGAGGAGTGATATGTGTTTAAGATTATTAAAGTTAGTAAATAAGTTATTATTTAAGTAAACTCTAACATAATGGTTTCAATATAAAATTGGTGACGTTTACTGGGTGAAATGTCCAGTAACGTTTGCTTCCAGCACGTTGAATGCGGCATAGCGGCATTATTAAATATGTAGAGTTTTACAATCCAAATAAAATAATCGTTCTTAAATATCCACCTTATCATCTACAATCCAAAGGATTACAGCAAGAATCGATAACACCGATTTCACCATTGTTGACGTTTCCTTTCAATTATAATTAAAATCAGGAAACATAAAACATACCACAAGCTGTTATAGATCATTACTTTCATTGAATGCACTTGGTATATCACCTATTTTGCCAGAAAATGTTAGAGAAACTTAACAATGGCACAACAAATACATAATCATAGCATAGGAAGAAAAACACAAAAATCAAAAAATAATCATAGTAGGTTTAGAATGTTTCTATACAAACCAACAACATACTATGATTATGTATTTGTTGTAATTCACATGCAATATTGAAATTCTCATATTGTTTTTGATTTATGTGGCATATAAACATCCGGGGTTGAATGTTTTCAAACTGCTTAAACATCACTGACGATTTGGTTTTGGCAACCAATGAAATGTCGGTAAATGAAGAGCTAAAGCCAAAACAAACTTTTGATTTTTTGTATGCATTTCGCAAAAGCTCTAATTGTTTCTAACGATTAGTTGCGGCTAATATCCCAAATAATGAGTTTTCAATATTAAGCATTTAAATTAAAAAATTTGGTAGTTTTAGCATATAGTGTAAACACCTAGCATATGATATATGATGAAATAGGAATTTGCTGCTATTTTTAATCATACAGTTGTTAGCATATATATGCTGATTCAACATATCGTCTAAACTAAGCTTTAGATTTCTTATCATAATATAGGGCAGATATTTCAATTAAAATTTTACTTTTGATTCACATTACCATTATCCGTATAGTCATTACACTCAGCATTGCGTATAGAAGATGGTTCATTCTTTTTGCCAAACACTGCTTTAATAAACACATCTTGCGCTTCATCTTGGCGAACCAGATAGTTCCACAGGCGGCGCACAGGACCAGAAGATGAGCTCAATATGAAAGGAGTGTTATCCTTGTTTAATAACGACCTATATTTATGAATAGAAATTCCAGAAACTCCACTGTTCAACTGACAACCTAAAAAGATATGTCAATAGTAGATTAAAATAATCTTAGTTTAAATAAATGTATGTATGTACCTGGAATATAATCATCACTAGAAGGGCCCTTGGAAGTTAACAGTTTCTGTGCTACATCTTGCCACCGATTTAATGCTCTTAATACTTCATGCGATAAGGGACTTAAAACTGGCAAATCTGTAAAAAATATATTTAGTAAATTTAATAAAAATTTACAATCATAAGTTGTAACGACTGATTGTGGCAGAGGGGAGTAACAAAAGTCCCATTTGTGTGGCCAACAGCCGATTTGCACCCGCCGCACAGTGATTCAGATACGTTTTTTCTTTGCCAAAACTCTGTACCTTTTGAACCGATTGAGGTATTTTAGTAATAATCCTAGGGCTTTTATCCACCTTCAACTTCATTAAAATCGGTTCAGTTAAAGTTTTTTTTTTACATTTTGCATAAAAATATGGTATTTTTTGGCTTATTTATGTATAAAAAATATCTAATATAAGATTTTAAGCAGGTTTCGCAGTGAATAGATTTTACAAATGTTCCACTAAAACTCATTCTATAAAACTGGTTTCAGAATCTGACTATGGATAATAAAAATGGGTCACTTGTTGGAAAACTAACTCCAAACCTTATTATAAACCTAATTCCATGATGAGTTCTACTTTGGAGTAGAACACCCGGTTGCTTTTCGACAATTTCAAATGAAATAAATCATAAATATTTTGTATACCTACGGACAATTTTTTATACCCTTCACATTACGTGCAAAGGGGTATATATAAGTTTGTCATTCCGCCTGTACCCGCCAGAATACTTAGATTTTTTTCTTACTCATTAGTATACAAGTTGATCGATCCTTTAATGAAAAAATAGAAAGCTTAAAGAGTTCTTAGAATTAATTGTTTTAAATCGTTATATACAAAATAAAATCATATAGGCTAGTACCTAATAATTACTTTGTATTAGTGGTACACGTCGCTCACTCCTACATCCCCATACTCATACTTGAAGAGTATAAAGAGCAGTTATCCAGATATAGAATAATAATTACTATGTCCGCGGGTATCTGTCTCCCCCTTCCTACACCACCTCCTATGGTTCTGTCTAAACAAATATTTTATTGTCCCAAGAATGCACTAAAAATTTGGATACTCTTTTTTAAAAGAGAATTATCATTTAGCAAGTGATGCCTACTACTGAAAGTGTTACTTCTTTTTGCCACCCGTCATAATTGAAATATTGAAATCTTACATAGTCAGTTGTTATTACTAGATGATCAGTAATATACTGTAAAAATTACAGTAATACTGGTTCATCGGTTTTGGAGTCCATATCTAACAGTAGCCAGAAAGAAGGACTGGTGCAACTTATGAGATTTCTTGGTTTGGGCCCCACAAATGAACGCACGCGTAGTATTGAGAGGAATTTCAGATCTAATTACACATTTCACATAAAGAGTCAGTGGTATTTGGCACCCCCTCCCGTGTGTGATAGTAGAATCGTTCATTTCACTACTTAACGTACAGGGCAAGTTGTTGCGCAGAGATGCAAACGGTTTTACTTGATACATTCATGGACTATGATACATTTCACTAAGATACGTCATGCAAGTTCTGTTTGGATCGAACCTGGGAGCTTCTCAGCTTGGGGATGCCTGCAGAGGTATTCTATAGGGAACCAACCAATCTCACGGTACTAAAACCAGTTATGCATTTAGCAGTAATGGTTGTTAGATAGGGTACCTTAAGCCATCTGTAGATCGAACCCGCAGACCCAAATGGACACACCCATGGAGTGGCTAGACGCGAACAGCTCTCCTCCTGCACTAAGGCATGGGTTGGTTGTAATCCTAGTTGCCTAGCCGTCACTGCATGGATAGCCCATTTTTTACTTTCCAAATCGTAGGAATCACACGGATAAATCAAAAGAAACAACCAGAAAAGCAAATACATACAAACAAACATGAACCCTGGGACTAAAAGCCAGAAGAAACCCGGTCCGAAAGTTTGCCCAACACAAGCACATCACAACAGCCTGCAAGGTCACACGCTTGCCTAAAACCACCATCCAGAACATCGACTTCGCGAACTTGACCCAATCCAGATTGAAAAGGATGTGCGGACTCATACCAAATCAGCTATGCGACATGCATCCGATATAAGAAAAAAGTTCGTTTCCACAGCCGCTCGATATATGAAGCATTCAGTGAGTTGAAAGCGGCTCGACAGTACGTCAGTCAATTCGGTAGCAATAGGACAAAAACCCTACCCTGTATGAACAAAAGCTCACCTTGCTGCAGTGGATGAATCCAGACCTGATTTAGATGACTCTGCCCCTATGGGCGCTAAGAAACAACGATCAGGAGAGAAAACGTCACTTCGATTGCAGCCGCTAAACATGAAGCAAGAGTAGATAGAAACACGGGGCATCGGCAGGCTTAATAGCGAAGTAACTAAAAACTCACTAGTACGTAGAAACAGCGAGAGGTCAATCGACAGTGAAAATGGGGATTGATTTGTAACAAGTTGCTGGACGCTTACTAGCATGAATAAAGGTCCCTCGCCGCAACACAAGGACGCGGGGTGATTTCAAGGTCACACCAAACTGATTGCATGCAACGGCGGATAGTCAGATTTCAAGCTCAACTGATAGTTTAATCTCTAGAGAAAGTGTTGCCCGGTGCGGAACTAAAATTGGTTTCGGTAAGCGATACATCTCGCAGACTGAAAGCAAATGCAGTCATTCCAGCGGTGATTCTACTGATAATTCGAAGAGAAAACTCTAATTTCTTTACACGGGAGTGGAGCGTTAATAAAGTTTGCCAACCGGTAGATGACAGGCATGGTTCTGAACAAACAGACTTTGTCTCTACTTCGGTATAAACAGAATCTGGTGTATTATGGTTTTCTCAGTATCAGGTTACATATATAGAGGTGCTGACAAACTCAATATACCATATTTAAAAAAAATTATTAGGCCGCAAGGTACACGCCCAAAGAGCTCCAAGGTGTTTACATTCAGACTCCTGTCTGAGCTTCCTGAAGATACTAGTATTTACTGACGAAAAAGATCTATTGAGCCCTGATCCAAAAGATTCCGAAATTGACATCAACTATGATAGATATGTCGATAATGATGAAGATTGTGCAGATTTATCTTCGTCTGATTGAGAAGGACGATACATTGCGCCGTGATAACCGTGGACCACCAACGGGAAAATGCATGGCCAAAGCCTACAAGCTACTACATTATTCTGCAAACTCAAGTAACAATAGCAATATTAGATCCAATATAGTTGTTACCGAGGAATAACCTTAATGTCTTCATTCTATCTGATTACAGCAATGAAGCTACGGTGAAAGCCTCCAACTCAATATTGTACCAATGCCAACGCACATCACAATTTCTGGGGCATACAGATACAAATACTAAAAGTGAGCACATATTTGACTTCATCTGAACTATGGCTCAGAAGTATTGGGTAGGGGTTCAGAACCCGCGTTCAGGGTTGGAGAGTCTTACATGACTGCTCATTCTCTGAACGTCGTATCTGACATTCTCCTTTAGTAGGATAAGGACATTCTACTTCAACAGAAGAAAAAGGAACTGGAAGGTATATAATCGTTTTCTGGGCAACCTGAACTGTTGATATAGCAGAATCATCTTACACTCTTCAACGAAGCAAAACTCAAATCTTGGAGGGACTTCAACAGTAATGTTGAACGATCCTTTGAGATGAGCATACATTGAATCCCGGATACTTTCAGAAATTGGACAGCAACTAGTCAGCTAGTATTGAAGAATCTCTATAAGTTCTCTTGGACACCCATTTCCCGGGCTGTCAACCTTGCCAAGGTCACATAACATGCCTTTCCCTTACGATAGTCCACTATCAATACCTATCCGTAATTCTGGACGGCAAACTAGTTTGTAGGAATAACATCAAGACAAAAGTGGATAGATCCGCCACGGCCATCTACTTATATAAAAATGCAACTGGCCCAAAAAGGGGCAATCGGCTGCTACAGTTAGGATAACTGATTGCCTAAGATCAACGCTGACGAGGGCACTTTTCGCTATATTGCACTGTCTTATTGCGGACTTAATGGCCAAGAAGTTTCCACCGCGAACGTTATAATAAGGCTCAGTGCAATAGGCACATGCTTCCCTAGGCTTAGTGTTGAGTTTCTCCCAACAAGGCAATTAATTTGAATAGTTTTCAATTTCATTTGCACCAACTTAGCGTCTACGAAAGGTTCCCATGTTACACAACTATCAAGGTGAATACACAGGTATTTGACATCATTGCGGTACAAATTGGTTATTCATTTTTATTGAAGAGGTGTTAACCTTTGCAACGTAAAACTAATGTGCACACATTTTTGCTCCATAACTATTATCTTCTATGTTTTTAGACACTTATCCATTAGCAAAATTTGATTATGAAATTTAAGAAATACATCTTGTGGGTTTTCATAGACCCTTAGAAAAGCTGTATCATCAGAAAACGTTGATATATTAATATCGTTGCTAATTGGTATGCCATTGTAAATTTTTATTTACCAAGACACTCGCAGACTCAATTATAGATTCGTTGTCCTCACACGAGATGGGAACATGACCGGGTGCGAAAGAATGATCTTGTGGCCTGCAACCATCTCTGGTAAGTTTTTATTCTCTTTGGCACTCAGCAGAAAGTATGCATTTTCGATGTGAGCACTGAATTTACAGTTACTTTTATCAGACTGTGCCTTTCTTTCTTAATTTAATTCGCACCCTTATATGTATTTAACATAAAAAAAAACACACACACACACACAAATGAAAATAACTAAAAGAAGAATCAAATATTGGCATTTCAAGTAACTGTGTACTTATTATGAATTTGTACTTATTACGAGTTGTTTTTTATACGCAAGCTTAACAAAACGCATCCGAGCACTTGAAGAGTACGATCGTTAATCCGTTTAAGCAGCTGCGAACTGTAGCACATGAGAAAACTAAACTTGAAGTTTCAAATTCCCGTGTGATTTGACAATCGTGCATTTTTTTAGCACATGGGCGATTGATTTTCACTGATTTATATATGCATATTTAGATATCTAAAAAGGAACTTACCTTGAAGTTCTATTCCCGATATATTTATAAAATCTTGAACATGCTTTACAAACATTTTTAAAGAAGCCAACCGTAAAATGCACCATGAATAAGACATTGGATCCAAATGTTCTTTATTACTGATATTGCTCTTTACACCAGTTTTGGCATTACTACTAATGCCATCATCGTCCTCATCTTCTTCTTCGGATTCGTATGGATCGTCAGTGTCATAGTCATCGCAATCTAAATGAAATATAAAGGAAGCAACATAAGGGTTATACTTTTATTACTTCGAATTATTAATTGTATTTATTAAAATTATTATTCGTGATATTCTCCAAAATAATCATTTAAAAATATACTGTTTGTTGTTTGTTGTGTATGCCTGCAATTTACTGACACTAAGCAAATCAAATATTTAGTAATTTTTAGTCATAATCATGTAGGAGAATTCCAACTCAAATAATAATGCAATTATGTGAGAAAAATATGATTAAATTCTCTGGAATTCTCATACAATATTTCTAAAAGATGATTTTTTTAGCAACATTCTTTTTGCAACTCTGTTTTCGGCAGGTCAGCTATTTTCGTGTTAAACATGTTCAGTTTGGCCTATAATTTAATTAATTTCGTTTAAGAAAGTGCATCGTCCACTTTTTTATCGGCTCATTTCTGGCTGAATGGATACGTGAACAAGCGAAATTGCCATATTTGGTGTGAAGAGCAGCATTGCAAGAACCGCCAATGCATGCTTAAAACTTTTTGGTGCCATCATTGGACCATACCTTTTCAAAGACGACGAAGGCAGGAACGTTACTGTGAATGGCGAGCACTGCCATGCGATGATTGATTTTTTTTTTGCCCAAAATAGAAGAGCTGGACTTGGCTGACATGTGGTTTTAACCAGACAGTGCCACAGCACGCGAAACAATGACGTATGAACTATTTGAGGCGTAGCCGCTTTCAACATGAAGTCATCTTTAAACGTTGAATTATATAGATCGTTCTATCGACTCAAATAAACATTTTATATATTTCTATAAATATTGTTTTTTTTTCTTTTAAATCAAAGTCGAAAGATCTTAAAAAATCACCCGTTTTAAGTATGTATTTAAATGCTTTTCAAGCATAATTCGACAACAGTCATCAGTCAATACTTTGTTGAGCAGGTAAGAGAAGTTCGCTTATGACACGTTATTCGCTCATAACGGTTCTTGCGAATTTTTCTTGTGAAGGAACAACATCTTTGATGCAGTAGTATTTTGGTCAAGTACTAAAGGAGTTACATCCCATTCTCTTAAACTTATTATATGTAAAAACATTTGTTAAATGACTCGTTTTTTGTTTCTGCAACGTAGGCATATGTTTCAAATTTACTTTCAAGTTTGTTTTAAGATTTATTTCAACAAATAAGGGAATTAACATCTACTTTGTAGTTCGACTTTTCTTTGATTAATTATACAATTCGGGCGCCATAGGCTCCCGGTTACCGGCAGATCTGTAGCTTGGTTAGCTTGGTCATGCAAGCATCATTAAGAACTGGGATGGATAGTTCGAACTCATTGAGTTTATCATTTCAAGACCGTTTTTACCTATAGAATTTAATCTGATCTGAACCATGAAAATGCTTTTTATTTTGTTAAAAAACTTTTATAGACAAGGCAAAAAATAGTTTACATTTCTTATTCTTACTTACATTCACTGATTAGCTTACTTAATTGCGAACAGATACATATATTGAAGATTTACATTCAATATTCACTGACAGCTTAACTGATTTTAAACAGCTGTTCAAGAGAACAAAAATCCTACGAAAAATTAATTATAGTAATTTTCGCTTCAAAAGGAATGAATATAACTGTTTTCTTCTTATTTACGATAGGGGACGGATGTGTTACCCTGACGAAAACCAAAATGGAGGATATCTCTTAAAAGATAAGTTGTCAAAAATTAAAAAATGAAACAGGACAGACTTTAGATTAATTGACATTATGGTAATACAATAAATTTTTACCAGATTAATAATAATTAATAAAATTTAGTGTTTTCAATGGACATTTCCCAATGCCTTTTAATTAGACGCTATAAGAACATTAATTAATGAAATGCTATTAATTAAAATAATTTTGTAATTATAGAACACGCTAACAAGTACCGCGTTTTCATTACTCCTCTTGGGAGCATATGGTTTCCACAAAGCATCCTAGTTTTTGAAGTATCGTTCGTCTCCATGAGTACTGAGGGTTCCATTCTAGCGCCATCCTTGTTATACTGTCAGGATTCCTTCTGATAGTATGGCCAATCCACCTTCATTCCTACCCATACTAACATACTTCTGTTAGTATGGGTTCCTCGTTGGTAAGATTCCAGAGATCCGTCTTGCTGATATAGATAGACCAGAATATTCTGCACATGATTCTGAGGCACTTGTTGATGAATACATATAGCTTTTGTGTGATGGTGTTCGATACTAAGCAAGTTTCGCTTCCGTACAACAGAGTAGACTTTACACATGCGTTGAATATTTTAAGCTTGGTTTGTCTGGATATTTTGAGTTTCTCCATACTGGTTGTAGTCGTCCGACTGCCGTTCCCGCTTTATTAAACTTGTTATTTACGAATGTTTCAGCGCCGCCATTCGTTGATACTGCACTGCCTAGATAGCAGAAGCTTTCTACGTATTCAACTGATTGGCCTTGTAGCATTGTGTTATCGGTGCTAACGTTGTTGATTTAGTTTTATGATATTTATCTCAAGTCCAAAATTGCGTGCTAATCTCTCCAAATCTTCTACTTTTGATTGCATGTTGGAGATCTTGTGAGAGAATAGATAGATATCATCCGCATAATCCAAATCCTCGAGATGTCGTGAGAGGCTCCATGCAATTCCTCTTCTCTCTGAACAGACTTCGCACATGATGTCATCCAGCACTACGGTGCATAGCAGGTGTGATAGAGGGTAGCCTTGTTTTATTCCAGCGTTTGTATGAAATGGTTGACTTATATTCCAGTTGTGAAGAGTTGATAGTTCTGAATCCTCGTACATACATAGCTCTGATGATTCGAGTTATTTTCTTCTCAATGCTTTCCATATGGCAATCCGTCTAATGGTATCAAATGCAAACTGATGTGATGCGCGGTCGTAGAAGTTCAGCTGTGGTTTCGATGTCAACCCGAAGAATTTCAGCTGCTATTCCGTGTTCTCCCGCTGCCCTGTTATTTTTTAACTTCCCGATGGCCTTCTTTATCTCACTTATACTGGGGGCTGTTTGGTATTCTTAGGATATTTTCTGCAGGTCTGTTGTTTTCAATTTCGTTGTCTGCAATAGTTGCATCTGTGGCGACGTTACTAATTTCTTTGAAATGTTCCCTCCATCTTTGTGTCTGTGCATCATTTTATGTTAATATAATAGCGCACCACCACAGAGGACTGGTTGGCTCCTGTTATACTTTCGATTGGGGGAGACAGTTTATTGTCTGGTGTAGTTTTATCATATTGTTTTTAGTGTCGTTATTTTGGAGTTGTTGTAGTTTTCCTCTAGTGTACTTGGTTGGTCTTCTTTGCCATTTCAGTTTGATCTTGATTTCACCGTGATGAGCTCATGATCGCTGGCGATATCAGCACCTCTTCTATTTCTGACTTCTATTAAGGAGCTTCTCTATCTTCAGCTCCCGCATATATGATCAATCTGATTGCGTGTGTTGCCATTAGGTTATGTCCACGTGTATTTGTGTATCTCCTTATGCGGGAAGATGGAGTCCCATATGACGAGTTGAAATGTCTGGCATAGTTCAATTAAACGCTCCCTGTTGTTGTTGCTAACTCCACAGCCGTGCGTTCCAATGGTAGTACTGATACTACTGTTGTCACTTCTTATCTTCGCGTTGAAGTCGCTAATGAATATTATGATATCTTCGGATCTCATTGAGCGTGGTTGTAAGTTGAGCATATTCATCCTTCTTAGTACCATCAGGGTCTTCTGTCGGGTGTTAACACTGTGTTATAGTGATATGTCTTACTCTGCTCCTGAAGCGAGCCATTTTTATTCGATCTGATGTAGGCTTTCATGTTTGGAGGGAGTTTCTGATTTTCTTGGATATCATGATCCCAACTCTTCCTTTCCGCTGCAGATTACCGTATTACCATTTCCAGTGATAAATTCGCCATTATCATTTTATTTCATCTCGCTTACATAATGTCATTTGATGTTCCAATTGTACAAGCCTTGATACTTCACGAAGAGTTCGTACATTTCATTGCGCTATGCGTGTCCCTTTTCGTGTGCGTTCTTGCATTAAGATCCAGTCAATTGTTATTTCGCATTGTGTCAGTTTCGTTAATCTGTTATTGCTGCAACTAAGTAGATGATTGGTCCCCTGTAGAAGGTCCTAGGATAATGAGGCTGCCATCTGTCGTTGCCTTTTTTCTTGGCCAAATGTGAATGTTTTTTTATCCTCATATAATCGACCCAATAATTTGCCATAATATTCGTCATTGACTGTTTTACCGTTTTGAAAAAAATCAATGTGGATTATACTGCGTGCATCACAGAAAAAATCGTTTTGTTTTTCTTTCTTGGCCAAGTTAGATATGATTATGTTAGTTTCTTATTTTGTTTAGATAATCAGGCCTAACATGTTTTTATTAAAATAAAACCCAAAGTTTTTTATTTTATATTTTCCGACGTTTAGTGTTTTTTTTTTCAAAAGACACACTGATTTTCATGACCGTCTTATAAATGTTTAAGAAATTAATTTATTAATGTAATATAATAATATTGAATTACGAGTCCCTGTGTAAAGTGAACAAAAAATATTAAATAAAAAACTTTTCATTTTATTGTCATACAAACTAACATAAAAAAGTCGTCAATATTTCTGACGTCGTACATAATAATTCATTAAAAATTTACAGATTTTTATTTTAGTTGGATTCATACTTCAAATAACTAAATAAATCAATATTGTTAGGCCTTCACACAAAACATTGTAAATACAATAAATTAAATATATGGGTGTACCTCCTAGACTACTACCTGCTGTACTAGGCTAATAGTCTAAGGGTCGCAGGATTGATTCCTGCTAAAGTCTCTGAATGTTTCTGCAGACAACCCGAATGGCTTCGCAGTCTTTTTTTGTTTCAATACCTATAATTTTAATTAAATTTTTATGAAATGAATGTTAAATACCTGTACTTTTCGGCTTTGTCAAAAAATATGAAAGCATTGACATTTCAGGCGGTACAAACTGTTCACGATAAGTTGGCTTATCTTCTTTCATATGAGTAGAAGAACTTGTGCTGCCGAAATTTCCAAGAATTTTCATATTTAATTTAACGCGTTGTTTTGTTATAGATGTAACAGTATTCCAAACGCTGCTGTCGCCATTTTGTTCTTCTGATGAGAAATTATTTGAAGCGTGATCCTCACATGTAGCTTTTCGTAAGAGTTTCTTCATTCCTCCTCCAAATATGGTGGACCAAGTGTCACTAGAAAAGTTGCGAGCCACAAGTCTGTATAAAATGCGACTGTCGCATGTAACTAACGCATATGTTGCCAGCGATACATATGTGGCAATAAAGCTTTCCAATAAAAGTACATTTAATTTTGGTATATCTTCGTCCTTTTCACTGGCTAAAAGTGCTCTCAAATTTGCAACGCCCGGCCATTTTGATGGACTTGTACACACAATCGTTGGTTCATCCGTCGAATACATTCTCTTTCTATTGTAAATATTTGTGTTACCTATTAAATGCGAACATTCAAATGAAGAATTGAGTTTAGCAATATTTTCTATTCCTGGGCTTTGGAAACCATTATGTGATGTGTTATTATTAATAACAAAGCTTTCGGAGTCGCACAGTGATTGATAAATGCAAGATGATAGCGCAACCGCAAGATCTCGAATAATAAATATTTCGCAAAATGTGTTTGGATCAGAGCTATTAAATGGCGAAATTTTAATAACAGTGTGTAGCATATCGACGGTTTGGGACTAAAAAGAAAATTAATAAAAGTAATTTGTATTTATTTTCAATAATAATAACAATAATCATGATAAGCATAAGTAAGAGCAGACGTGTATACCATAGGATAAAAATATATTAATAATTTTAGAAAACTTTTTCAAAATTTGACCTCAAGCCGAAGAAAAAACATTTAGACAACATTGAAAATCACAGGTCAACAAATACAGCTTTATCGAGGATTAATAATTTTAGAAAACAAAAATTGTTAAATCTGTTATACACATAACCCCACATCATCAAATTGTTTCAAAGATCCATATCCGCATCAGTGCAAGTATAAATCTATCTAATACTTTCATACACTTCATATGAAAAGCCCTACCAAGAAGGCAGGAACCTGAAATTTTGCATTGGTTAACAGTTCTGTTAGCATCGGATTCAAAGAGCACAGCAAGTAACAATTTCCTCTACATACCCGTGGTAATCTGTAATTTTTAATTTCTGGTTTCCATCATTGCTTTCGTCATGTGTTGTTGCGTTGGTGGCATTCATTTGGGATATTGCTTCGTTTGTGTAAAAATGTTTTAATAGGTCGGATATTATGTGTGGTGCAGTGTTTATCTGTTCATTTATTATTCTTCCATAAACTGATTTCTGTTTGTAAATATATTTCCATGTTCTTTAATACGTTCAATTCACTTGTTGTACTTTATGTTGTTTCTTAATTGGTGCTGGTGTACATTTGTTGTCAAATATGTCCCGTTTGTCCGATGTGATTATAAATGTATTGGCACGAACAGGTTAATTGGTATACGCCCTGTATTTCAGAGGATCTGTTTACCTGCCTTCATAGACTTCACGTTTTTTTCCACTAGACCCTTTTAATATCCGTTATCCTCCGCTATGGCACATAATATTCCCATTTCCTTCATATAGGCCCCACGTGTTAGTGATGTTCGTTCAAGTCACGTTACTAATTGTTCAATCGCAGCGTTCTTGTGTTGTTGAGGATGGTTCGATAAATTGCGCATTATTGTATCTGTTGCCTGTAGGCTTTCTGTATATTTCGTATTCAACTCTATTCAATCCCTTATTTGTCTTAATTATTACGAACAGGTAATTTATTTTCGCGCGCTCTTGTTTTTGGGGTTGCTTGTTTAGGAGATCCGGAATATCAGTAAAGTCTGTGGTGTTAACAATTGTGCAGCAAAACAGTAACAGCTTATGCATAGATACGCAAGCAACAACGAAAACACTCAGTAATCTTTACCTGCACGCTTACATTTCGATATCTAAACTTTTTGAGTCATTAACGCTAGGATGGACAGAGGAATAGTCAAGTTTTTTGTTATGATATCAGACTTTAAAAACAACAATGAATATATATTGAAGGCTTTTCACACAGTTAAGCATTTGGCCCTGCCAGTGCAATCGTTAAATGCTGACAAATTAGTTAAAGATAATCCATTTTTAAGTGGCATTCCTATTAAACCGTCTTCAAAAATAAGACCAAAACGTTTAATCGGCGTAAACAATTGGAAATTAGCAGTTATACAAAATTTCGAGAAGGCTGGGTGAGCCAGTAGCCTAAAAAGCTCGTTTGGGATGTACGTTGCAAGTGCCAAAAAAGCTATTTCTCCATCGAGGTACCACCAGAATCGGAATTATTATCACCAGGCGACCTAAAAGTTCTAAAAATGTTAGAAAGTACATGATAGTAGAGCGCTACACAAGCTAAGCTGCTTAAAAAGGAGGTTTACAGAAGACAAAAATCTCGAAACAACAATGCACAAAGAATTTAACAACTTGATTGCTAAAGGCTACGCAAAAATATCAGGTGACGAAATTAACTATAGCTCGAAATCCTAATAAGCCTAAGAAGGTTGCCTCGTTTGGGACGATTTGCTTATGAGTAAACCTGACATGCTAAGACTACTTTTCGACACACTGATAAAATTTGGCGTTGATGCAGTAGCTATATTTGGAGATATTTCCGAGATGTTTCAACGTATAAACGTTCGCGAGGAAGACATGCATGTACAATGATACTTATGTTTTAACGACGGCTAGTAGAAAAATCCAAGCATTTACGTGATGCGTGCTTTAAAAATACTCTTACAAGAGGACTGGCGTTCAAAAATCCAACAGGATAATGTGATAAATGGCATCAGTGGACGCTTACACTCCCAGACATATCTGAAGTAAACATCACACGCTGCTATTCACCTCTCTTAAAAATCTCCAACAGTATCGAATTGCATAAATTTGTCGATGCCGGGGAGTATGCATATGCAACCATGTGTTATATACGAGTCCAACACAATTTTTAGGTAATCATATCAAGAATAGCAGCAAAATGCAAAGCTGCACCGTTGAATCTTTTATCTATACCGAGGATAGAACTCCAAGCAGCCATGGCGGGAGTAAGATTATCTACAAAAATAATGAAAGCTAGCGTAATAAAATTTTCCTAGGCTACTGGTGGACTGATTCAAAATCCGTGTTAAATTGACTAGCAATGGATCGTCGAAGATTCAAACCATTTGTAATGCATCGAATATGCGAAATTCTGGCGACTACTGATCTCACTCAGTGGAATTGAATATCATCTACGCATAACCCAGAAGACGCAGCAACTAAAGTGTCTGCGATAAATGGGAATGGCCTGAATGGTCAAATTTTATATTTTATAATGATGCTCACGAACTTCACAATGCTATATTTTACATCTGAGCCGCTCAGTGCACACATCGATTAACTCCATAAAACGAAAAGTTGAGAAACACGATGATTTAATGTATATTGTTTTTAAAAATTCCTCTGATAATATGAATTCAAATATATAATATAGAATGCATAATTGCAGATATAGCTTTCATCTCACGGTAATAAGAAAGAACAGCCAACAAACAATCGTCAGTAATGTTACAGTTTTTATGTGACTGGTGGAGTTAATCGATTTGGCAACTGAAAAAAGTAATAAAGTTAAATTTAGTCTTTACATTTTTAAGTTTTTTATTACAGAAAAAGTTAGTTATTATACATTTTTATTAGAGGTTTTCCATAAAAATGCATGTTGGCAGTTCTGTTATAATATAATTTTTGTAATTAATTCATAGCAGCTTTATGTTAGCGGCACTATTCTTTGGGATGATTCAGCAATATTATAATGTCTTCTTCATCAGCTGTACGCGAGGATTCGTCATTTCGATTTGTTGACAAGTTCTTATAGTAATCGTGTTTAACAGGAGGAAAAATTTTAGCAGGTCCATCATGTCTCTCCATTTTTCTCTTGTCACAGTTCTACCTTTAGGATATAATAAAGGCTGATCTATATTTTTCAAATTTTGCGGTCTACCCACTAAAGATTTTCTTATATTAATGGCTTGAAATTCTGTATCTTCATTATAGTCACATTTGAATTGTATGAGATAGGGTTTGGACCTTTTTAACTTTATCCAGCATATTTTAAGCCAATTTACTGAAAGCCCTGTGACGGTTACTTGTCTGTTAATGACAGACTGTTCTAAAGGTTTTGTTGACAAAAAATCTTGGTGAGTCATTTGAATTAGATGAAATGGCACTTTCTTTTTACATGTTTTGATTATATGGTACCAATCATCTGGTGAAAAAATGTTTTGATTTTTTTTTCGCACATGACTCAATAATGGCAAAATCTGAGTCATTTGGCAAATAGCTGTGTCCACTTACCAAAAATTTCATGTCACTTGATTCAGCTTTGATTTCCGCGCTTTGAACAAGTTTCAATAAACTTAAGACTGTTTTAATATTTCTGTTTTGCCCGGTACACGAATTCGAATATGTTATTATTTTTTCGAAGTTTGCAGCGCAAGTCTTTATGTATTTTATTAGACTAGATGAAATTTCTTGAGACCCACGAGATCCTTCAGTTTCTGGCCAAACAAACATGTGGCTTATATTTTTATTGAATTCATGACATCTAAAATTATAAACATATAAATTTCGCTTACTATAATAAGTTACGGATGTGGTCAACTTGGGAAAGGCTAAAGTTTTTCCAAGTCAAAAGAAAATACGAACAATTTTTCCGATGTTGCCATTCGATCGGCAGCCATTTGACTACGAGCCCATTCAGCCTTTTCTAAGTGAGTTTCCTTTTCAATTTTTGCCATCTTAATTCCCTCGTCGTCTGAAGATTGAATTTTTATTTCAAAAGCATCACAAGTTTGATACGTATCCTTTGATGGTTGTTTAAAATATAAATAAAATTTTGTAGAGAACATATTATAGTAATATTTGTCTTTCACTGGTGCTACGTTTTCCTTTTCACATTCTGTGACGTATAATTCATACATCTTCTTAATATTTAAGTCAGGATTTAAATATTGTCGTCTTGGATTATGAGCTCTGGTGTAGTGACTACTGTAGGCTGGAAATGACTTTATATGCTTTATAACATTTGTATCATCTATTTTATTGCTTGCAACGCGCCCTTTGCGCTTATTAACCAAAGATGTAACTTGTTCTTTAGAACAACAATCGTATATCCGCCCGTCACTCACCTGATAAGTGTCTCTAAAATATTTTTTACAAACGGGAATATCAAGTCTCTCTTTTCGAAAGTAATATGTAAACGAACGTGAATTTCGTTCTTTAGTATCATTCGTAGGGCGCCTTCTTTTTATTTCGTTAACTTTGATACAACCTCTTAAGAAAATATTTTGGTCAAGTTGACTATGTAAACTATAAAATGCTTTCATGGAAGCCTCTCTCTCATCCGAAATAATTTTTTTATTACAATTTTGACGGCATCTGCATTGTATATCGACAAATGTTATTGCAGGTATTAATTTTCCTCCCCTATTCCTGTATGCCAAACCTTTTATCCTGTTATGCTTTTGTAAATTTCGTATCCATTTAACAGTATTACTACTTCTTTTCCTCCCAATCAATGTGTTTGTTGGGTTTGTACTGTTGCAATCCGATGAATCCGAGGAAAACGATAAACGTCTTCTTGGACCAGACTTTCGTATTGAAGAATCATCACTGCTTTCCTCATTCACATTATTAGTCTCACTCATCTTGATTATAACGGTATAATATTTATTTCTTTAAAAAGAATCTTGAAGTAATGTTGAAAAGACTAAGGGTGCGTACAGAGTGGCCGCTTGTTGCCGAGCCGAGCCGACTCACACTTATTGAGAGAACCAACGCGAGAAAACTGGTAACATACAAATTAGTACAAATAAGGGCGAACAGGTCATAGTAGGCGCCAAGCTGGTCAGAGCGCAAAGCTAATTGAGTGCGAGAAAACAGTTGCAAAGCGTATTTCAACTTGTTTGGAAAACATAAAAAAATTAAAAACAAATATTTAAGAAAAGGTAAAAAAAAATTTTTTCCCTTTTTGTCTATTGCATTTCGGTTGTTGTAATTTTGGGTTGTTGTTGTTGTTGTTTTCTTGAAAACAGTCGTGTGTTTTGGTTTATTTACTGAAACGATTTACATTAGAGTATGGAGTTAATCGAAATGGCTTCTGAAATAAATTACTTATTATTCAATGGCAAAAAAAATTTGCCATTTAACGGTGCTAATCTTTATTATTTAGGAAAGTTATTATAAATATTAAAAGTTATGACTATATCAAGGGCTTTGACACTTAAATTTAAGATTTTTCAAAAAGTGGAGTTAATCGATGTGTGCACTGAGCGACTCATCTATCAAGAAAAACAAATGTGTTTTGATTACTTTTCTGGAGATCTAACTACAGGGCACTGGGCACATTCATGCTTTACATCGATCGAGCCAGATCTAAAGCAACTGGGAAAGTGCTATCAGAAGGAATAACTTTTGAGATGCTGAAAAGGTCAAAAATATTTTATTCCAGCACGCACGTTAGTAAAAGTAGTAAAATTAAACAACTTAATCCTTTCGTTGATGATGACGGAATACACCGAGCCAGGGGTAGAATTGTATCACTAAACTAGAATCGTCCGAATATTTTGACGAAAATTAATAAAGTAAATTTTGTTCCTTATGGTACGCTATTACCATGGAGAATATCATCATTGCTTCAACGAAACAATTATAAGCAACATTCCGTCAAAAATTTACATCCGTGGACTACGTGTGCTGTACAAAATAGTACGAAAGAAATGCCAGCATTGCAGAAATACTTCGAGTTTACCATGTTTCGAACGCCCTTTCACTTTTTTTGGCATCGAAATTTTCGGTCCACACATGGTAATTGTCGTAAGACACAGAGAAAAACGAGGGCGTGGTATTGACGTGCTTGACTTTGCGAGCCGTGCATATTGAAGTCGCATACAATCTGGATATCAGCTCTTGTATAATGTGTATTGCCAACTTCATACATCCTAGAAGAATGTCAAGGGAAATATTTAAAGGTAACAATAACAACGCTTAAATTTAAGTAAACTTGTCAATAAATTGGACAAGATGAAGTGGATTTTTAATCCACTTGACATATGGTGAAATCTGTGAAAAGGTGTTGAAATTTTAAATTGAACGATGAGAGTTTTAGAAGTGATGTGTAAGAAGCGAAATTTATAAGTGATTCTCGCCCCTAACTTTTGTTTCCCTAGATGCGGACAACGGTTAACTTTTGACCCCAAATCATCGACTTTTAGGATCATATCCGGTTATAAGCCCATTTGTTCCGATAGCGATCTTCGTGATCGTTGGCGACACACTAAAAAATTTGCGGGTTAAGATGATTTAAGGAATATTCACCTAATTTGTTACGAAGTGGCAAATATTATCACAAGTAAAATTCCGACTCATTTGAAGACATTGTTATTTTGGTAGACGAAAACCTCTCTAGAAATACCAGGCTAAAAGGTGACATCATCAAAATGACAACTGTTAAGGACGGATCGGAGCCTAAAGAGGAAATACTAAATGTCGGCATCAAGGCAGAAGGCAAAATCAAACGTTCGTGATCTCTGTACGAGGAAGGCAATGTTGCCACCTTGTGGTATATCGCTTCCCTTTATTGACTTCCATTATACTCTCTCGACTTGTACTTATATACACATGTATATAAATTTGTTTATATACTCCCGAATATCGGCAGATAAAAAATAATACAATATGGAAAACAAATTTAAGGAATTTAAAAAACGGTAACTTGAATCGAACCGGTCACAAGATAAGACAAATTTTTTTAAAGCTATCTGCAAAGCAATACACTAGAGCCCCGACTTGCGTCTTTAATGGAGACCGGAGAAACGCGACGCAAATCGAAACGACGCAAATCGAATCACCTTTTTCTATATAAATGCACTGAAATTTAATTTATTGGGGAAAATATTCAAAAAAAGCAAAAAAAAAATTTTTTTTTTTGATAAAAAAACAAGTATGAATATATTTTTATTTATTTCATTTACTTCAACACATGCTTATAATTATTATAAAGAAATAAAACAATAAATAAAGAAAAAACATAATAAAAATTAAATTCATTTACATATGTACATATGTATGTATATTCATAAAAAGTAGGTGCATTAAAAAATTTTAATTTGTTTAGCTTACATTGAGCTCTCTTCAGATGATTTTGGCAAATAACACGCTAAATTCTTACCATAACCAGACAGTTGTTCTTAGCACCACTTACATATATAACAAAGAAAAGGGAATTCCCATATTTTACACAATTTGAAAACTTCTTAATGTATAGGCCAGAAGTTGCAAAAATGCTAAAAGACAGAAAAGATGCTATATCAGGCACTACAAATGCTAGAAATGGTAATCCACAATGCTGTAGTAAACAATTTAACCGTTTTTAGCGACTCAAATCGAAATCAAAACGACGCAAATCGAAATCAAAACGATGCAAATCGGGGTCAAAACGACGCAACTTGAAATTGCAACGACGCAAATCGAATTTTTCCAGTTTTTAAAAAGCGACGCAAATCGAAACGACGCAAATCGGGACGACGCAAGTCGGGGCTCTAGTGTAAATAAATTGGAAAAAATTCAGATTTGTTTCGAGCGATTAAGCACAACAACATACTTATACGTACGTAATAAAATATAAATAATAATACGTGTAAATAAAATTTTATATTACTTTTTATGCTTTCGTCTCATATTGGTGAAAATGTATTCCGTCCATTTAAATTTTTCAAAAACGCTCCATAAAAGAAGAAAAGTTAATTTACATAAAATAAATAATATAACCTCCTCCTCCAGATGAAGGTCAAGGCAGATCAATACCATCCAAATATAGAACCACAATAACGTTAATGATATTGGAGAAATTAGAAAGAATGCACACTGGATTGCTTTAAATTAAGCGAAATTCACACTACATATAGAATAAGCCATCAAAAGTCCTTGCAAAATATATGAAGCATTCTGCTGTTTGCTTCCCTCACGACGATCACCCAAAGTCAAATTTCTTTCATTCCTCACAAGCTTTTAAAAATTCTTCAACTGACAGTCCATTGAAGGAATTAACCTTTCCTTGGTAATATATTTTGGCCATGAACACTGCGAACATTTACACCCCAAGTAGCTGGATTTTCTCGCCTAACTGCATCGATAAGGATTAATATCTTTGCTTTTCAACCAATTTTACCTAAAAAATCGTGTTAATGTAATAAATTTAATTTTAACCAACTGCCATCCAGGAGCCATTATGACGATTTCTTTTTCATAAAAAATTTTTCCTGCAAAACTAAGATCACTTCTTTGCTTTTTCACAAAATTCACTCAGCATCTATAGAAAAACAACAACTTCTTCTGAATGAAACCACATCTATGGCAAAAGTGTATTTGACGAGGACGACTAATTAGCAAATGTGCACTAAAAAGCATAAAATTTGCTTACTTCAGAATACTTTCACTTAAAACAAGCTTTGCGTTAAATAAAATCTACAATGGCACTTTATACAAAATTGAAAGGCGAATATAGAATGTAGAAAAAAACGATCGGTATTGTTTAAGTACGGAATTAAAATTATTTTTAGATAAGAAGCAAAAAATAAAATATTAAACGGACTCGAATCGGTCTACTCCCACGTTTAGCTCATATGACGAAAAATTATTTTAAAACTGCTTTTTTTCTTTATCACATTGTAATCGTTAACTTACCTGTAAATATTTAATGGGATCTGCAATAACAGTTTTATTTCCAGCAACACACGCACTAAGCAATGGAAGAGTAGTCGGAAAAGGCAAGGGGCTTAACAGTTGTTGTTGCGTTTTTTCTTGCTGAAGTTCCTGAAGAAGAAGCACAAGTTCCATTCGAACAGAAGCTAGTCCACCACCACTTGCGCCATGTAACGAACAATAACTTAACAGAGTTCTCAATAGCGTCTCATTAGCTAAAAATAAAATTGGATACTCATTAAACAATTTTCAATGTTTATTATTAAAAAATTACGACTAAATTTTCCCTTAATTTTACAAAAACAAAACGATATGAGTTCGCAAAATAAATCTATATGATTTCGTTATAACTCGAAAATCAAAACTTTTACTTAAGCAGAAGAGTCAAAGAATTTATTATATTCTTTCAATTAAACTTCCTTTTAAAACTTTGTATTGGAGCTCACTTATATTGATTAATTACCGTGTTACGTGCATTTGATTAGATATTTTTTATGTCTCGAACATATGTTCTTAGTTGAGTTTGTTTGTGTATTATCTAAAAATTTTAAAGTAATTTGAAATATATATGGAGAGTAAACTATCATTTACAATGAATAATAAAAGCAAATAAGAATAACAACAATTCAGTATGTTCTAGTATAATTATAATGGGACTGTTAACAACCAAATTCGTAACACTACCGCCCGCTTAAGCCTGTTCGTCCCGAACAGGCACAGAACCTCTAAGTGTACCACCTTCATTTTATATCGGGCTATTGTGTTTCTGTATCCTATACACAACATCGTTCAATCTTTTTATCACCTTGTACGGTCCATCCCAATGTGTTTGTAGTTTGGGAGCTCCATCGTACCTGGCTTTCATTTTATGCCGAATTCCAAGTCACCAGGCAATCTCAGCTCCATCCCAAAGACAATTTTCGCTGGTGTTCTAGATGTTTAATCATGCACAGCCGACCTATATGCCAATAGGAATTTTTGAATGTGCTCATCCCAGTCCCTCTGATTCTCGCTCACTACTTTCCGTAGGTACTCCTCTAATGTGCGGTTAAATCTTTCAACCATACCATCAGATTGCGGATGAAGCGGTGTTGTCCTAGTTTTTCTTATGCCATACAGCTCGCACATTTCCTTGAAAATGGCAGACTTAAAGTTTCTACCTTGATCGGAGTGCAACTCCATCGGAACACCATATCGGTACACCCAGTTGTTGACGAAAACATTTACCACAGTTTGAGCTTCCTGATTTGATATGGGGTATACCTCGGGCCATTTGCTGAAATAATCCATCACTGCAAGTACGTAACGATTACCGGCAAAACCAAAGCTGTTCGCTCAAAGGGCGCACCTGAACTGTACTGCTGCAGATGTGCTCGAGTTCTCCGTACTGGACCCTTACCCGCTATACATTCCTTACAGTTTGTTATCCAGTCAGCTACTGATTGTTGCGCTCCAAACCAGTAAAAACGTTGCTTCAGCTTTTCCAGTGTTTTGTTAACTCCAAGATGATCTCCACTGGGACCATTATGGAACTCTCTCAAAACTTCCGGTATCTTGGACGATGGCATAACTATTAAGTTGGAAGTTGTTTTGCCATACGCACTTTCCCACATACGGTACAAGCACCCGTCTACCAGCTGTAAGCTGTTTCATTGCGCCCAATAAGCCTTAGCAAGTGGGCCCTCAGCCGCCATTTCATTGCGTGCATTACGGCTATCACTCTCCTTAGCAGCCATTATTTTCCCGAGTACCGAGTCATTTTTCTGCGCCGTTGGACAGTCGTCATGAGAGTCTATCTGCGTTAGCCGAACATCAATGACACACTCTTTCTGTTCGGCCTTAACGCAATGTCTGCACTCTAGGCTGCACGGTCGTCTCGAGAGGGCATCTGCGTTGTTGTGTTTTGCCCCTCTTCTATGCTCGATGCTAAAATCATAGCTTTGCAGCCGTTCAATCCATCGCGCCAACGCGCGAAATACCATCTACAGTTACACGATGTCCCAAATGTTTCACCTCTCTCTGGAACAATGCACACTTCCTCGCGCTAAGATTGAGTCCAGCCGACGATATCCGGTTGAGAACTTCCGCCAAATTTTTCAAGTGCTCGTCAAAAGTTTTACCCATTACGATTATATCCTCAAGGTAGACTAAACACGTCCTCCAGTGAAGCCCTTTAATACCTGTTCCATCAGACGCTCAAATGTAGCTGGAGCATTGCAGAGTCCAAATGGCATAACTCTAAACTGCCATAAACCATCACCCGCACTAAAGGCAGTCTTCTCCTTGTCCTTATGAGCAATTTCCACTTGCCAATAACCATTTTACAAGTCCAATGTGGAGAACCACTTTGTTCCGACCAGCGTGTCTAGGGTATCGTCAATCCTGGGTAGTGGATAACTATCCTTTTTCGTAACATCGTTTAGTTTCCGGTAGTCCACACAAAATCTAGTACTACCTTCCTTTTTCTTTACCAGAACTACCAGTGAGCTCCACGGGCTTGTTGACGGTTCGATTACCCCACTCTGCTGCATTTCATTGATTAAATCCTTAACTTCGTTACGCTTAGCGAGTGGTACACTTCTGAGCGAATTCTTTGTAGGTCTCGCTTCGCCAGTATTAATTTCATGCCTCACAATGGCCGTTCTCCCTTGGCTCTTATTATTTATGGCGAAAGCGGAGGCGTATTTCCTTAGCAGTTGTTTTGCTTTGTCGCTGATTCTCCTCAGCAACCAGTTTTAGCACGTGAGACTTATTCTCATAGCCAATGTCTAGCTGTATTTCGACATCACGCCAACTCATGATTTGTTGACCCATGTGCAGGTTTATACCATGTGTTATCATGAAGTCTGCACCAATGATCACTTCGTCAACAATATCGGCAATAATGAACACATGCCTGACGGTGATGTTAGCTATACACACCTTTGTCTCTGACTTACCATAGACGGTAGCGGCCTCCCCAGTAGCTGTACGAAGCTTCACGTTATGTAGCGCTTCAACCCTTCCTGGTACCAAATCAGTCCTTATTATAGACTGCGAAGCTTCTGTATCTATGGTTAAGGTTTGCTTTTTCCCATTGATGTATCCACAGACAGATAAGTTGCTGTTTTTCTGCTGCATTACTGATATGGAGATCGTGGGGCCCTCGCTTGTGGGAGCCAGCTTTTGCCCCTTAAATCTGACACATTTTACTTTAACGGAGACTCTTGGGACTATTGTCGGCCTCCTCTTTTGTTCGGTCTCTGCGGAGATACGGACCTAGTACGTTTTCCAGGGGCATTACAGTTGTGCTGGTAGTAACCTGCCTTTCCGCAGTTATAACATTTAACTCTTCCTTTGTTTGAATTTTCGGCCAACGTTTGCAGAACTGTTTCCTTTAGCGCACTAACCAGTCCATCTCCTGCCTCATTAACCACCTATAGCTCCCGTATTTTGTGTACCCTGGCTGTCTCTTGGGCCAAGGCAAATGAGACGGTTTCAGCGAATGATGTCTTTTGTGTTGCGCACACAGCGAATTTGATATCAGGATCACGAATTCCGTTCACAAATGCCTCCGTTTTAAAGTGATCCAAAAATTAGTGACTCTCTCCAGGATAGCTAAGTTGCACCAAACGCTCAATTTCCATTGCGGTCTCTGTGCTCTGCCTCTTAGCTCCATCCTGTGGATCTTCCTCTTGTGCTCTCCACCATACTTACGTTGCAGAGCCGCCATAATGTCCTCATAGTTGTTTCTTGATGTAGCGGGCACAGTTTCCAGAACTTGTGCAGCAGCGTCTTTTAATGCCAAGATTAACTCAGTGCATTTCTCCTCCGCGACCCATGCATTTCTGTTGGCTACAGTTCCAAACTGAAAATGAAAAATGTTGAAAGGCGTGCGCCATCAAAGGTGGGCGATCTTGCTCTACTCGCAGCTTCCCGAATAACTCGCATCGGCCCCTGTTGCAGTTGAAGATTACGTACCCTTGCTTCCAGGCTGTGTAGCCTCTGATCGACACCATTCTTCAGCATATCAAACTTCTCATGAACATCCTTTTCTAGCGCATCGAATTTTCCATTGACGCCGCGAACTTCTCTCTCCATGTCAGTCAATTTGACTTCAATGATGTTAACCCTCACATTCACTTCCTCATAGATATCCATCAGCTTTTTATTTGTTGCTTTCAGCATCTCTTTTGTAGCACCAGAGCTTTCTTCCATTTTCTGCAACATCATTTCATTATCGGCCTTAGAGCTTTCTTCCATTTTCTTAGAGCTTTCTTCCATTTTCTTAGAGCTTTCTTCCATTTTCTTAGAGCTTTCTTCGATTTTCTGCAACATCATTTCATTATTGGCCTTAGAGCTTTCTTTCATTTTCTGGGTAATCACGGCAAGCGTAGAGTTTAAGTCCATGCTGCTTGTAGCTGAATGTGTATTCATCTCCAGTTTTTCTTTTTCTTCGAACTCATGGGCATTGATACCCAAGCCAAGCCGAATAAACTCCCCCTCTAGCCTCTTCTGCAGCTCTGCTTTGTTACCAGCTGTGGGCAGGTCCAGTTTGGTAAACTCTTATTTTAGCTGTTCCACCTTAAGCTCGTCGAACTTCGTTTTGCAATCCCACTTCTGACAACAATTGTTACGTTTTTACCTCTTTAAAAACGATTTCCGTAGATTCTTTAATTGCAATGAAATTGAACGCACAATACTTCAATTTACAGTACTTACCATAATGCTTGTAGAAGCTGAGCACATCATCGTATACTTAAATTAAACATGAACACAATACATACGCACATACATACATACACGCTCCAATCAGACGTAACCAATGTACAAATGCCGACAGACAACAACAATAATCATGAGCTTATTTGTTGTTTCAATCACTCAGCAGCCGTGCGTATTTAACATGTGTGCTTGCGTGTTTGTGTGCATTCACATCACCGTCGCACAATGGGGATTTCGCGGAAAAAACTCAAATTGTGAAAATACGCCTAATGCAATATGCAGTGATATTTTGAAATTTTAGACTAAATGGTACAATCAAATCAAAAATAATTACTCCGATCTGACTGCTAGTTTTTTTTATAGCCGTCTTAAACTCAGTACTTGTAGGTTTTACCGAATCAACTTAATGTAAACCTAAGAATTTCAAAACGAATATTATTTTATTATGTGAGCTAAAGTTTTTCTTTTTATTTTTTGTTTAAAGTAGGATATTTTAGTATACTAAAATTGAAAAAATAAACTCTGCAGAGACTTAAGTTTTTTTGTTTGTTTATTTTTAGGAACATATAACAGAAATCCCTTTTTTCTCCAAACATTTGGACCTGCAATTTTATCCATACTTTTCCTCAGTTGGAAATCACTAATAATACATTGTCTCATATCTGTTTTTACCTTTTTAATCAATTTCAAGTGCCACCAGGTGCCACCTCTCAATTTGTTGCATTTCAAAGTACAAAATTTTTCAGCTGATTGATTCGCGACTCAATTCTGATAAGGCTCTTTTATTTAACATAACTCAAGAACCACTAGTCGGATCTTGCTTAAACAAATTTAGAAAAATCAACAATTACAATTACTTTCATCTGTTTATATAACGTTTTGCTATATAAGCAACAGTTTCGCAGTTATAAATAAATTTATGAAGAAAAAAATATTTTTTGCCTAAAAAATTTAAATTTTTAATAAACTTTATTTTATTTTTTATTAAGCTTAAGGTCTTAAATTTTTTATTTTAAATTATTTTCGATATTTCGGTACTCATTGAGTACCATCTTCAGGAAAAAAAAAAAAAAAAAAAAAAAAAAAAACAAACAAATAATAAATATCCTGAAGATGGTACTCAATGAGTACCGAAATATCGAAAATAATTTAAAATAAAAAATTTAAGACCTTAAGCTTAATAAAAAATAAAATAAAGTTTATTAATTAAACAGAAACGGTCGAAAAAATAGAACATAAATTTAAATTTTTTATATTTAATTCATAAAAAATCCAAAACGGTAAAAGAAGTGACAAGTCTTATTACTTTCACGTAAAGTAGCATAAACTATGAACAAAATGAGACATAAATCATGAAAATCGATGGACGCGTTTCGCTTTTATGCACAATTAAGTGAAGGTATGAATTTAAAAATTTGCTCCAGATATGCACAAAATTCTTTGGAAAAAAACATTGATGACTTTTTTATGATTCTCATAATTAAGAAAAAGTAATAAACCAAAGGTTATTTGATTTTTATGATTGCGGTAGCAAAGTAATAAGCGTTCATAAATTTGCGTGGACAATTAAAATTAAAAAGGAAAGTGCACTTTTTGAATTGTTTGGGTTTTTCCGTTAGTTACCTGCATGGTTTTTTTATTTTACAATGATTGACGGTGTTTTGACTCAGCTGATTTGCTGGTCGGTGTTGCTTTGTCCGGGCGGAAACACCGGGACAATTGTTGCTTTGTCCGGGCGGAAACACCGGGACAATTGTTGCTTTGTCCGGGCGGAAACACCGGGACAATTGTAGATATAATTCAAGCACTTAAGCTTGATTATGTATTATGGTTAAATAACGCAAGCACTTGAACTTGGTCATTTTGATATGGTGAGATAACGCAAGCACTTGAACTTGGTTATTGCGGTGAAGTGGAGAATACAAATAAGACAACTGCTTAGTTTGATTGAATAATTGTTTCTCATTTATTTGAATTAAATCATGGCCTTAAATACTATTTTATTGCCAACTTGCAATAATTATTTTTAATGTATTTATTAATTGAATAATTCTACCTTGCATTTTCCACGCTTGTGAGAAAATTTTATTGCCAACTTGCAAAAATTATTTTAATTTATTAATTGAATAATTCTACCTTGCATTTTCCAAGCGTGTGAGAAATTCCAGGAAATCTGAAACCCCAGACGAATGTAATAAACTTAAAATTATTTCAAGGTTTTGTTAAATGTTTAAAGTAAAAGAATTTAGAGTAAACAACAACTACAGCAAAAATTGAAACTTAATCAGAAGTTCACGGTTTCTTTTTCTTCATAATTTGAATTAACTGTTGAATTAAAAGTAAGGGAAAATGCATAAAAAAAAGGTAAATACAATAAAAAATTATATTAGCTTAGCAATTTAAGGTTGTTCAACAAATTTCGTGTAGGCATATGTACTTAAGTGAGCTTGTACATTTATACAAACTAACTTATGCACATATGAAAGGAAATTCATTGTGAAGGTCTGAACATGTACCCCGCCGTTGAGTCATGCTCAACGAAATAATAAATTTGACAACCTTATATTGCTCTTTATATGTCTTAGAATTAAAGATTTAAACTACGGATACTTCAAATTCTGGTGTTGGAATATGTTGACGTACAGCTGGACGTGGAGTTTGTTGATTTGGTTTAATTCCTTTGCAACGTGCCCTTTTCCAGGCGATACTCAGGCATAGTATTATAACGAGAACGAGAGCAACATAGGCAATGGTCCCGTGGTGATATTTTATATGTTTAATTTGTGACGGAAGTTCAGCAGATACCGTTTGGTGTAATTTGCGTTGAATTTCGGAGATATTTTTAATTTGGTCGGAATAGGTCTTGTGGCGAATTCCTGCAATTTGAATCTCGTCTGGATAACTGATGTCACTTATATTGCTCATTGCTGTATATGATGTTTGAAGAGATGTGGAGACAGTTTGATGACCTTTGATGATGATTGAGTTTAGCTTAATTGTACAATCTGATGAGATTTTTAGGAGACCAGATCCTTTTAGGATTAACTGTGATTTTTCTTGCCCACATACGGAGTTTATTCGAGACGGCTGCCGCATAGTGTAGAGCCATTGATTGCTGTATTCTAATTGTGTAAGTGACGTGCTATCAACAACAGGAACAATGTTACAATTTGTTTGAGCGTTAGAATTAAGAAGAGAAATCTCGCACAAGCATTTGTCAGCGTTTGCAGTAAATTTTGTTTGCATTTGTGGACATAGAAATTCATTCTCTCTTATTGTTGAACATGTGGTCCACTGTTTCTCTGCCAACACGAAATACTGATCTTTATGAGCATTTATAGCCAGGAAGTCACTGCAAGGTTTAATAGCGAGCATTGTCCCATTTATTTGAACAGGAATTGGGTGTGGTTTCAGAAGTTCGAATATTTCAGGATCAGATAACGGAATAGATATGTGAAAGATGACGTGGTCTTGTGTGACACCTCCTTTTACATTCATGATTTTGTACAGTTGTAAAATGTTATCCTTGCTTACTGGTAGTTCTAGAGATGTTGGGAGATGATTTCTTACTTGTACTAGCTCGGCTTGAAGTTGGGACGGTGACAAAAGCATTGGGCTAATTTTACCATGGTGTGAATCTGTTAAGGCTGCTATGATTTCTGCTTGAATTCGGTGTAGCCTTGCTGATGTTAAGGAAATTTGAACTGATAGGAACATGAACATTCGAAACAGCCTTGCTTGATATTGTTCTTTTTCATTTTCTTGTAACCTAGATGCCATTTCTGATAATTGATTATCTATACTAATGAACTTTTGTTTCACATTTTCTTCATCTTGTTTAAGAACATTTAGAGTTGCATCAACAATTGATGTTTGATTTATGAGGAGTTGTTTGAGATGGTTTTCATTGTTGTTCAAATAAATGGGACAATGCTCGCTATTAAACCTTGCAGTGACTTCCTGGCTATAAATGCGACAGACAGCACAATCAATAACAGAAACAACAGCAGCATCTTCTTGTTTTATTTGTGGAGCCACAAAATCCAAGATGAATAAAATCGAAGAAGTTGAAGCTACGCCCGTAAATAAACAAGCACTGCAATTTGGTATGTCACCACTTCATGCGCGTATTAAGCTGATGGAGTGTCTTTTGCATGTAGCTTATAATATTGAATTTAAACGTGGGAGAGTCGACTCAAATACTCGTCCGATAAAAGAAGCCCGAAAATGTTTGATAAAGCGTGAACTTAAAGAGAAAATTGGAATACAGGTTGATACTGTTAAGTAAGGCTTTGGTACGACAAATTCAGGAAATACGACACGAAGATTATTTGCTAATCCTGCTTTGATTTCCGAAATCACGGGTCTAGATGAAAACATAATCAAGAGGTTTTCAATAATTTTTGAAGCTATAACAATCACCGAGGTAGTAGATCCACAAAAAATTTGGTGATTTTTGTCTTGAGACGGCAAAACAGTTTGTTGCACTGTACGAGTGGTACAATATGCCACCTACACTTCACAAAATTCTGATTCATGGAAAAGATATAATTGAAAATTGTATTTTTCCTGTAGGCATACTATCCGAAGAGGCTCAGGAAAGACGTAACAAAGACTATAAAAATATCGCCTTAGACACTCTAGAAAATTCAGTCGAATTGCCACGAATGAAGATATTATGCACCGAATGATGGTAACATCAGATCCCCTGATCTCACATCTGACTCCTGCATTTAGCCAGAAAAAGCATAGTGGTTTACCGACGAAGTTAAGGCTCTTTGAGAATAATAAATTAAAAATAGATTAAAAAAAAATAATAAATTAAAAGTTAAAAAAATCATTTAAATTTTTTTTCTTTGTTAGGGCCTTTTACATTGTAGATAACAATATGCATTTCTCTAACTTTCTTCATTTTGATTACTTTTGTGAATTACTATGTAAATAAAACTAAATTTGTGATGAAATCACTACATTTTTTGAAAAATATATTTTTTTCCTCACCTCCATACAAAAATCCCCAGTGTGCGTCGCTTTGCTGCTAATCAACAAGTATCTACATATGTATGCATGTATGTATGTATAGAATAAGTACAATGGGACTGTTCACAACCAAATTCGTAACAATATATATATATATATATATATATATATATATATATATATATATATATATATATATATATATATATATATATATATATAACATAAACCTTCTTAACTTACCTTTCAACCAACGTTTCCTTTTAGCAGCTCTCATAACTTTAACTTCAAAGTCGTGCCTTTCGTGCATCAATATTTCATGAAGAGTAGGTTTTTCTGATAAAATATATGAAGTAGACATATCCTTTTCCTGAAATAAGGAATATTACGATTGGTAGTAACGGTGGTTTTGCTTATTTCAGGTTCAAAGTTTTATTATATATTCTTATATTACTATTATTATATAATTCTTATATTAACGTATTTACTTTAATAAGCGCGATCATTTTATTTGCATTCGTTAAAATAAACATAAATGAAATTTTAATTCAAAATCATAGTTTTGCACCACTGCACGGAATCATCTGAAGAGGTTCCGTTATTTATGAATTATTTTCTGGAAATATTTTTAATAATAAATCACACTATTATGAGACACATCTTCACTCATACCACCAATCTAGTCCATGGACCGTTCAAAGATCACAGAAAAATATTGGTTTAGTAGCAGCATCGAAACAGGAGAGGCGACACTGTCCGATAGAAGTATAAAAGTGAGCTTTGAAATTCTGAGAAAGAGAAAGGCTTAGACTGTAGTGGACTGGAAAAAAGTTATTTGGTCAGATGAGACGAAAATACCTCGCTATCATTTCGATAGTAAGAATGATTTTTGATATCGCCCACCGAAAGCCTGCAGCGTAGACAGAGAAAAGAAACTGTAAAATTCGGTTGAGTAGGTTTGACAGCATGGGGTGCTTTGCGTTACGAAACACAAACTTGCGTGTTCTAATAAAGCAAATAATGAATCAGGAAGTGTTCCATTTGCTAAAATTTCTTGACAAATTTTCCTATCCGACCAATGAAATCATATTCCGGCATTATCCCAATTCTAACTGTCAGAATCACTTAAACATAAATTACTGTGTATTACTTTTGTTTTGTGTGAAATGGAATAAATTTGTATGTTATACAAAATAGAAAAAAGGTCTAAACTTTATTGTGATGTAAATTTTATTAATTAATTAGCATCGAAAAATTACCGTACAAATTATATTTTGAATTATGAAATAAAATACTAACCTTCATGACATCGGAGCTGGGTAAATCACTTGAATCTGAATTACAGTAATTGCACAAATATTGCAAAGCCTCTACTTCCTTCTCTAACCACACATACAATTGGTATCGCAATTGACCTCCGTCAACTTCAAATCCGGTAGCCAAAGTTGATAACTCCTCCATTAATATTTTTAAACAAGCGACAAATTTGAGTTGCTGGGCCATTATATCAATTTTTGTACCACTATCTTCCTTTTTGTTATTTGTATTTTTATCAGGCATATAATTAATTGCTTCTTCATTGTTTACATCAATGTCCGTGTTTTTATGCTTTGTTTGCTCATCATCTTCAATTTCGTCATCTTCTTCATCCCACTGAATTTTAAAAGTGTCGTCTTTTTTATCCATAGATACAGGTGTAGACCAGTCAAAGTCCAAACTTTGTCCTTGATTTATATTACTTGTTACTTCTTTTCCCCATTCTATAGTTCCAGTATTTATAAGATCGTTGTTAATACTTGATATAGACTGTATATCTTCTAATTCATTTGAATCTAATATTTTTGTTGGGAGTTTATTTAATACTTCTAAAGCCAATGCCGGGCAACCTGCTTTGAAATGAGCATGTGCTGTTGTGAAATATAATTGTCTTTCTATAGAGCTGATAGAATCTTCAATTTGAAGTTGCTTATCATTGGAATTAGATGTTGATGCATCAGCGGCATAACTAAATCCGGATAAAACAACACGAGCGATTTTCTTTTCCTGTGCAGACAGAGCCAGATTTTGTCGTACAAGTAGTGGATGAGTTCGCAGATAGATATAAAAGTTAAATACATTAGGATTTGTAGATTGATTTTCTGACTTGAACATATCTTCGTCTTTAAACGCTACATGGCACTGGCCGACACCATTGATCAAAAGGGTATTTAAACTTTCTTGATACCTCTTTAAAATCCAATAAACCATTGACCGTAAAAATGGATCTGGATGTGCCCTTTCTAAATTAAAGGTAAATGACTCGTCGTCACTGCCCAAAACATGTTCACATAAAATTCTTTTATATGTTGAATTCATGCTAATGTCCAAATCTCCTTCGTATAGACGAGCAATTATTAGTGCCAATTGAAAATCATCCAGCTTATTAATGCAAACTTCAATTGCATCATTTAGAGAATTAGCAAGTAAGAAGAATGCAACAGCGTGTTCAAATCGTTGTTTGCCAAGCAAAACAAAAGCATTTTTTAATGCTGCCTTACGCCATCTATCCTCTGCAAAATTATTAGAGAAAAATGTCGTCATTTTTTCGTCTCTCCTAGACCTAAAGAGACCCCATACAATTGACTTCTTTTTCATCGCCAAATAGTATATAGCTGCATCAAGCGGATCTTGATTTAACTGGTAAGCACATTTTGCAAGTTTTTCCACGCACTGACGTAGTATACTGATGTTACGTAACCAATAGCCAACTCCTAAGTCCTTCAGTGTGGACCACTTGAGATCTCCTTTCTTATAGGAAGGTATTAAATTTAAAAGCTCATCCTCGCTTTCAGAATGAAATGCCCATACTATATTTGATGTGCCGATACCATGTTTCTGAAATTGTGTTCTTTCATTTAAAGACAAACAACGCAATAGATAAGTATAGTGCTTCATAGCCATAAGGAATCTAAGCCCACAGTCATCCAAAGAATCTGTTAACGAATTTCCTGTTGTGTCTTTTGTTGTTGACAGTTTTCCTGCATCAGAAATAAATTTTTCGGAAAAATCTGTGTTGCATGTTGATACAGTATCAGCCAAAGCTAAGAGATGCATTTGATCAAGTGATGAAAGCCCCGGCAGATGTGTGTGTGTTAAAAGTCTAGATAATATTTGTCCTTGACGAGGTCCAAAATGTGAAATATTTTGTTTCTCTGGAATAGATAATCGTCTATCTGAACGCTTGTGCTCATTTTCATTATCTAACAAGTCATCTAAATTATCATCCGTAGTTTCCATTTCAAACAATTGATCGTAATCTTTAGCATCCTCTAATAAAACATTTCCTTGACCAGCCGACTCTTTGTCTGCATTTAACAATACCCACAATGGCAACGGTGGAATTGAAGCTATTTCTGCATAATCTAACATTAGTTCTTCAGGAATCTGTGATAATGAAATAAACAATTAAAAATTTATTATTCCCTTGAAAAATGTAAGTAAAGAATAGGAACTAAAACATACCAAGAAAAATAACAATAGTACGATTTGGATTCGAAACTGTAGACAATGTACGCGAATTATGCAAGCACTGATTGATATAAAAATATTTATCGTATACATGTAACACCTATTCGGAAATTCTGATGCGAAATGTAATGGCAATTCGCAAAACAGTTGCAGCTCAGTGATACATTTATATGTTTCCGACACCCTATTAGTGATAATTTTTTTCAAGTCACATTAAAACAAAACAGTTGCTTGAAATAATGTCAAATATATTAAATAATGTCAATATGAGTGTATTAAAATCTATAAAAAATTTATAAACTTTTCACACAAAAAGCAAAATTGTGCAAGCGAAAATAAAATAAAACAAAACCTTTATTTGTATAATCACATTAGTTAAGAAGGGGTAAAATAGGCAGAGTTGTAAATGAATCATTCTTTTTTGATTTCAATTCATTACGAATTAGCTAAATTTTGAATTAATTCTTTTCGTCAAAAAACGAATTGAATGAAATTTGAATCAATTCATTTGAATTTAGCAAATATGAATTGCAATTCATTTTTAATTCAAATGAATTGGTAAAATGAATTGCAATTCATTTCCAATTCATTTGAATTGAATTGACTTTGAGTTAATTCAAATGAGTTAGAAAAATGAAGGTAACGGCAGAATATGACTTGAATTAGTAGGGAGCTGCGAAAATCATATCAGCATGAGCATTAATTCATAATTGTTTATTTGCTTAAAACAAAACTTTTAAACATTTTTTTTATATTTTTTATCAAATTGTGTGGAAAGCATAGAAAGATGTGTTTAATAATCATTCTGCTTCAGTGCCAATATCAAAATTCGGGTTCAAAGCTTTTAACCACCAATAATTAATTTTTCTAACTTATTTGAATTAATTCAAAATCAATTCAAATGAATTGGAAATGAATTGCAATTCATTTTCTCTAACTCATTTGAATTAACTCAAAATCAATTCAATTCAAATGAATTGGAAATGAATTGCAATTCATTTTACCAATTCATTTGAATTAAAAATGAATTGCAATTCATGTTTGCTAAATTCAAATGAATTGATTCAAATTTCATTCAATTCGTTTTTTGACGAAAAGAATTAATTCAAAACTTTACCAATTCAATGCATGAATGATTCGCGAATTAATTCAAAAATGAATGATTCGTTTACAACTCTGAAAATAGGTCTGTCTGCGCACACATATTTTGCATCATGTTGCAAAATGTTGTCTGCGTACACCAAATCTCTTGCAGCGAGAGAGCCAAAAAGATAATTTTTTGACAGTTGGAAGTTAGAGAACTTGCAAAATGTTGCTGTAAAAATTTCCGCTTGCAAGATTATGGAATTAGTTTGAACAGCTGTTTTTATTTACTGTTTGAATGAAATAATTTTTGTGAAATGAAAATAAAAATTTAAATTTAACAATGGCAGAGGTAAGTAAATAGAATTGTGTTGATTTTTAACGTTTATAATAAATTATAATAAACAAAACACTTTATTTCATGCTAGAAACGTCCAAATATACAGTGCGACCGTGGCGTAAGTGGATTGGAGATGGCAGAACCGATGGAACCAGCAGAACTTTGTGGGGCAAACTTTGCAATTGAAGATGCGAGTATTTGGAAATGTGTTATATGTTAGTGTAATCATAATATTATTAACAGTACTTTATTTTCGATGCTAGAATCCTCCAAAGAAACAGTGCGTTCATCGTGGAAACAGTGACATGATTCCTCATGCACATAATAGTTACTGCAATGATGGTTCTGTATTCTTCGTCGTCCGAGAGTGAAGAAGATGATTTAGAACTAATTTTAAGTATACTACTAAATAGATGCATAGGCAATGATATATATTCCCGTCTAAAGCCTTTTCTTATGAAGCCAAAAGAAATAAATTGTGTAAAGCTGTATATAGAAGAAATAGTGCCCAATTTCGAAGACATTTCCCGATATCGGGGAACTGTTTTATAAAAAACCCGACAAATAAAACTAAAAACTAAGAAGAAATTGAACTTACCAAATTAATAACAGTGTAATAAACAAGTGTTTTAGATTACAACACTTTTTAGGCTTAATTAATAATTTTTTAATTTACCGCGAGAATTCACTTTTGCGTACACATATGTACATATGCTAAAATTCTTTTGCTTTGTTATTTCAATTGTTTACACACCGATAAGCTGTTTTCTTGCAAGATTTGACTGGATACTGTCTGCATACTTTTTGAGAAATTTTCAGCCGACAGAGAAAAATTGGTCTTACTCTCCCAAAAAAAATTTACTGAGTATTTGCTACTGGAAAAGTACCCAGACAGACCTAATATGTGGGACATTTTTGTAAGAAAAGAAAATGCTATTAATTTATTAAAATTTCCGTATCGTAACCAAGATGATTAACTTTATAAGCTAGCAATACTAGTACAAAGATACAACAGGCATTTTGTTTTCGTATAGAACCATTGTCAAGACATGATTCAGTTTCATTGCATTTTCGTTTTTAGTTTTCCTCAAAATTCATGACTTAAAAACTATTTATAAATTTAGGCAAGAAAGTTCTATTTTCTTTATTGTACAAAATTAATAAATAAAGTTGCTTAAATTGACTTATTTAGAGAAATTTAACACTAAGAATAGATTGTAAACTTCGTAACTCTATTATAAAACTAATATGGTGCATACGATTACAATTGGATAGTACATAACAAATTCAAGCGTTCCGTTAGTTAAAAACATGTAACAACATATATAAACTTGCACACCATCCAAACCTACAAGCCCGAAATATTCTAAATTATACAGACTATACTCGGCGTTGGGGCACTCTCTTATCCGAATACGAGACATGAAGACAATCACAGAAAGAGGTATGGAAACTATTTTTGTCTAGTATTAATATTATATTTATTTCGAGCTTATTAGAGGTCATATTTCAATTTGGTTAAATTTTTTGTCACATTTTTTTATTGAAACATAACAAATAACGATGACTAGTAAAAATTTCTACCGTTTCCTTTATGTTCACATTTCAATGTTCATATTTTTTATACTACCAACCACTTAACGTATATACATACATATGTACATAAGTATATACTTATACAGGTCATCGCAAGAGCTCAGTGGTGCGATTCAGTAACTTTTAACGCTTAGACAGAAGCTAAGTTTAACATCAATAGCTGTGGTTTGCACTAACGGTTGTGCGTTTCACTAACTTCGTTTTAACAACTTTGTTATAATTTGATATCAAATGGCATCTCTGTTAAAATAAGAGAAAAACACAAAGAGGAACGGAAAAAAAACAAAAGAATGTGTATCGACCAAGCAGTGTATAATAATATATTTTCATGAATTACTTTAATTATGATTAATAAAAGTAAAATTCTATAAGAAAATAATATAAATAATATTGTATATCCCAATGTTTTTATAATTTTACGTACTTGCTGCAAAATAACAAGAAAGAATACGTGCCTCTACTGAACAGCTGACTTGAATCGGTTCAGTAACCACACAAAAATTATTGCGGTTAAGATAACGCCAGTGAATGTCTTTAAAAATGTTACTGAATAGAAAAACCTTTAATTTTGCTGTTAAAATTTTTAACCAACTCAACAGTCTGTAAATAAAGATAGTGATTCGCACCATAGTTGAGCGTTTGTTTACATTTTACTCTTCTTTTTATATTTGTGACCGTTTTTCTGTTATTATGTATTTGTTTACATTTTTATGCGTAATTTTTTTAAACCAGCAAAAGTGCAAGAATAATAATTTTGTGGAAATAAATATAGGAAGAAATAATAAGTATTGTGATATGAAAAATAAAAAATGGACAAAAAAATATTTTTAAAAAAATAGGTAACGTGCTACGAAGTATATACATATGCAGAATAATCAACAATAATAAAAGCTTTAAGCAAAAACTAATCATATTTTTCGTTTTTTTTCTTGCACGCTTGTTTTCATTTTCAATACATCTGCTTTAGACAGTAGAAAAATTAATTACAAAAAAAAAAAAAAAATATTGTACTATTTGTGTAGAAATGCAGTGACCTCTATAAAAAGACCTTGCAACTCAATTCTCTTCAGAGCTTATACTCGTTGCAGATCTCTAATACCCCTGACATACCATGGTACGTATACGACGGTTTTGTATACTACTTATGTTTTTGTTTTTATGTTTGATCATATGTTTACATATATGGAACGAGATAAACTGTTGACTGTTATTATAAATAATTACAAAATTTTTAATTATATACGGGAAAACAAATTTGGTTACATTATGCATTAATTATGTATAACAGAATAAAAAGAGAGTATACTACATTAAGTGTTAACAAAATAAAGAAAAAATACAGGCGTTTTTGGACATGAGTGAGTATTGTTGTTGGAATGAATTATAAATGGCAAACATCAACGGATTCACAGCTGACTTTGTTACTAGGGTTCCCAAATGTTTACTGAACACAGCTAAGAAGATGTGTTCAATGAGATACTACATTTATACCACGTTCATGTTCGTAGTATAGATACCAACTATATAGTAGATTGTTTCGTGGTTTAATTGTGGTTTACGTTGACACGCATGCAGTATACCATACTACTGTAGTATAAAAATCCTATGTCTGTCAGGGGTATAATACAAACTAATGAAAATCAAGCTGTAAATAAAACTGATGTGAGTTGGAATTCGCCAACTCACTATCAAAATTAAATAAAACAATCTGTATTAAATATCTTTGGTAAAGGTGTTTATTATTTCACCATTTTTATAGTACAACTAACTAACACTAAGGTGGCAGTGCTATTTGTATACTTTGCATTAAGCCCTCTGAAAGTTACCAAATAACACAATAGTTTTCCAAACTAATTTTTTTTACTAGATTTCTTTCTGGTGCCAATAGTGTTATGTAGCATTTTGAACTATATATTTTTATTATAACTTAGGTTGCTGAAGTGACATTGTTTGATTAAAAAAATTTAAATTTATACTAATTTCAAAACAACGTCGAAAGAAAGGGTCGTTACAAAAGCTACTTATATGGAGATTGTGTATTGCGTTTTTCTTCCGATGGGGTTTATTTGAACCTAAAACAATAATATGTCATAGCACAACGGTTTCAGCTATATGCCATCTTTTGTGTTTTTCTTGCTAAATCGTTTTTTTATAGTACGTTGTCCTTATATAGTTTTTCTTTTGTTTGTGTCTTTCCCTAATTTTTGTCCTCCCGTGTGACTGGGTATTCCACCCGGTCTTCCCACCTGTGTCTCTCTATTCTCTCTTTTCTTCTTCGCCACTATGTTCATATATTCTATTTTATTAATGTGGGCATGTAGTTACGAGGTATTCTTTCTCTATGTCCGAAGGAATAAGTAATTGTCCATTTTTGGGTTTCCTTTTTGTTCTGGTCATGTGTTACTACCTTGGTGGCCTTAATTGTTCTATTGTTTTGTTTTGTAAAAATTTGGGTATATTCTTAAATACAGTACTGCAATGGAACAGAAAATTAAAATCTTTTTAACTACAGTGAAGGGATA